>NC_069454.1:4819673-4832173 GCF_026875155.1 Cherax quadricarinatus | reverse complement strand
AGCGGCAGGCTGGCTTGTAACAATGCCCACCGGAAACATATGATGCTGCTCAGGCCGCCACATTGGTCCGCGTCTCGGACGAAGGCGCGAGCGGGTTTTTGTGGGCGGTATGCGAGGCAAAATTTTAAGCGGATCAAAGCGTCCGGTATGCGGATTGTCCTTTATGCAAGGCGTCCTATGCGGGGTCCACTTTATATATATATATGATATAAGTACAGATTTAGTGTGGCATAGTCTAACAGTATTAGTAAATACGTGGTACCTCAGTATACATCGCTTTGGAATAAATCCACCAACTTGGTATATGTCCTGTTTGGGACGCAAATATTTTTGCTTTGGTATACAACCTTTGTTTGGGAATACGACTCATATGCTACAGCTTGTTATGGGGTCAAAATGATCTCTACACTGCTGCTACCCTTGGTTTAGCCTCTCTCTTCGAGACAAAGCCACGACTGTCCACAAACGTTGGTAAACCGCCCTTGCTACCATTCGGTGAACAACCGGTTGCTGTAACTCGTGAAATTTCATGTGATTTTGTGCTTTTTCCATATAAATTTTTAAAGTAAAATTCATTAACCATGAGTTCTATGAAGGTTAATGTAGAAGAGTCCAAGCGACAAAAGAAAAGAGAACAGAAAAGAGAAGGGACACTCCATGCCTAACAATAACATCTCCTCCTCTCCTCCTCCTCCTCCTCCATTCTCACACTCTCCCAAGTAAGATTAAAATTAAAGATTTTTATTTTGACAAATTACATGGTTGTACTGAGGAATATAATAGTTGGGCATACATGCCAAAAGCCCCTTTGTATGGCAGAGCATTTTGGGCAAACTTAAAATTAAAACTTAGAATGGTAAGGCAATAATGCATAAGTCATATGGTCATTAGATGAGATAGTGAGATACAGGAGAAAAAAAAATTTGGAATATTACATCAGGTGATTACAACAAGTTTGAAAAAGTCTAGTAGAGACATATTACATTATTAAATTAGTTAAAGATTACAGTATTACAATGTAACAATTTTAAAACAATTTTACAGTGTGATTTACTATTTAAAAACAATGAATTTAGTATTACAATGCAACATTTACATTATGATGTACTGTATTACAGTCTACCACTATTTTAAACACTGAAAAAAGAGACATCCTAATTTCAAAGTAATAAGTGGGTGAGCATTCCATTCAGCACAATATAGTGAGAGACGAACACGGGGAATATTGAAGAGTGAACTGTCTTCTGGTATTATGGTTGTGTTCTGTTATAGTTTATCAGAGGGACGAGTTTGAGAAGGAGGGTTTATATTAGAGTATATTTCTGTAAAGGCAACGTAAAGCGAGATTTAAATTTGCATTTAATTCATGTAATCTTTTGTGTTTGTATGCATTATTATATTAGAGTAGTGTTTAAAATTACACATTTTAGTATTAAGCAGTGTTAAAATTATTTTAAAACAACCCCATCAATGTATAATATCCAATAACAATAGTATTTTTTTCGTGGAATGATTGTTTTCCAACATATTTCTTATGGAAAAATTTTGTTTGGGAATACATCCTGGTCCTGGAACGGATTAAGGATATATACCGAGGGTAACCACCGTAACTGCTAGATCCATAATTAATTTATGGAATATGGGTGAGCTAATCTCTAGTTTAACAGTGTAGGCTTAAATGGTATTTATAATTTCTTCCTTCAATTTGCAACTTGCAATTTTTAGCTTGATGTAAACAGAACTGTAACAGTAAATTAATATTTTAACATGTAAGAAATCTAGGGAAAATAATTGAGCATTTATAATTAATAAATTGATACTGGAGATAAAAGGTATGAAATTCCAACATAATGGAAATAAACACAAATGCAGTGTAATGCAATCCTATATTGAATATGTTTTGGCCCACACATTGGAGTATATATCAAGTTACAAACAGACTTACCTGGTAAGGAGTACATGATGGTATAAGTGTGGAGAGTCAGTGGAGACTTGTTGCGTAGGTTGTATTTGAGGTCAGACTGCACAGGATGGGCATTCTGCCCATCCTGTGTAAGTCTTCAAGCCCAAGAGGACCATGCTTGCCCATCCCTTGTAATTCTTCAGTGCCAAAGAGAAGCCATAAAATGCTACCCAGCTTTTTTTTTGCATAATTTATCAATTAAAGTTAATCATAGGTATGTATGTTTAACCCCTTTGACTTGTTTCGTCGTATAAATACATCTTACGAGCCACCATGTTTGACGTAGTTATATAATCAATATATTCTATCGGCCATTCAATAATCAAGTGGGGAAAACTGGTAGGGGTCCTACATGAAGAGAATGGGTCTGAGTGGTGGGTGTGCACCCTGTGAAAAAAATCGAGGGACTAAGTGGGTGCATAGTGGGAATGCCATCTTGGTAGTCCATTTTTCACCATGCCTCAACGGTAAGAAGTACCTCACTTCTTGGCGATTGGAGATCTTTGGTTCCCAATGATAGCTCTAACAGTGATGGAAGTGCCAGTGAAAGTGAATTTCATGGTTTTGGAGTGGGTGTGACCCGAAAGCCATCGCCCAGGATAATGGTAATTTGGTGATGAAAATCCAGATGAACCCACAACCTCAACATCTGGTGTTGGCGTCTCATTCATTCATCGTACCAGGATGAAAGAGGCAACTACTTGCCCATTACAGACTCAGATGTGAGCAGTGTAAAGTTAGATGGTGATAGTGATTTCAAGCTTCTGAAAGCAGTTCTAGCAGCGACAGTTAGGGTTAATATTTACTCCAGTGAAGCGGCAGTAAGATATGACGTAGCATGCGTTCTGGTAGTGTATTGTAATGTTGTTCAAGGGGAAGGAGTAAATCTCGGAGTACAACCGCGAGGAATGAGTAAAAACCTGACTTAAAATGAAAAAGTGGAGAGTAAGTGATCTTTGAGAAGAGAACTTGAATTAAAAACCAGTGTAGTGTTTCTTTATATTTACCGGTAATGAATTCCCAGAATTTATGGCCTTATATGTGCAATGAGTTTTGGCATAGTGTGAGATGGACCACGAGTAACATCAAAGATTGATCTGTAGCCTTGTGTTTATGTCCATGTGTTCTGTGAGGTTGGCAAGGAATGTTTGAGGGGAGGGTTAAATATCAGAGTTCAGTGTTCTATTATTAAAATAGTTGCAGTCAAAAAGTATGGATGATTTGTATGGTGAGTAGTTAGTGTAATGAAGTATTGGAGTAGTGTGCTGCCGTTAAGTGGAATTGTTACATTCAAACTGCAGCCTTTTGTTAGGGTAATTAGTGGATCTGAGATGGTGTAATATGTTGTGAGAGCCCCCATGCACAAATTCCATAGGTGGATAGGGTTAAATAAGTGAGTGATATAGGGCCAGGAGGGCTGACTGGTGGAACATAGTACCGTATCTTCGATAGTATGCCTACAGTCTTGGAAATTTTTTTAGAAAATTTGCTGATATGTGTATGAAATTTGATCTATTATCAAGGTGGGGGGGGGGGGTTTCTAAGAATTTTCCCTCTGTTAGCCTTGTGATATGTGATCCGTTTATCATGATGTTAAGAGGGACATCTGTAGCCGTTCACCAAACTGAATGAAGTAGGTTTTTGTCATGTTTAGTGTAAGTTTGTTAGTCCTCATCCAGTAGATATTTTCTGTAATTCGTATTACATTATTGGCTAGCGAGACTGGGCGTCTGTGTGGGAGAAGATCGTATTGTAGTGTCATCTGCAAATAGTGTGGTTTTGAGTATTAGGTCCAAGCATTTTTAAAATGCAATATTTGTACTTTTATATGCCGAAACCACACTGGTAAAGGAATTAAGTATATTGTTACACTACGTAAGAGTAGAACCTACATGTCAGTTGTTGCAGTTGTGATGTAGATTAGTATTATTAACAGCAATGAAGCTAGAACCAGTTAGTGGGAATAACTAACTGGTTCTAGCAGATCATGAACCAATGATATGATACATTTAATGAGAGAGTATGTAATGTTTCTTAAGAGTACTGGACTGTACTGTAAAGGAATACTAAGTATATTACTGATTTCTATCTTTCCAGGTAAAACAAGTTTGGGGAAAAAATTTTTATTTTACTGTTTGTGATAAACCCACAGTTGTACTGGTATACAGCTTTGTGGAAGATCCAAGCACTTCTAGCATCCAACAACACCTGTTATTGCTAAGTGAATCTTGTGGCATCATGAAAGATTTTCCTTGCAAAAGTGGAGTGGTAATAACTAATAACAGTGTCAGAGCTTTGTTTTTCCACATCTAGAATCCCAGTGGTGTACACCAAATTCTGGCCCCACCACTTGCATACCTGGAGATACCTGGAGAGGGTTTCTGGTCAACACCCCCGCGCCCAGTCTGAGACCAGGCCTCGGGTGGATCCTGTCCTGATCAACCATCTGTTTACTGCTGGCCGAATGCAAGACTGTATGTACAAACCACAGCCTGGCTGGTCAGGTACGACTTTAGGTGCTGGCCTGTGCCTTTTGAATCAGCCAGGGGTCTATGGTAATACCCCCTTATACATGCTGGGAGGCAGAGATGAAAAACAGTTGGGTCCCCTGAACACTTACTGTGATTTTCTTCTTGGGTGTACTGGGCACCCCTGCTTTTCATTGGGGAAGTTGTATCTCCTCTGACGAGTCTTTTGCTTCCAAGGATGATTTTCGTGTGCAAGTTTGGTACTAATCCTCTAAGATATTCCAAGTGTATAGTAATCATTATGTCTCTCGCCTGCATTCCAGGGAATACAAATCAAGGGACTTCAACAGTTCCCAGTAATTTAGGTGCTTTATTGTAATATGAGTGCCGTGAAAATCTTTGTAACACTACAGGTCACAGTTTTGCCTAATTTGAGGGAGCAGTTAGTGTGCAACAGTATACCAGTACTAGAGAGAGAAAACTAGCAATTTGAAGAGAATTATCATGGGCTTGGCCTCCCTAGTTTTGAAGGTTTCATTATCCATCCTATCATTTTTCTAACTGATGGTAGATACATTGTTGTCTTTGAAGGTTAGAGTTCCTCTGACATTATCACTCCCATGGTGCCTTCACTACTTTTCAACTCTATTGTATGGTTAGAATTTGTTGTATACCCCGATAACAGTTTAATTAAAATAACAGTAAATAATTTTTATTTAGCATGATAACATGTTTTGTACAGAAGAGTAAAGCATGGGTGTATAGCCAAAGCCCCTTTATATGGATCATTTCAGGCAAACTTAAGGTTAATAAGGCAATAACAGTGCAAAATTGTGCAGTGGTCCATTAGGCGAGTTACAGTGAATACAAAAATCTGAATATCTATTAGCTCCATGGTATATGGCTTTAAATTTGGTATAATTAACATTATATTTGGAGAGATTAACATATATAGAAATAAACATCTATTGATTTAAATGGATTTACCGTATGGTTCATGATATTGAAGGCAAATGCCCATGTACTATATAGGTTTTTTACATATTTATTACTGATGAGCTGGAATAGGTTAAAGGAACAAAGTGTTTAACTGTAGTTTTTAAAAATGCTAGCTGAAGTCAGTGGTTCTGAGAATCTCTGCAGAGTTCCAGATTTTGGGTCCTTCATATACATTGGTGTTTTGGAAAAATTTAACGTCAAACGGCGAAATGTTCAGAGATTTTTGTCTAGTATGTGTCCATGGAACACTATTACAACTGTCAAGAGAAGTGCTTCAGTCAGGATTTTTGTATTGAAATTTATGTTTCTGTAAATTAGTTTGCACAGTAGTAACGAGTGAATGTTTGTATTGTGAGTAGATTTAGATCTTGTAAAGTGGGGGGGAGATTTTTATCCTAGCTGTGGATTGTGTGATCATTCGCACTGCAGCTTTTTGTTGGTTATTATTGCTTTGTTTTACATGATGGTAGGATGCTGGTGTCTTTATTTGTTTTTTTTTTTTTTTTATCCTGTCTCATAAACGTGCAGGATATCAGTACGCTTGGTATCTTCTACTTACACTTAAGTCACACTAACACATAATGTAACATAGCATATTATATATACTTATATATATATACAACCCCTTTGAGTTTTCTTCTATTTTTCTTTCTATTCTTGTTCTGTATTTTTTTTTTTTTATTACTATTTCCCTCTTACCTCCATGGGAAGTGGAACAGAATTCTTCCTTCCGGAAGCCATGCGTGTTGTAAGAGGCGACTAAAAGCCGAGCAAGGGCTAGTAACCCCGTCTCCGTATAATATTATAATGTAAAAGGAGAAACTTTCGTTTTTCCTTTTGGCCACCCCACCCACGGTGGGGATATGGCCGGTGTGTTTGAAAGAAATAATGAATTATATAGGCAGTGGAACCCCCCCCGCATGACCGTGGCATTACATATCGTTAAATCCGCATACGATACATTTTATCGCTAAGATTTTGCCTCGCATACCGCTAAAAAACCCGCTCAAACGCTGTTTGTCCGAGACGCGTCGAATGTGTTGGCTGAGCCAGGCCTCACATGTTTCCGCCGGTGGCATTGATTTACCAGCCAGCCTCCCGCGGTAACATCCAAGCATACAATCGAACATTTCGTATTATTACAGTGTTTTTGTGATTTATCAGCAAAATAAGTGACCATAGGCCACAAGAAAGCTTCTAGTAGCCAACCCTAACAGCAATAAGGTGAGAATTCTATTAGCGAAGAAGAAAGAAATCATTGCTAAGTTGAAAGTGGAGTGCGTGTCCCTCACACCGAGCTGGCCAGGTTGTGTATAAATAAAACCCCAACCCAATGCCATCGCTACTAATGTGGGCCAACAAACTGCAATCAAGGATAGAGCTTTTCTTGTTCTGCCAAAGGTTCAACGGTGTTTTCGAAACAGAGGATCGCAAGTGAGGAAGATGTTGAGACAAATCTTATTGGTATGGAAATAGAATGAAAAAACAGATAGCAGGAGATAGCATCTCTCAAGTGATCATAAGTGAAAAGGCTAGGAGGTGCCATGTGGATTTTAATTTACAAAAAAACCCAAACACATGCCTGCAACTAGTGATGATGCGAGTGAATTTAAGGCCAAGCAAAGTTGGTTTGAGATGATTTTTAAGAAGCGTAGTGGTATACATAGAGTGATAAGGCATGGTGAGGCTGCCAGTTTGGACCACAAAGCAGCTGAAAAATATGTGCAGGAATTCAAGGAGTACATAGACAGTGAAGGACTGAAACCTGAACAATTGTTTAATTGTGATGAAACAGGCCTTTTTTGGAAGAAAATGGCCAGGAGCAGGACCTTACATTAACTCAGATGAAAAGACACTCCACAGGACATAAGCCTACGAAAGACAGGCTTACTCTGTTTTGATGTTTTCCAATGCTAGTGGTGATGCAAAGTGAATCTTTATTATTGTATCACTCAGAAACTCCAGAGCGTTCAGGCAAAAAAATATCCTCAATGCTACATGTACAGTGTGATGTGCTGTGGAGGGCAAACAGTAAGGCATGGTCACTATAGACTTTTTCTAGACTGTTGTACACCAATGCATTTGCCCTCCAATGTGCAAGATTACCTACTGAAAAGAATTAAACACCTTAAGTGCCTCCTGGTGTTATACAATGCCACTGGTCCTCCTACAGACAGGGCAGAGCACTTTATGGGGACAGATCTTCATGTAAGGTAGATTTTTTGTCTCCTACACCGACTCCTCTCCTGCAGCTCCCATGGAAGCCAGCAGTTATTGCAAACTTCAATAAAAAACTTTACACAAAAGCTCTGTTTGAAAGGTGCTTTTAGTGACCTCCAAAACTCATTGACTCTAATAGAGTTTTTTGGAGAGATCACTTTAATATCCTCGAAAAAAAATTGTGGTAAAAAAAACCTTGTAGGTAAGGCCTTGGGAGGGAGTGGACTAAGAGGACCTTGAACTCTGCTTGGAAGAAACTGTGGCCAGAATGTGTAGACCAAAGGTATTTTGAAGTGTATTCAGGCTAAACCTGAGAGGAGTATGCCCAGTTGAGGAATCCATTGTGGCATTGGAAAGTCCCTTGGGGCTGGAGGTTAGTGGGATGATTGTGGAAGAGTTGGTGGAGGAGACAAATGAAGAACTAACCACTGATGACTGCTAGATCAACTTCAACAGCAAGAGCCGGGAGACCTGAGGAAACTGTCAGGTAGGAGGGGAGAGATAAATGAAGAAGTTGGCCCTACTCCTAAGATTAAAGGAAAATGTGGGGATGCGTCTTAAAAGTTCAAACCTTTTTTTGGATGACAATCGCCCCTAACCACTTTTTCAAGAGCCGTACTGGTGACTATTAACACTGACACTGTTTGTGAAACAACTTTAGAAGTCATAAAGGAAGGCGAGAGTACAGGCCACTATGGACAGAAATGTTGTGCGACAGAAGTCCAGGTGACCTCTGAAAGCTGGTACCTAGTGGCATTTAAAAGAAGGGAAAGTAACCCCAGAAAAGGACTTGACACTCAAGTCTTAATGGAAGGGATTCCCCTTCTAGACACTAAGACCTCTCCTCCTCCCCATCCCATCAGTCATCACCAGATCTTCAATAAAGTAAGAGTCATGTAACTGTGCATGGATGCCTTTTCATTTGTTGTTAATTAACATCAATAGTTCCATTGGTAAAAAATTTTTTTTCATACTTTGGGGTGACCTTGCACGGATTAATTGGTTTCCATTATTTTCTTATGGGGAAAATTCATTCGCATAACGATAATTTCCAAAACAATGAGCTTCTCAGAACCAATTAATATCGTTATGGGCGGGGTCACACTGTATATCTTTCTTTCAAACACAACCAGCCATATCCCACCGAGGCGGGGTGGCCCAAAAGGTAAAAACGAAAGGTTCTCCTTTACATTTTAGTAATTATACAGAGAAGGGTTACTAATCCCCTTGCTCCCCGGCATTTAGTCGCCTCTTACAACACGCATATCTTAGAGGAAGAATCTGTTCCACTTCCCCATGGCGATAAGAGAAATAAACAGGAACAAGAACTAGAAAGGGAAAAAGAAGAAGAAAACCCAGAGGGGTGTGTAATATATATTACACACGCCTCTGGAATTTTTCTTCTTTCTTCCTATTCTTGTTTCTGTTTATTATCTCCATGGGGAAGTGGAACAGAATTCTTCCCTCTGTAAGCTATGTGATTTGAAGAGGGAACTAAATGCCGGAGCAAGGGGCTTGTAACCCCTTCTCTGTATGGATTACTAAATTTAAAAAGAAACTTTTGTTTTTTCTTTATTGGGCACCCGCCTTGGTGGGATCTAGCGGTCGGTTTGTTTGAAAAAAAAACAAAAATTTATTGCTTTGGGTGAATTTTCGTTGTGGAGACCCAGGCACAGAGTTGCATAGGTGAGGTAGGGGTAGATCATTGAATAGTATGGTGTTAAGTAGGCTGTCTGTGGTACATTGTGTATATTTGAAAGGATGCCAATTGGTTTTTGGATACTTTCTTTTGTTGTGTGTTGGATATGGGTGTTGAATATCAGGTGCTGTCAAGGTGTAGACCCAGGAATTTTCCCACATTTATAGACCTCCTCAGTTATCTTATCACGATTTAATAGATGTTGTACGTCAGCTATATCTGAGCTAAATCTGAGTAGTTGGTTGAAATTTCGATCTTCATTGAACTTCATATTGTTTTGAGTGGCCCATTCAGAAGATTTGGTTGATGTCCCGCTATGGATCTTTGCAGTGTCCGTTGATGGAGTACACTGTCATGGCAATTCGGGGTGTCACCCTCATCAGAAGACATGGAGTTATGGCTTACATCTCTGTCTGTTAGATATGAGGAATAGGATGGTAGGCCGAGTATTGTGCCTTGTGGAACAGACCTTTTCACAATAGCTGCCCTCAATCTTTACTTGGTTTACTATTAAGATCCCTCTTAACAACATTTCCTGTTATTCCCTTTAATACAACATTTGTGCACTATTACACTGTGGTCGACACTTGTCGAATTCTTTTTTGCAAAGTCTGTGTATACAACTTTGCATTTCGTTTATCCTTATACTAGAGAGGATAAACTATAGAGTCTATAGCATCCTGGACTTGTCATGGTGGTCCATAAGCTGGACAAACAGAAGCAACTGCACTAAATTGCGTGTTGCCCTGGGTTGTGTAATTGATGGGGTATCTATGGTGTTGGCGATCGTGTTCCTTAGAACCTTTTAAAGAATTTTACGATATGGGATGTTGTGCCATCGATCCGTGTAGAAGTTGTTGTCATTTTAGGTACTTAACTACTTGACATACACTGCCCTCTCTAGTAATTTTGGATATTATACTGAGTAATAACAACTGGCGAAAGTTTTTCTTTTTTCGGGCCATCCCCTGCCTTGGTGGGAACGGCCAGTTTGTGATAATAATAAAAAAAATATACTAACAGGAAGGCCTATAATAGCTTAGACCTACATATTTTCTTGAAGATGAGTCCAGCAATTTCTAGTCTTGTAGCTGTAATATTGGGGGGGGGGGGGGGGGGGGGGGGGGGGGGGCTGGTTTAAAGTGAATTTTGGTGCAGAGACTTAATAGTGTTGTACTCGCCTATTTGTACTTCGCCTATTTTGGTGTTTGCAGGGGTCGAGACCACAGCTTCCTTGCCCCGCCTCTTCGCTGATTTGCTACTAGGTCCTCTCTCTCCCTGCCCCATGAGCTCTAATCATACCTCGCCCTTAAAACTAGGTATGTTCCCTGCCTCCACTACATCCCCTTTCTAGCTATTCCATGGCCTGACTACTCTATGACTGAAGAAATACTTTCCTAACATCCCTTTGAATTCATCTAGTCTTCAACTTCCAATGTGACCTCTTGTGTCTGTGTCCATCTCTGAACATCCTCTCTTTGTCCACCTGTCTATTCCGCGCAGTATTTTATATGTCGTTATCTGTCTCCCCTTGACCCTCCTGTCTCTCCAGTGTCGTCAGGCCGAAATCCCTCAACCTTAACTCCTTTCGTAGGACAATCCCCTAGCTCTGGACTAGTCGTTGTTTGCAAACCTTTGCCTTTCTTCTAATTTCTTGACGTCTTGACTAGGTGTGGATTCCAAACTGGTGCTGCATACTCAGTAAGGGCCATTACGTAATGGTATACAAGTCTTAAACGAATCCTACTGAGGTATCGGAACGCTATCTGTAGGTTGCCAGCGCCCGTATGGCTGCAGCAGTTATCCTATTGATGTGTGCCTCGGATATGCTTCGGTGTTATACTCACCCCCAGATCTTTTTCCTTGTAGTGAGGTTTGCAGTCCCTTTGGCCATCTAAACTATATTGTGACGCGGTCTTCTTTGCCCTTCCCCTATCTTCATACTTTGCATTTGGCAGGGTTAAATTCAAGAGCCAGTTGCTGACCAGGCTTGTAGCCTTCCAGTCTCTTTGAAGTCCTGCCTGACCTCGTGCCGATTTGATTCTTCTCATTAACTTCGCATCATCTGGCAAACAAGGACACTTCTGAGTCTATCCCTTCCGTTATGTCGTTCACATATACCAAGAACAGAAGCAGGTCCTAGGACTGACCCTGCGGAACCGCCGCTTGTCACAGGCCCCACTTCTGACACATTTCGCGTACCATGAATCGTTGATGCCTCCCCTGTCAGATATTTCTCTGATCCATTGCAGTGCCTTCTCCTGTTATGTGTGCCGATCCTCTAGCTTTTGCAGTAACCTCCTTGTGAGGAACTGTGTCGAATGCCTTCTTGCATTCCAAAAATATGTCAGTCGACCACCCCTTCTCTCTTGTCTTCTGTCACCTTGTCATAAAACCTAGTAGTTTTGTGACACAGATTTTCCTTCTCTTGAAACCTTTGCTGTTTGTCAATGTATACACTTGTTTCTTTTCCAGGGCCCCACCACTCTCCTCCTGATGATCTTCTCCATGACCTTGCATCTATACACGATTATTGAAACAGGTCTGTATTAGTGCCTCATGGCTGTCTCCCTTTTAAAAAATTGGGACTACAAAGCCATATTTCCATACCTCAGGGAGTTGCCCAGTTTCAAATGATTGTTGAATGATCTTTGTTAATGGCTCACACAATATCTCTGCTCCCTCTTTAAGGACCCACGGAGAGATGTTGTCTGGTCCCACCGCCTTTGAGGTGTCAATTTTCGCATAGCAGCTTCTTCACCTCCTCCTTGGATTATATGTAACCAGTCTCATCCAGCACTTGCTGGTGTGCCCCCCCCATCTGATTTCTTGGAGTCCACGGTTTCCACTGTAAATACCTCTTTAAATCATGTTTTGAGCTCCTGACAAACCTCGTCTGTCGTTTCTTGTGAATTCCCCATCCCCCTTCGCTCCGTCTGGGTTACGCTGGTCCTTGACTGTTGTTTTCCTCCTGATGTGGCTGTACAACAGAATCGTTCAGTCCTTTACTTTTGATGCTATGTCCATTTTCAATATTGTCTCTGAGCCTCCCTTCTTATCTGTTGGCATATTCAGTTTCTGGCTCTTTCGGCTATTTCTTTATTTTCCTGAGTTCTCTGTCTTCTGTACCTTTTCCTTTCTCTAGTACACC
>NC_069454.1:4777173-4817173 GCF_026875155.1 Cherax quadricarinatus | reverse complement strand
CTCAGGTTAGCCCTCAAACCCTTTCAAAATCCCTTTTTCTACACATTCTGGCCACAGTTGCTTCCAAGCAGAGTTCAAGGTCTTCTTAGTCACTCCTCCCAAGAGCCTTAAACCTATAAGGTTTTATAAACAATTGAGGATATAAAAGTGGATCTCTCCAAAACTCTCTTAGTCAGTTGAGTTTCTGTGGACACTACAAAGCACCTTTCAAACAGAGCTTTTGTGAACAGTTTTTTGAAGTTTGCAATAACCTGCTGGTCCAGGGCTGCAGGAGAGGAGTGGTATTAGGAGGCAAAAACTTCACACCTTAATAGAAGCTCATCGTCCCCATAAAGTTCGCTCTGCCACGTCTGTAGGATGACCACCATGGGCATTGTCAATCACCAGGAGGCACATAAGTTCTAATTTCTTTCATAGGGTAATCTTCACATTGGGGGCAAATGCATGGTGTTATACCAGTTATAGAAAAAGTCCCTATGACCCATGCCTACTGTTTGCTCCTCCAACAGCACACAACAAATTAATCCTTTGAGGACATTCTTGTTGCCTGGAACTGCTTTGGGAGTATTCAGAGTGATACACAAATAAAGGCTAACTTTGCAATCACACACTAGCCATTGAACACATCAACAAGTTAAGCCCGTCTTTCATAGGCTTATGTCCCTGGGAGTGCTTTTTCTCCCTGAGTAATGTAGGTCCTGCTTGCATTTTCTTCCAAAACAGGCCTGTATCATCACCAATTAAACCACTTGTTCAGGTTTCAGTCCTTTCAGTTCCTAGTAAACTCCTGAATTCCTGCACATATTTTTCAGTCGGCTTTGTGGTCCGAACTGGCTACCTCACCATGCCTTATCACACTATGTATGCACTACACTTCTAAATCTCTTCAAACCAACCTTTTTCTGGCCTTAAATTCACAATCACATCATCACTAGTTGCAGGCCTTTTTTTAATTAAATCCTCATGGCAACTTCCAGGCCTTTATCGCTTACTGATAGCTTGAGAAACGCTATCTCCTTCTAGCTTGTTGTTCATTTATCCACACCAATAAGTCTCTCTCAACATCTTCCAACACTTGCGATCTCTGTTTCGAAAACACAGTTAAACCTTTGGCAAGAACAGCTTCCTTGATTGCCTTTCTGTTGCCACGAATAGAGAGATTGTTGATTTGGTTTCTTGTACAACCCTTACCAGGTCGGTGAACGCACTCAATTTTCATACATTATCAAAGATCTCCTTCTTCATCTCAATTGGAATTCTAACCCTTATTGCTGCAGGTTGGAACTAGAAGCTTTCTTGATGCCCTGGTCACTTATTTTCCAGAAACAAGCACCGAAAACACTGTAATAATACGAAATATCCGATGTATGCTTGAAATGTTACCAGCGGCAGGCTGGCTTGTAACAATGCCCACCGGAAACATATGATGCTGCTCAGGCCGCCACATTGGTCCGCGTCTCGGACGAAGGCGCGAGCGGGTTTTTGTGGGCGGTATGCGAGGCAAAATTTTAAGCGGATCAAAGCGTCCGGTATGCGGATTGTCCTTTATGCAAGGCGTCCTATGCGGGGTCCACTTTATATATATATATGATATAAGTACAGATTTAGTGTGGCATAGTCTAACAGTATTAGTAAATACGTGGTACCTCAGTATACATCGCTTTGGAATAAATCCACCAACTTGGTATATGTCCTGTTTGGGACGCAAATATTTTTGCTTTGGTATACAACCTTTGTTTGGGAATACGACTCATATGCTACAGCTTGTTATGGGGTCAAAATGATCTCTACACTGCTGCTACCCTTGGTTTAGCCTCTCTCTTCGAGACAAAGCCACGACTGTCCACAAACGTTGGTAAACCGCCCTTGCTACCATTCGGTGAACAACCGGTTGCTGTAACTCGTGAAATTTCATGTGATTTTGTGCTTTTTCCATATAAATTTTTAAAGTAAAATTCATTAACCATGAGTTCTATGAAGGTTAATGTAGAAGAGTCCAAGCGACAAAAGAAAAGAGAACAGAAAAGAGAAGGGACACTCCATGCCTAACAATAACATCTCCTCCTCTCCTCCTCCTCCTCCTCCATTCTCACACTCTCCCAAGTAAGATTAAAATTAAAGATTTTTATTTTGACAAATTACATGGTTGTACTGAGGAATATAATAGTTGGGCATACATGCCAAAAGCCCCTTTGTATGGCAGAGCATTTTGGGCAAACTTAAAATTAAAACTTAGAATGGTAAGGCAATAATGCATAAGTCATATGGTCATTAGATGAGATAGTGAGATACAGGAGAAAAAAAAATTTGGAATATTACATCAGGTGATTACAACAAGTTTGAAAAAGTCTAGTAGAGACATATTACATTATTAAATTAGTTAAAGATTACAGTATTACAATGTAACAATTTTAAAACAATTTTACAGTGTGATTTACTATTTAAAAACAATGAATTTAGTATTACAATGCAACATTTACATTATGATGTACTGTATTACAGTCTACCACTATTTTAAACACTGAAAAAAGAGACATCCTAATTTCAAAGTAATAAGTGGGTGAGCATTCCATTCAGCACAATATAGTGAGAGACGAACACGGGGAATATTGAAGAGTGAACTGTCTTCTGGTATTATGGTTGTGTTCTGTTATAGTTTATCAGAGGGACGAGTTTGAGAAGGAGGGTTTATATTAGAGTATATTTCTGTAAAGGCAACGTAAAGCGAGATTTAAATTTGCATTTAATTCATGTAATCTTTTGTGTTTGTATGCATTATTATATTAGAGTAGTGTTTAAAATTACACATTTTAGTATTAAGCAGTGTTAAAATTATTTTAAAACAACCCCATCAATGTATAATATCCAATAACAATAGTATTTTTTTCGTGGAATGATTGTTTTCCAACATATTTCTTATGGAAAAATTTTGTTTGGGAATACATCCTGGTCCTGGAACGGATTAAGGATATATACCGAGGGTAACCACCGTAACTGCTAGATCCATAATTAATTTATGGAATATGGGTGAGCTAATCTCTAGTTTAACAGTGTAGGCTTAAATGGTATTTATAATTTCTTCCTTCAATTTGCAACTTGCAATTTTTAGCTTGATGTAAACAGAACTGTAACAGTAAATTAATATTTTAACATGTAAGAAATCTAGGGAAAATAATTGAGCATTTATAATTAATAAATTGATACTGGAGATAAAAGGTATGAAATTCCAACATAATGGAAATAAACACAAATGCAGTGTAATGCAATCCTATATTGAATATGTTTTGGCCCACACATTGGAGTATATATCAAGTTACAAACAGACTTACCTGGTAAGGAGTACATGATGGTATAAGTGTGGAGAGTCAGTGGAGACTTGTTGCGTAGGTTGTATTTGAGGTCAGACTGCACAGGATGGGCATTCTGCCCATCCTGTGTAAGTCTTCAAGCCCAAGAGGACCATGCTTGCCCATCCCTTGTAATTCTTCAGTGCCAAAGAGAAGCCATAAAATGCTACCCAGCTTTTTTTTTGCATAATTTATCAATTAAAGTTAATCATAGGTATGTATGTTTAACCCCTTTGACTTGTTTCGTCGTATAAATACATCTTACGAGCCACCATGTTTGACGTAGTTATATAATCAATATATTCTATCGGCCATTCAATAATCAAGTGGGGAAAACTGGTAGGGGTCCTACATGAAGAGAATGGGTCTGAGTGGTGGGTGTGCACCCTGTGAAAAAAATCGAGGGACTAAGTGGGTGCATAGTGGGAATGCCATCTTGGTAGTCCATTTTTCACCATGCCTCAACGGTAAGAAGTACCTCACTTCTTGGCGATTGGAGATCTTTGGTTCCCAATGATAGCTCTAACAGTGATGGAAGTGCCAGTGAAAGTGAATTTCATGGTTTTGGAGTGGGTGTGACCCGAAAGCCATCGCCCAGGATAATGGTAATTTGGTGATGAAAATCCAGATGAACCCACAACCTCAACATCTGGTGTTGGCGTCTCATTCATTCATCGTACCAGGATGAAAGAGGCAACTACTTGCCCATTACAGACTCAGATGTGAGCAGTGTAAAGTTAGATGGTGATAGTGATTTCAAGCTTCTGAAAGCAGTTCTAGCAGCGACAGTTAGGGTTAATATTTACTCCAGTGAAGCGGCAGTAAGATATGACGTAGCATGCGTTCTGGTAGTGTATTGTAATGTTGTTCAAGGGGAAGGAGTAAATCTCGGAGTACCCCCCTCTTCGTGTTGCTATAGGTCCTCTCTCCCCCTGCCCATGAGCTCTACTCCGCCTTAAAACTATGTATGGTTCCTCCCCTCCACTAACCCCCTTTTCCCTAGGCTATTCCATGGCCTGACTACTCTATGACTGAAGAAATACTTCCCTAACATCCCTTTGATTCATCTGAGTCTTCAACTTCCAATTGTGACCTCTTGTGTCTGTGTCCCATCTCTGGAACACCCCGTCTTTGTCCACCTTGTCTATTCCGCGCAGTATTTTATATGTTGTTATCAGTCCCCCCTGACCCTCCTGTCCTCCAGTGTCGTCAGGCCGATTTCCCTCAACCTTTCTTCGTAGGACAATCCCCGTAGCTCTGGGATAGTCTTGTTGCAAACTTTGCACTTTCTCTAATTTCTTGACGTGCTTGACTAGGTGTGGATTCCAAACTGGTGCTGCATACTCCAGTATGGGCCTGACGTAGATGGTATACAGAGTCTTAAACGAATCCTTACTGAGGTATCGGAACGCTATCTGTAGGTTTGCCAGGCGCCCGTATGCTGCAGCAGTTATCTGATTGATGTGTCCCTCAGGAGATATGCTCGGTGTTATACTCCCCCCCAGATCTTTTTCCTTGAGTGAGGTTTGCAGTCTTTGGCCATCTAAACTATATTGTGTCTGCGGTCTTCTTTGCCTTCCCAATCTTCAGACTTTGCATTTGGCAGGGTTAAATTAAAGGGAGCCAGTTGCTGGACCAGGCTTGTAGCCTGTCCAGGTCTCTTTGTAGTCCTGCCTGCCCTCGTCCGATTTGTTTTCTTCTCATTAACTTCGCATCATCTGCAAACAAGGACACTTGAGTCTATCCCTTCCGTTATGTCGTTCACATATACCAAGAACAGAACAGGTCCTAGGATGACCCCTGTGGAAACCCCCCTTGTCACAGGCGCCCACTCTGACACTTTTTCGCGTACCATGACTCGTTGTTGCCTCCCCGTCAGATATTCTCTGATCCATTGCAGTGCCTTTCCTGTTATGTGTGCCTGAATCCTCTAGCTTTTGCAGTAACCTCTTGTGAGGAACTGTGTTCGAAGGCCTTCTTGCAGTCCAAAAAAAATTTCAGTCGATCCACCCCTCTCTCTTGTCTTCTGTCACCTTGTCATAAAACTCTAGTAGGTTTGGACACAGGTTTCCTTCTCTGAAAACCGTGCTGGTTGTCAATTATACACTTGTTTCTTTCCAGGTGCCCCACCACTTCCTCCTGTGATCTTCTCCATGACCTTGCATACTATACACGTTAGTGATTTCAGGTCTGTAGTTTAGTGCCCCATGTCTGTCTCCCTTTTTAAAAATTGGGACTACATTTGCCATTTTCCATACCTCAGGGAGTGCCCAGTTTCAAATGATGTGTTGAAGATCTTTGTTAATGGCTCACACAATATCTCTGCCCCTCTTTAAGGACCCACGGAGAGATGTTGTCTGGTCCCCCCGCCTTTGAGGTGTCAATTTCGCATAGCAGCTTCTTCACCTCCTCCTTGGTTATATGTACCTAATCCAGCACTTGCTGGTGTGCCCCCCAGTTCTGATTTCTTGGAGTCCTACTGGTTTCCACTGTAAAAACCTCTTTAAATCTTGTGTTGAGCTCCTGACAAACCTCTCGGTCGTTTCTTGTGAATTCCCCATCACCCTTCCTCAGTCTGATTACCTGGTCCTTGACTGTTGTTTTCCTCCTGATGTGGCTGTACAACAGCTTCGGGTCAGTCTTTACTTTTGATGCTATGTCATTTTCATATTGTCTCTGAGCCTCCCTTCTTATCTGTGCATATTCGTTTCTGGCTCTTCGGCTGATTTCTTTATTTTCCTGAGTTCTCTGTCTTCTGTACCTTTTCCATTCTCTAGTACACCTAGTTTTTGCCTCCTACACCTTTGGGTGAACCAAGGACTCGTTCTGTTCTTCTCATTATTTCTGTTTCCCTTGGGAACAAACCTCTCCTCTGCCTCCTTGCATTTTGTTGCTACATAGTCCATCATTTCTTGTACTGGTTTTCCTGTCAGTTCCCTCTCCCACTGAATGTCTTGAAGGAAGTTCCTCATGCCTGAGTAGTTCCCCCTTTTGTAGTTTGGTTTTTCCCAGCCTATTCCTGCTGCTCTCTCCACTTGGAGCTGAACTATGTAGTCGAAGCACAGAACCACATGATCACTAGCTCCCAGGGGCCTTTCATACATGATACCCTCGATGTCCGAACTACTCATGGTGAATACAAGGTCCAGCCTTGCTGGTTCATCCTCTCCTCTCTCTCTGGTAGTGTCTAACATGTTGATGCATGAGGTTTTCCAGTACCACATCCATCATCTTGGCTTTCCATGTTTCGGGACCCATGGGTGTGTGTGTGTGTGTGTGTGTGTGTGTGTGTGTGTGTGTGTGTGTGTGTGTGTGTGAGAGAATTTTCATCTGACTGCCTCCTGGGGTGATCTCTGCTAAAATATTATTTGCTACACTCCTCCATTTTAGGTGTCTCAAGTTGAACTCTCCCAGTAGCAAAATGTTTGGGGCAGGAGTTGGGAGATTTTCCAGACAGTGGTCAGGTTTCAAAAGATGTTCCTGGAATTGCTGGGAAGTTACATCTGGAGGCTTGTATACAACCACAATGACAAGGTTTTGGTTTTCAATCTTTACTGTCAAAATTTCAACTACATCATGTGAAATGTTTAGTAGTTCTGAGCAAGTGAGCGACTCTGTGATGTACAGGCCAACATCCCCCCCCCCTCACCTTGTTGCCTGTTTAGTCTGTTGCATCTGATTAGGTTATAACCTGGGATCCATATTTCGTTGTCAGAATGATCCTTTATGTGGGTCTCTGAAAGCTGCAAACATTGCATTTGACTCCATGAGCAGTCCTTTGATGTAAGGAATTTTGTTGTTTGTTGACGGCTTAGACCCTGTATGTTTGCAAAGATAAATATCGCTTTATTGATGGAATTTAACTGGTTTTTATATACTGGTTTTATATTCTGGAGTAGAGGCCAATGATTGTGCCTCTGCTCCAGAAATGTTTTCAGTTGGTGTAAGATTTCTGTCATTTCTTGCCAGTCTTTTTTCCTTCCTGGCACTAAAAAACCTCTTTCGCTGGAGAGGTTATGGCTCCTCTTTCGTTTCCCATAGTCTGGCTGGTCTGTGTCTTGTACCCTTTAGATGATGTGTCTGGCAGTATACGTTGTAGCATTTTCTCTCGTGTTGCAGCAGAAATCATGATTCGTTAAGCAACATTTCTCCAGTCTTCATCTGCCCCGTTTTGGCGAGTCTATGCCCACTGTTGTCCCAGTGATATTCCATTATATATATATATATAATTATATTATATATATATATATATATATATATATATAATATATATAAAAATATTATATATATATAATATATATATATATATATATATATATATATATATAATATATAATATAATATATATATATAATATATACAACATATACATATACATAATATACATATATATACATATATATATACATATAATATACAATACATTACATACATACAGTGGACCCCCCGCATAGCGACCTTAATCCGTGCAAGAGGGCTGGCTGTTATGCGAAATGTTCGGTATGCGAATTAATTTTCCCCATAAGAAATAATGGAAATCAAATTAATCCGTGCAAGACACCCAAAAGTATGAAAAAAAAAAATTTTTACCACATGAAATGTTAATTTTAATACACACAAACTGAAAAAGGCATGCACAATTACATGACACTTACTTTTATTGAAGATCTGGTGATGATTGATGGGATGGGAGGAGGGGAGAGAGAGTGTTAGTGTTTAGAAGGGGAATCCCCTTCCATTAAGACTTGAGGTGTCGAGTCCTTTTCTGGGGTTACTTCCCTTCTTCTTTTAATGCCACTAGGACCAGCTTACTGGACTTCTTTCGCACAACATATCTGTCCATAGTGGCCTGTACCTCTCGTTCCTTTATGACTTCCCTAAAGTGTTTCACAACATTGTCAGTGTACAGGTTGCCAACACGGCTTGCAATAGCTGTGTGAGGGTGATTTTCATCAAAAAAGGTTTGCACTTCAAGCCATTTTGCACACATTTCCTTAATCTTTGTAGAAGGCAATTCCTTCAATTTCTCTCTCCCCTCCTTTGAACCAGTTTCCTCAGGTCTGGCCTCTTGCTCTTGAAGTTGATCTATCAGCTCATCAGTGGTTAGTTCTTCATTGTCGTCCTCCACCAACTCTTCCACATCCTCCCCACTAACCTCCAACCCCCAAGGACTTCCCCAATGCCACAATTGATTCCTCAACTGGTATACTCCTCTCAGGGTTAGCCTCAAACCCTTCAAAATCCCTTTTGTCTACACATTCTGGCCACAGTTTCTTCCAAGCAGAGTTCAAGGTCTTCTTAGTCACTCCCTCCCAAGCCTTACCTATAAGGTTTATACAATTGAGGATATTAAAGTGATCTCTCCAAAACTCTCTTAGTCAGTTGAGTTTCTGAGGTCACTACAAAGCACCTTTCAAACAGAGCTTTTGTGTACAGTTTTTTGAAGTTTGCAATAACCTGCTGGTCCATGGGCTGCAGGAGAGGAGTGGTATTAGGAGGCAAAAACTTCACCTTAATGAAGCTCATGTCCCCATAAAGTCGCTCTGCCACGTCTGTAGGATGACCAGGGGCATTGTCTAACACCAGGAGGCACTTAAGTTCTAATTTCTTTTCAGTTAGGTAATCTTTCACATTGGGGGCAAATGCATGGTGTAACCAGTTATAGAAAAAGTCCCTAGTGACCCATGCCTTACTGTTTGCCCTCCACAGCACACACAAATTATCCTTGAGGACATTCTTTTGCCTGAACGCTTTGGGAGTTTCAGAGTGATACACTAATAAAGGCTTAACTTTGCAATCACCACTAGCATTGGAACACATCAACGAAGTAAGCCCGTCTTTCATAGGCTTATGTCCTGGGAGTGCCTTTTCTTCCTGAGTAATGTAGGTCCTGCTTGGCATTTTCTTCCAAAACAGGCCTGTTTCATCACAATTAAACACTTGTTCAGGTTTCAGTCCTTCAGTTTCTATGTACTCCTTGAATTCCTGCACATATTTTTCAGCCGCTTTGTGGTCCGAACTGGCAGCCTCACCATGCCTTATCACACTATGTATGCCACTACACTTCTTAAATCTCTCAAACCAACCTTTGCTGGCCTTAAATTCACTCACATCATCACTAGTTGCAGGCCTTTTTTTAATTAAATCCTCATGCAACTTCCTAGCCTTTTCGCTTATGATAGCTTGAGAAACGCTATCTCCTGCTAGCTGTTTTTCATTTATCCACACCAATAAGTCTCTCTCAACATCTTCCATCACTTGCGATCTCTGTTTCGAAAACACAGTTAAACCTTTGGCAAGAACAGCTTCCTTGATTGCCTTTCTGTTGCCCACAATAGTAGAGATGGTTGATTTGGGTTTCTTGTACAACCTGACCAGGTCGGTGATACGCACTCCACTTTCATACTTATCAATGATCTCTTTCTTCATCTCTATTGGAATTCTAACCCTTATTGCTGTAGGGTTGGAACTAGAAGCTTTCTTGGGGCCCATGGTCACTTATTTTCCAGAAACAGCACCGAAAACACTGTAATAATACGAAATATTCCGATTGTATGCTTGAATGTTACCGCGGAGGCTGGCTGGTAAACAATGCCACCGGCGGAACATATGAGGCTGGCTCAGGCCGCACATTGGTCGCGTCTCGGACGAAGGGCGCTGAGCGGGTTTTTGGGCGGTATGCGAGGCAAAATTTTAGCGATCAAAGCGTCCGGTATGCGGATTGTCCGTTATGCAAGGCGTCCGGTATGCGGGGGTCCACTGTATATATATATATGATATAAGTAGCAGGATTTAGTGTGGCATAGTCTACAGTATTAGTAAATACAGTGGTACCTCAGTATACATCTGCTTTGGAATAAATCCAACTTGGTATATGTCCTGTTTGGACGCAAATATTTTTGCTTGGTATACAACCTTTGTTTGGAATACGACTCATATGCTAGAGCTTGTATGGGTCAAAATGAATCTCTACACTGCGTGCTACCCTTGTTTACCTCTCTCTCGAGACAAAGCCACGACTGTCCACTAACGTTGGTACGCCCGTTGCTACCATTCGGTGAACAACCGGTGCTGTAACTCTGTGAATTTTCATGTGATTTTGTGCTTTTTCATATAAATTTTTAGTAAATTCATTAACCATGAGTTCTATGAAGGTTAATGAGAAGAGCCAAGCGACAAAGAAAAGAGACAGAAAAGAGAAGGGGACACTCCTTCCAAACAATAACATCTCCTCCTCTTCCTCCTCCTCCTCCTCCATTCTCAGCACTCTCCAAGTAAGATTAAAATTAAGATTTTTATTTTGACAAATTACATGGTTGTACTGAGGAATATAATAGTTGGGCATACATGCCAAAAGCCCCTTTGTATGCAGAGCATTTTGGGCAAACTTAAAAATTAACTTAAGAATGGTAAGGCAATAATGCATAGTTCATATGGTCATTAGATGAGATAGTGAGTACAGGAGAATTGAATATTACATCAGGTGATACTACATAGTTTTGAAAAGTCTAGTAGAGACTTATTACATTATTAAATTAGTTAAAGATTACAGTATTACAATGTAACAATTTAAAACAATTTACAGTGTGATGTACTATTTAAAACAATGAAATTTAGTATTACAATGCAACAATTTACATTATGATGTACTGTATTACAGTCTACTACTATTTTAAACACTGAAATAAGAGAGACATCCTAATTTCAAAGTAATAAGTGGGTGAGCATTCATCAGCACAATATAGTGAGAGACGAACACGGGGAATATTGAAGAGTGAACTGTCTCTGGTATTATGGTTGTGTTCTGTTATAGTTATCAGGGACGAGTTTGAGAGGAGGGTTTATATTAGAGTATAGTGTTCTGTATAGGCAAAGTAAAGCGAGATTAAATTTGCATTTATTTCATGTAATTCTTTTGTGTTTGTATGCATTTTAGTATTAAGTAGTGTTTAAATTACACATTTTAGTATTAAGCAGTGTTTAAATTATTTTATACAACCCCATCAATGTATAATATGCCAATAACAATAGTATTTTTTTCGTGGGAATGGATTGTTTTCCCTATACATATTTCTTATGGAAAAATTTGTTTGGTATACATCCTGGTCCTGGAACGGATTAAGGAGATATACCGAGGTACCACCGTAACTGCTAGATCATAATTAATTTATGGAATATGGGTGAGCTAATCACTAGTTTAAACAGTGTTGCATAATGGTTTTATATAATTTCTTCCTTCAGATTTGCAACTTGCATTTAGCTTGATGTACAGTACTGTACCAGTTAAATTAATATTTTTATGTAAGAAATTCTAGGGAAATAATTGGAGCATTTATAATTAATAATTTGATACTGGAGATAAAAGGTATGAAATTCCAACATAATGGAAATAAACACAAATGCAGTGTAATGCAATCCTTTATTGAATATGTTTTGCCCACACATTGGAGTATATCAAGTTACAAACAGACTTACCTGGGTAAGGAGTACATGAGGGTATATAGTGTGGAGAGTCAGGTGGAGAATGTTGCGTAGGTTGTATTTGAGGCAGACTTGCACAGGATGGGCATTCTTGCCCATCCTGTGTAAGTCTTCAAAGCCAAAGAGGAGCCATGCTTGCCCATCCTGTGTAAGTCTTCAGTGCCAAAGAGAAGCCATGAAATGCTTCCCATGCTTTTTTTTGCATAATTTATCAATTAAAGTTTATCATAGGTATGTATGTTAACCCTTTGACTGTTTCGTCGTATATATACATCTTACGAGCCACCATGTTTGACGTATTTATATATTCATAAATTCTAGCGGCTTCAAATCAAGTGGGAGAAAACTGGTAGGCCTACATGAGAGAGAATGGGTCTGAGTGGTGGGTGTGCACCCTGTGAAAAAAATCGGGGACTAAGTGGTGCATTGTGGGAATGCCATCTTGGTAGTCCATTTTCACCATGCCTCACGGTAAGAAGTACCTCACTTCTTGGCGGATTGGAGATCTTTTGTTCCCAAGTGATAGCTCTAACAGTGATGGAAGTGCCAGTGAAAGTGAATTTCATGGTTTTGGAGTGGGTGTGACCGAAAGCAGCGCCCAGGATAATGTAATTGGTGATGAAAATCCAGATGACCCACAACCTTCCACATCTGGTGTTGGGCAGTCTCATTCATTCATCTGTACCAGGATGAAAGAGGAAACTACTTGCCCATGTACAAGACTCAGATGTGAGCAGTGAAAGTGATGGTGATAGTGATTTCAAAGCTTCTGAAAGCAGTTCTAGCAGCGACAGTTAGGGTGAATATTCTCCAGTGAAGCGGCAGTATATATGACGTAGCATGCGTTCTGGTAGTGTATTGTATGTTGTTCCAAGGGGAAGGAGTAAATCTCGGAGTACATCCCGTGATCCTACACCATGAACTGATAGTGAAGATGACGATATTGTTACAATGGGTATGAATGATGTGAGTGAGGCAGCAGATGGTGGTGGCATGAGTCATGTGGCACCAGCAGCGGGCCACGCTGTTACTGACGCTGCTAACTCGGCACAACCACAACCAGCCTCAACCATCCCCACACTCCCACAACCACCTTTCAATATCCAGAACCCACCAACAGACCACATCTGGGATTGGCAGCAAGGTGACAATTCTGTTCCCAGTCCACACGACTTTGATGAAACACAAAGTGGAATACAGCCATCATGTACACTTGGGAACAATGCTACTGAACCGGAATGCTTTCAGTTATTCTTCGATGAACCCCTGATTGACATTATTGTCAGGGAAAGCAATACATACTTTGAGTGCACCTTGGCAAACACAGTTCTTTCACCAAGATCACGCCTACATCAGTGGAAGGACACAACTGTGGCAGAGATGTATCTGTTCTTTGCCACAGTAATGCTTATGCCACGTGTATAAGCACAGTGTCAACGCATACTGGTCGACAGACCGCCTGATTTCAACCCCAGCTTTCAGTGACATTATACCAGTGAATGGATTTGTGCTACTGTTACATATGCTACACTTTTCAGACTAAACAAGGCCTGACAAAAGTGACAGGTTATATAAGATCAGAAATGTGTTTATGTACCTGAAATAAAAGTGCTGTATGTATTTTTATCCCTTCAGGAAGCTTGTTATTGATGAGTCTTTGATTTTGTTCAAAGGCAGATTCTGATTCAAGCAGTACATACCAAGCAAGAGGAAATGCTTTGGTATAAAGTTATTTGTACTGTGTGATTGCAAAAGTGGTCTGGTTTTGGATATAATTGTGTACACTGGCAGTAAAACATTGCAAGATTCCAGGAAGTTACTGGGTATCTCAGGTGATGTGGTTAGAACAATGATGGAACCATATCTTGGTAAGGGGCATATTTTATATACTGACAACTGGTACACAAGCCCTTTACTCGGTGATTTCTTGCGAGTGAACATGACAGATGTGTGTGGCACAGTGCATGGAAAACGTAAACATATGCCCAGGTTCGACGCTGGCACTCGTAGAGGTGATGTTCAGGTGTTTGCTGCCAATGACATCATGGCATTTCGGTGGCATGACAAACGTGTTGTCACTGTTGACATCAGTTCACCGACACAAAATGGTAGACAGTGGCGAGCAGAATAGAGAGAGCAATGAACCCATTGTAAAACCTGCAGCTGTGATGGATTACAACCTCAATATGCACTTCGTGGACAAATGTGACATGCAGATTGGGTTTGCTGACTGTGTTCGCAAGAGTTATAAGTGGTACATAAAACTCTTTTTCCGTCTTCTTGACATTTCCATGCTGAATGCTCATAATATGTATAAGTTGAAGACCAACAACAAACCCAAATATGGTGAATTTTATTTGTCAGTTATCAGACAAATAATATTCAAGTACCAAGGAACAACACTTGCAATAGACCAGCTCCCACGAAATTATCAACACACGCCCTCTTGTCTGAGGCCTGGTGAGCACTACCCCATACCACTGCCTGCTACTGCTTTCAAGAAAAATGCTCAGAAGAGGGGTTATGTCTGTGCACATACCACAAAACGCCTACAAAAATGCAGAGACACTCGTTTTATGTGTGAGGAGTGTAAAACACCATTGTGCATACACCCATGTTTCAAAGAATTCCACAAGCTGCAGCACTTCTAGAAAAGTGTCCAGTGATTGTACATCTGTATATATATTATAGAACAATTGTAAGAAACAATTTTTTGTATTATTTGTGTAAAAAAAGTTTTGTAAACAATATGATACTAGTGTTTTTGCTATAATTGTGTTACATTCAATGAATGTGTATATGAACATTGCACATACTTTGGTCTCACAGGCCACATAAGTTATGTGAAAAAATAAAAGTGAAAAAAAAACAAGAAACCTTCGAATACAAGTAAACCAAAGTTTACCAGGTGAGCAGCCATCGCCGCTGTTCCCATACTTGGCTCATTTTCTGCCAACTTCATGCTTCTATATCTCCGTAAGTACTGATGGCAATTTTTTTTTTTTTTTAATAAAACAATCAGAAAAATAATCTTAACATTTTCATAAGAATTTTTTTTTTGTTTTCAAATGTTTTTAGACGCCAGGAGACACTTCAGGATGAGGGGTTTCGACAGTCAAGGGGTTAAGGAAAAATTACTTACGTATAGGGTTCACTTCTATCCACGGTTTCAGTTATCCACAGTAGGTCTTGGAACTTATCCCCCATGGATAGATGGATACTACCGTACTGCATTTGTTTATTTTTCCAATAATCGATATACGTATTACCATTCTTGTTCATAGGGTAAGATCCCTTGTGGGAAAGGGTTTCTTGAGCCAAGGAATTTGACCTCTTCTTTCCTTCCTTGGATGAACTATAAATACTTCTCAACCCTCCCTCTCCTATTGGCCTTGTTAGTGGGGATATTTCCAGCCATTACACAGAAGGAAAGAGAATCCTCATTAGTCCTATTCTAACATAGCTTCCATGTCTGGTGACTCCTCAAGTGATAGTGGTCATCTGAGGGGGTTATTTGATGGCAGAAGTACTACTAGAGGTTGCCTGCAGATCCAGGAGTGGCAAGTAAAGGTGTGTGACTCTTGGCATTCTTTCCAGTGTGCCTACCACTATTATTATCTGAATGACAGCTGCACTCCGAACTCCTCGCCAAAAAGTCCTACCCAGTGGCGTTGCTAGGGTTGGTGTCACCCCCATGAAATCCAAGGGTGGGGGATGGGGGGGAGTAAACTCCAGTTATGCCACTAATGCATGCCCAGTGATTAATGTTTAGCAATGAGAACGTTTAAGGACCATAAACCGAACAGGAGAATACTTCTCAACTTTATTAACCCTTTGACTGCCGCGGCCGTATATATACGTCTTACGAGGTACATGTACATACTGTGTTTGACGTATATATACTCATAAATTCTAGCGGCTTCAAATCAAGCAGGAGAAAGCTGGTAGGTGCACATGTGAGAGAATGGGTCTGTATGGTCAGTGTGCACCATATAAAAAAAATCCTGCAGCACGCAGTGCATAATGAGAAAAAAAAACTGACCGTTTTCTTTAATTAAAATGCCGACTTTGTGGTCTATTTTCGTATAGTATTTATGGTTGTATTCTCGCTTTCTTGGTCTCATTTGATAGAATGGAAGACATTATAGAAATAGAGGTGATTTTGATTGATATTGCTATAAAAAGAACCTGGAAATGGAGCTCAAATTAGGGGAAATGTTTGATTTTTGCCAATGTTCAAAAGTAAACAAATGATGTCATTGTCCAATAAATGTCCAACTAGCCATTCTAATATGCAGTCATGAATGGGTTGATGTCATTTATACAATTATTACAGTATTGCAGTAGTCTGCATAATAATAAGTCTTCTATTTTTGGTTTGAATAAAAATTCAAAATAGAAAGCAAGAGTAATATCAGAGGGGCCTGGAGACATGACTGATGAACAAAGAAAATGTTATTTTAGAGCCAGGAATGTCTGCATTGTTCATTCTGGACCTTATTTTGAAATTGTCATATTTTTTTAATTTTCGTGAAATTGGCCAAATTGCAAATTTCTGACCACATTATTGGGTAGTTGAAATCGGTAAATGGGCAGTTTCATGTACTTAATCGATAGAAACAATGGAGTTCTAAAGAAATAGCTATGAGTTTGGTCAACTGGAACAACGGAATTAGCCGAAAATAGGGCTCAAAGTGGGCGAAATCGCTGATTTGTAAATATCGCCGAGGTTGCTAAATTCACGAGAGCATAATTCTGTCAGTTTTCCACCAAATTTCCTCTTCAAGGGGGGGCTCCTTGGCGTGGTGAAGAGGCTCTTGGTCTGAGGAATTAGACCTATCGGTCTTCTTCCTCAGACCGAACCTAATTACCCCCCAATCTCCCCTCCCCTATCCCATCCTCCCCTTTTTCCTTTCCTCCTCCTCCTCCCCACTCCTCCCTTTTGCCCTTCCTCTTTTTGTCCTTTGGGATTTCTCCCACAGGCGCGCTAGTTCCTGGGTAGGAGAAAGGATACCGGGGTCCATCCCATTCCGTTGAGGTTCTTAGCGGTGGCGTAGTTTGCCGTGGAATCTGGATCGCCTGGGGATGTCCCGATCCCTCTCCGGTATCCCGGAGTAGCTTTGGGTGTCTTTCGGGCGACGAGTGTATCTCTGGAAGCCACCTTTCGGATTCCGGGGGTGGTGGCCGAAGGAGGTATGCTTGTGGCGGATATCCGCGCCCTCTCTTTTGTCCACCGAGGTAGCTCGGCAGATGTGAGGTTGCTATCCCGGATTGTTAGTTTACTAGCATGATGGGTAGGGTATGGCACGGGTTCCATGCTGCATCTGCGCTACTTGCGGTGCTGAGGTCCTCTTGGGCACGGAGGGAGATTTCTGGCCCTTTCATTCCTCCTAGGAACTATCCCTCCCCGGTCCCCCCTTTTTTTTTTCTTTTTTTTATTTTTATTTTCTTTTCTTTCTTTTTTTTTCTTAAAAACAAAAAGAAAGAAGTAACCTAACCATGGCAGCCCTAGTCCATGAACCTGGTACCCCGGCCCCTTCTTGATACCGCACCCCGTTCTGACCCCGCCTCGTCTTTGGACCACTCTTCAGACATTCCTCATGCCTCTGTACCTATTGCCGGTGCTGTTTCCTCACCCGCTTCAGGTACTGAGGCCTCGACTGACTCCTTCGATTTATCAGACCTTCGCTCTCCTCTGACTATGCTTCCGGCCTCCCCTCTACGGTGCGGCAATTTTCAAATCGCCGACCCGTTCCACGTCGGACCAACTCTGGTCCCACGCCTAAACGTCAACGACAATTACCTGCTGATGATACTTCTCCACCTTCACCTTCTCGTTCTTCTCAGAAACGATCGACACGTCCTTCACTACCTTTCCACGCTCAGTTTCAGACTGAACAGTGGACTAAATCTTCACTTTAACGACCAACTTCCTCTACTGCCTATCTTTCTGACCATAGTATTGGCAAGGCACTCCTACGCCATGTTGGTAAAGATATTTCTTTTCATGCTCTTAAGAGCGGTACGCGCATCATTACCGTACAGAATGCTACCCAGGCTCGTGAGCTCTCTCGTCTTTCCCATATAGATACTGTTCCTGTCACCCTTGAAAAACATCATTCCCCTCAATTCTTGTAGTGGTACCGTCATTCTGCCCCATACCATAGTTCAACAAAATTTCCAGACATGTGGCACCGACATTCTAGAACAGCTGGAACTCCAAGATCTCCCAATCCTCAAGGTAGACACTTACGTTCTTCCTGCCGTGGGCGGAGACGATACCCTAGCAATGTGGCTCCTTTAACTTTTGACAGCCGAGAACTCCCATCCTCAGTTTATATAGCAGGACATCGGTTACAAGTTCGAAAGGTGATCCCTACACCACAACATGTAGAAATTGCTGGCGATTTGGCCATCCAGCGAAAATATTGCAGATCCATGCCGAATGCCCAGTCTGTGGTGCCGATGACCATTCTAATACGTCTTGCAATCGATCTCCCTCTTGCCTTAACTGTCATGAGGCTCACCCTTCGTACTCTCGCCGTTGTCAGGTCTATTTAAACGAGCGGGAAATCCGTTACCTCAAAGAGACAGAAGGTCTCCCTTATGCCATGGCAGTTCTCATCTCCGCCTCCAAGGGAGACTCCCACGTGTTTCTTATTCCCGTGTTTCAAAACGTCCCCCCACTTCTGGTATCCCATCTTCTACACCCACTTCTGTGGTTACCTCTCCCATAATCACTCCTGTATCTAATCCTTTTGCTGTCCTCGGCTCAGACGTCCCTACTTCAATGCCTCAGTCTAATCTCGCTTCTTCGAGTTCTCTCTTACAAGCCTCAGTATCGACGAGACCTCGTACGACACCTCTTCCCAATCGTCCCTCTACTTCTCAAAAGTCAAAAAAAGGTCCGGTAACACCTCCTACCCATCTTCCACCTCCTCATTTTACCCTCCCTGTCTCTGTCCCTAGTTCTTCCCCTCTCACTGGCTCAGTTACAAGTGCAGAGGTTCACCCTCCTCCTCGTAATGTACCTTCCTCCCCTGTTCCCTCCCAAGTTTCTTCCTCTTCTGCCACCTCCCAGGTTCCTGTCTCTTCTGTCCCCTGCCACGCTTCTCCAGTTCCCTCCACCCTTTTCGCCCCCCCCCCTACCTTGGTACAGTCCAATACAGTTCCAATCTTTACTCATCCTCCCCCTACCATTCCCAATATTGTCTCCCATACGACATCTCTGAATTCCGAAACACTTGAAGCAATCTCTGAATATATTGCAGAGACCAAACCATCAATGGACACTGATCCACCTTCCGCTCTTTCTCTCTCCTCTGCTCCATCTGCGCAACTCCTTTCTTCACAGCGCACCGTTCCTTCGCTGCTTGAACATTTTCCACTGCCTCCGCATGTGACTTTTCTAACCCTTCTAGTCCGTAGGAACCCTTACCTGCGTTTCAAGTATCTTTATCATTGCCAATCATGGCCTTTTTACAGTGGAATATACGCGGCCTCAGGGGTAATCGGGGTGAGCTTCAGATGTTACTCTCCCAGTTTGCCCCTGTTGGTGTTTGCTTACAGGAACCAAAATTACACTCTGCTGTTATTTCTCACATCTCAGGCTATAATTTATTGTATCTTCAGATCCTTTTCCTGATGGGACCTTTAATGAAAGTGCCCTTCTTCTCCGCACTGATATTCCTACCATCAGCTATTTGTTCATACTTCGCTGCATTACACAGCAGCCCGTATCCACTTACATAGGTGGTATACGCTCTGTTCTTTATATCTCTCTCCTTCTCGGGCATTATCTATCCGGATTTTGCCTTCCTTGTTTCGTCATTACCGCCACCGATTCTGTTACTTGTGATTTTTAAATGCCCACCATTTCTCTGGGGGGGGGTCTCACTGTGATTCCCGTGGAATTCAGTTAGAGGCTTTTCTTGCCACCCACCCCCTCCATGTTTTAAATACAGGTACTCACACCCATTTTGATCCTCGGACTCATACTCTCTCTTGCATCGATCTCTCAGTTTTGCTCTTCCTCTCCGCCGCATTAGACTTCACTTGGTCTGTTCTCCCGGACTTACATGACAGTGATCATTTCCCAATCATCTTACTTCCCTTCATATTCGCCACCTCTTCGCACCCCACGCTGGCAATTTAATCGGGCAAATTGGAACCTTTACTCACACCTGACTGTTTTTAAAGAGGTTCCTTCTTCGTCCTCCATCGATGAGCTTTTACACCTCTTCTCGTCCTCCATTTTCACCGCAGCTTCTCATTCTATACCCCAAACTTCGGGCAGGCATTCTCAGAAATGCGTGCCTTGGTGGTCTCCTGCTTGTGCTCGTGCAGTACGTTGAAACGCGCTGCATGGGGCAGGTACCGGTACAATAGAACCACAGAGCGACTCCTTGATTTTAAACAGAAGCGTGCGATCGCTCGCCGTGTCATCCGTGACGCTAAACGCACTTGCTGGCAAGATTGTCTCCACCATCACCTCTGCTTCCTCTAGAGTGCAGTCTGGAAAAAAGTACGAAAACTGAGTGGTAAATATTCTCCTGACCCGGCTCCTGTTCGCGGGTTGCCGGTGTTGATATAGCAAACCCACTAGATGTTGCCAATGAAATTGGCAATCATCTGGTCCGTATTTCTCAGGGACTCCATCTATGCCCCTCATTTCTTTTCCTCAAAGTCTGCCAGAGAGGTTAGCACCCTTGGACTTTTCTTCTCTCAGAGAGAACAGTATAATGTGCCTTTTACACTTCAAGAACTGGAGGCAACACACTCAGCTTGTCGATCATCGCAGCTGGGCCCGACGACATTCATATTCGTATGCTACAACATTTACATCAGTCAGCCCTTGCAGTCCTATTACGCCTTTACAATCTTATTTGGTCACAAGGAGTTCTTCCACAGCTGGGAAATCCGCCATTGTTCTCCCTTTCCGCAAACCAGGCACTACGGGACATGAAACCTCCCACTATCGTCCCATTGCTCTTACCAGTGCAGTTTGCAAAGTAATGGAACGTCTAGTAAATAGACATTTAGTGTGGTATTTAGAGACACACAACAGTCTCTCCACTCGTCAATATGGCTTTCGTAAGGGACGTTCTACCATAGACCCCTTACTGCGCTTGGATACGTATGTTCGTAATGCCTTTGCGAATAACCACTCAGTTATTGCCATATTTTTTGACCTTGAGAAGGCATATGACACAACTTGGAGGTATAATATTTTAGCCCAAGCCCACTCCTTAGGCCTTCGAGGCAATCTACCATCCTTCCTTAAGAACTTTTTAACTGACAGGCATTTCCGTGTTCGGGTTAATAATGTGCTCTCCCGGACTTTATCCAAGCTGAAGGTGTCCCCCCAGGGATGTGTTCTAAAGCACAACACTTTTTTCTCCTTGCTATTAATGATTTGGCCTCTAGTCTTCCATCAAATATTTGGTCATCACTCTATGTTGATGACTTCGCTATTGCCTGTGCAGGCGCTGACTGTCACCTCCTTACAGTTTCTCTCCAGCATGCAGTCGACCGTGTTTCCAATTGGCCACCACACATGGGTTTAAATTTTCCAGCACTAAAACCCACCAAATCACTTTCACTAGACGCTCTGTCATCTCCGATCATCCTTTGTACCTCTATGGCTCCCGTATCCCTGAACGTGATACAGTCAAGTTTCTGGGCCTCCTCTTTGATCGTAGGTTATCCTGGAAACCTCACATTACCTCTCTGAAGGCAACTTGTCACAGCCGGCTGAACCTTCTTAAAACCCTTGCTCATCTTTCGTGGGGAGCTGATCGTCGAACCCTCCTTCACCTACATTCCACCCTTATTTTATTGAAACTTGATTATGGTGACCAGATCTATTCAGCGGCATCTCCTGCTACTCTCTCTAGCCTTAACCCCATTCATCACCAAGGATTACGTTTATGCCTTGGTGCTTTTCGCTCTTCCCCTGTCGAAAGCCTCTATGCAGAAGCGAACGTTCCATCCTTATCCGATCGCCGTGATGCCCATTGCCTGCGCTACTATGTACGCTCTCATGATCTCCGCAATCCTTCCATTTATAGAATGGTCACTGATATTAGTAGACATTCTTTATTTGTTCGCCGCCCCTGCTTACTCCGTCCCTTCTCTCTTCGCCTTCATTTGCTCTTGTCTTCTCTTCAACTACACCTTTTCTATGTGCATGTAGCATCTCACTTTTCCCTACCCCCTGGGAAGTTCCAGCTGTTCGAGTCTGTTCTTTCTCCCTCCCTTGCTCGAAAGCCCAACTGTCTACGGTCGCTTCCCGCTCTCTTTTCTTGACCACTTTCACTCTCATTCTCATGCCATTGCTGTGTACACAGATGGCTCTAAGTCTTCTGACGGCGTAGGATTCGCAGCAGTGTTTCCGGACAGCGTCGTACAAGGGCATTTACTATCTTCAGCTAGTATTTTACTGCTGAATTATATGCCATCCTACAGCACTTATCCGTATTGCATCTATGCCTGTGTCATCATTTGTGGTTGTCTCAGACTCCCTTAGTGCTTACAGGCTATACAAAAATTTGATACACCTCACCCCTTAGTCCTCCGTATCCAACTTTGGCTACGCCGCATCTTTACTAAGCATAAAGATATTGTTTTTTGTTGGGTCCCTGGTCATGTTGACGTACAGGGCAATGAACAGGCAGACACTGCTGCGCGCGCAGCAGTACATGACCTACCAGTTTCTTATAGAGGTATTCCATGTACGGACTATTTTGCTGTAATATCTTCCCACCTTCACACCCGTTGGCAACAACGTTGGTCTACTATGCTCGGCAACAAACTTCAGTCTATAAACCGAGTATAGGTTACTGGCCGTCTTCTTATCACCAGTGTCGAGGTTGGGAGACTACTCTCTCCCGTCTTCGCATTGGCCATACTCGTCTTACTCATGGATATACTCATGGAGAGGCGTCTTGCTCCTCTCTGTGAGAATTGCCAAGCTCCATTATCAGTCAGCCACATTCTGTTGGACTGCCCACTTTATCAACGAGCACGCAGAATTTACCTCTGTCGTCGTCTTCGCCCCGCTGCTCTCTCTTTACCTTCCCTTCTCGCTGATGGACCCACCTTTCATCCGGACTCTCTCATTGACTTTTTGACAACAACTGACTTACTTCACAAATTCTGATACTTTCAGCCCTTTCTACTTGAATCTCTTGCTACCCTCTACCCCCGTACTATCCCCTGCCCCGCTGTTTTCTGTAACCTGCTGATCATCCCCCCTCCTTTCTGCCATCCAATTCCCTTGCTTCCTTCCCTACCCTGCAGCGCTGTATAGCCCTTGTGGCTTAGCGCTTCTTTTTGATTATAATAATAATAATAATCCACCAAATTTCGTTTTTTTGGTGTCAATACAATCGGGAAAAGATTCTCTATCATTTCATAAGAAAAAATAATTTTTTTTTTTTTAAATTTGGCGACACCAGGAGACACCTGAGGATTGGGGGTTGCAACAGTCAAGGGGTTAATGATAAATAATCTTGGTAATATTGAGGAAACATAAACTCAAATACCACTTTGAGGACAGCAACAGATCCTACATTTATTAGTCTTCAACAGTGAAAAAAAAAAAACTTGAAAAATAACGAAAAACATTGCAATATCAGAGAAACACTAGTTCTGATTTGACCTTGAGTACAGATAACATCTCAATAAATCTAATCTTATATTTCCTTGCCTTCAATCCTGCAAAATCATCTATCACATCATCAGAATCAATGATTTTCCCTATATAGGCCTATTTGTACTCTGTAATCATATAATAGGCCATATACAGTGGACCCCCGCTTAACGATCACCTCCAAATGCGACCAATTATGTAAGTGTATTTATGTAAGTGCGTTTGTACGTGTATGTTTGGGGGTCTGAAATGGACTAATCTACTTCACAATATTCGTTATGGGAAAAAATTCGGTCAGTACTGGCACCTGAACATACTACTGGAATGAAAAAAGTTCGTTAACCGGGGGTCCACTGTACTAAGATTTTCCTCTTATGTTGCTGCAGCACTGTTTTGGGCATTTGTCAACTTCTTTAGAGGCTCTGTGGTGTCACCCCTTGGTGTCACGCGGGGCGCTTCCCCCCTTACAACGCCACTGGTCCTACCTTCATTGCAAACTTATCTCTGGCTTTTTGAAAGAAGCACGTATTTCATCAACTTTCACATTAATTTTGCACCCTTAGTCACCCACAGCTGCACTAACACCTTCCCTTGTATATCCCTACACTGCAGTGCTGTATAACCCATATAGGTTTAATACTTATATTTTAAGGTAATGACTTGTAATGTCTTGCCATTTAAATTTTGTTTTGATTTGCACAGGTTCCAGAGTTTCAGACTGTCCCACTCTACATATTTGCCGAGTCCTATGGTGGAAAAATGGCAGCCCAGTTTGCAGTCTCTCTCAATAAAGTGAGTAATGTTGAACAAATAGTTCTCCTGTGTATGGCTTATTTTTACTAAGTGTCACTTCAAAAATAATGAAGGTAATTTGTGAATGATAGTTCAACAGGTCTATAAAAAAAATTCCAGTTGTCATTGGGTTATTTACATTACAAGGAGATATTAAATATGCTTTTTGTGTATCTCTGATAATCTTGAGAAACATTCTTTTAACTTTAGAGAATTATTGATTGTCTGTGCTTGAAATGGCATATTCATTAGTTTTCTGGAACTTTTCTGGGAAAAAAAGAAAGAAAAGAAGGCAAGATTTCCAGGAATGGAGCAAGGGTGTAGATGTGGAAAATAATGTATATTTTCCAAAAATATAGTGCATTTTGTATGTAAATTGATGAAATATATTGTATTTAATAAAAATTAATTTGTAAAAAAAAAAAAAAAAAAAAAAACCAGCGAGAGTGGGAGCGTCGCTGGGGAAGGGAGAGGTCGCTATTGTTTTGAACTGGGCATGAGAAACATAAGGAAGAATTGGAAGAATTTTTGTCGCTCTAGAGGTTAAATTGTGGTTGAAACCTCTCAAATAGGAGCAAAAATTGTTGGATTTGCAGTCCTGAAGAATGTGAGAATTAGGCGACTGGACAGGACTCCGTAATTAGATGGGAACAGGATTAACCCTTTGAGGGTTTCGGACGTACTAGTACGGCTTGCACACCAGGGTTTTTGACGTACTAGTACGCCTAAATTCTAGCGCCCTCAAATCTAGTGAGAGAAAGCTGGTAGGCCTACATATGAAAGAATGGGTCTATGTGGTCAGTGTGCGCAGTATAAAAAAAAATCCTGCAGCACAGTGCGTAATGAGAAAAAAAAAACTTTGACTATATTTTTGGAATAAAACAGCGACTTTGCACTGTATTTTCGTATGGTATTTGTTGTATTCTAGTTTTCTTGGTCTCATTTTATAGAATGGAAGACATATTACAGAAATTGCGATGATTTTGACTGGTTTTACAATGAAAAGTACCTTGAAATTGAGCGCAAAGTAGCAGAAATGTTCGATTTTTATCAAAGTTCAAAAGTAAACAGATCATGCCAAGCGTCCAATACACGTCAACTGGTGAGTCTAATATTCTTTCACAAGTGTGCTGATATTATTTATACCATTTCTACACTAATACAGTCTGCATAACAGTAAATCTTCTATTTTTTGTAAGAATAAAAAAAATATTTCTTTGGAAAGCCAAAGAAATATAAGAGGGGCCTGGGGACGTGACTAACAAACAGAGAGCTTGTTATTTTAGTGCCAGGAATGTCTTTCTTGTTTATTCTGGACCCTATTTGGAAATTGGCATCTTTTGAAATTTGTGTGAAATTGGCAAAATTGCTAAATTCTGACCACTTTATTGGATAGTTGAAATTGGTAAATGGGTGGTTTCTTGTACTCATTCGATAGAAAAAAATGGAGTTCTAGCGAAATAGTTATGATTTTTGTCGACTAATACATTGGAATTGACCGAAAATAGGGCTCAAAGTGGGCAAAATCGCCGATGCGTAAACATCTTCGAGACCGCTAACTTCGCAAGAGCATAATTCCGTAATTTTCCCATCAAATTTCATACTTTTGGTGTCATTATGATCGGGAAAAGATTTTCTATCTTTTCATAAGAAAAACTAATTTTTTTTTTTAAATTTGGCCGACCCTGAGAACGAGTCTCGGAGAGGGCCTGTCGACCCTCCAAGGGTTAAATTAACCCAGGTGATGTCTGTTTGTTAAAATTCTGGCCAGTATTTTCTTCATATTTTAGGCAGGGGTTTATGTATGACACACCAAGTAATCTCCAGACAAATTGGTGAGTTATTATAAATTCTCCTTCAATGTATATGTAGTCATTTATTAAATTTAACATACAGTCCACATATATATATTATTGTTTTACCAGAATTCCTGGTGATGTATATTTCAGTTGAAATTAACATAGGTCCAGAGTGACTTGTGGAAATAAGAGATTGTAGTAGGTATCAAAGGGGGACATTTTTTGCAACCTAGGATGTCCTAAAATTCCTACATGTCTCTGTAACCTTGATAAAGAATAATTATCTTTGTTACTTTTATTAAATTACTGGTATGTATCTAATGAGATTCATCCAGGTAATTTTAATTTTCCACAGTAGGCAAGCCATAAGAATGGTTTAATTGTAACATGAAACTGATCCAGGGTGATGGAAACTGCCTGGTGGCAGGTGGCCTGGTGGCTAAAGCTCCCACTTCACACACGGAGGGCCTGGGTTCGATTCCCGGCGGGTGGAAACATTTCGACACGTTTCCTTACACCTGTTGTCCTGTTCACCTAGCAGCAAATAGGTACCTGGGTGTTAGTCGACTGGTGTGAGTTGCATCCTGGGGGACAAGATTAAGGACCCCAATGGAAATAAGTTAGACAGTCCTCGATGGCGCACTGACTTTCTTGGGTTATCCTGGGTGGCTAACCCTCCGGGGTTAAAAATCCGAACGAAATCTTATCTTGTCTTATTCTCACCTCAGGACTACTGAAATCAAAGCACAATACTATACAGTGACAACTTGATTTAATGGATTAGTAGAGGGAAGAGGGGTGCCTGCTAATGCTGCTGGTCCCTTCAGTCAGATTAATGATGATGTTTTTCTGTGATCACAACAGTAATGCATAATTCTCAATTTGATAGACGAAACCTGCTATTTCTGAACTGTCCATACACTGTTAAGTTCAAAATGCATCAAACTGAAGTCTGATAAATCAGGTTTTACTATACTTTGTAAGTTTAAATGTTACTCTTTTTATATTTAGAATAAATTTGCTTAGGAAATGTTTAATACAGGCAGGTCCTGCTTTACAGTGCTTCACTTTACTGCATTTTACCAGTGCAGTGGTTTTCAGTTGTACACATTCTTCATTTATTCAGACTTCTTACAATAAATATATTCACCACTCACTATGAGCTAAGGATGAAAATATTTTAAAATATGTGTGTGTACTGTGTATGCATTTTTAGGCCTAGCTCAATTGCTCACTTAATATATATACAAATGTTCTCGTTCTATCAACAGGCAGTTCTACAGAAGAAAATAAGGTGCCAGTTGGCTGGAGTTGCTCTGGGAGATTCTTGGGTGTCCCCTGTTGATGCTGTTCTCTCATGGGGATCCTACCTCTATGCCACGGTATTATTATTGTTTGCTAAACATGGAAGATGGTCTTTACTGAGTGATAGCAAGTATGATACTTCAGCATGATTTAGATTTTTAATGTTTTATTCTCTCTTTTCAAGGGTTAAAAATGAATCTCTGAGGGAAATGATTTTTCATAGTTTATGCATAAATCAGCTGTATTGTTATTAGTTTTGTAATTGAATTATGTATAGAAAGTATTTTGGTAATAGTACTGTACTTGGTTGAAGGAGGAAAAAAAAAAAGAAATATGTATACAAGATATGCAGGGAGCAATAACAGAAGTATGTTTGATTGTTTTAGTGTATAAAAAGGTTATTGGATAGACTTCTGGATGCGTGTTTTTAGAAGTGATGTGGCAGATATTTAATGGTAGCTACAGTGAGAATAAGAAATAGATGGAGTACAAGGGTAATGTCATTAGTGGATAAGAAAGAGGTGAAAGTAAGTGAACTAGAGGAGGAAACGGTTAAAGGAAGATATAAACGACTTGAGAAGTTAAAAAAGAGGTATGGGGTACATTTAAGAATGCAGTGCTAGAATGCACAGCAAAAGTTTGTGGGTATAGGAGGGTGGGTGCATGCAGGAAGAGGAATGCTTGGTTGATTGATGAAGTAGAGAGGGTGGTAAGGGAGAAAAAAATGTATGAGAGGTGTTTACAATGTAAAAATGATGTACGGAGAGGTTAAAAAAAGAATGATGAGGGAAAGCCAATGAGAGAATGGATGAGGTTCTTGGCAGCAAATTTTGTTGAGAATAAGAAACTGTTTTGGAGGAAGATTACAAGTTGAGAAAACCTGGGAACCAAATGGGCTTAGCAGATAAAAAAAAAAAAAAACGTTGGATAGGAAGGTGGAGGAACTAGAAAAATAGAGGGAATATTTTGAGGAGCTGTTAAGAGACACTAGTAGCAGATCCTTTTAATACTACATGCAGTATTAGACTGCATTTTATAGACAGGTGGCTCCTAACTTTGCATTGTCAAGCATTTACACTCGTAAATGGGGCACCTGGGAACCAGTTACATAGATACACTCTGATCCTTGGTACATATTTATGCTTTACATAAATATGGAGACCTGTATACACACAGCTTTCCACTAGGGCCTGATATATAAATCGGATATATAAACTGTTAAGAAAGCCTAGGGAACGAATGGATTTGTCAGTTAAAAACAGAGTAGGGGAGTTAGTAGATGGGGAGCTGGAGGTATTGGGTAGATGGCGGGAATATTTTGAGGAACTTTTAAATGTCAATGAAGAAAGAGCGGCGGTAATTTCATGCACTGGCCAGGGAGGTATAACATCTTTTAGGAGTGAAGAAGAGGATGCGAGTGTGGGGGAGGTGCATGAGGCATTATGTAGAATGAAAGTGGGTAAAGCAGCTGGAACTGACGGGATCATAACAGAAATGTTAAAAGCAGGGGTATAGTGTTGGAGTGGTCGGTATTTTTGTTTAATAAATGTATGAAAGAGGGAAAGGTACCTAGGGATTGGTAGAGAGCATGTATAGTTCCTTTCTATAAAGGGAAGGGGAACAGAAGAGATTGTAAAAATTATAGGGGAAAAGGTTTACTGAGTATACCAGGAAAAGTGTACGGTAGGGTTATTATTGAAAGAATTAGAGGTAAGACAGAATGTAGGATTGCGGATGAGCAGGGAGGCTTTAGAGTGGGTAGGGGATGTGTAGATTAAGTGTTTACATTGAAGCATATATGTGAACAGTATTTAGATAAAGGTAGTAAAGTTTTCATTGCATTTATGGATTTAGAAAAGGCATATGATAGTGGATAGGGGAGCAATGTGGCAGATGTTGCAAGTGTATGGAATAGGTGGTAAGTTACTAAATACTGTAGAGTTTTTATGAGGATAGTGAGGCTCAGGTTAGGGTGTGTAGGAGACAGGGAGATTACTTCCCAGTAAAAGTAGGTCTTAGACAGGGATGTATAATGTCACCATGGTTGTTTAATATATTTATAGATGTGGTTGTAAAAGAAGTTAATGCTAGGTTGTTGGGGAGAGGGGTGGGATTAAATTATGGGGAATCAAATGCAGAATGGGAGTTGACAGTTACTTTTTGCTGATGATACTATGCTTATGGGAGAGTCTAAAGAAAAGTTACAAAGGTTAGTGGATGAGTTTGGGAGGGTGTGTAAAGGTAGAAAGTTGAAAGTGAACATAGATAAGAGTAAGGTGATGAGGGTATCAAATGATTTAGATAAAGAAAAATTGGATATCACATTGGAGAGAGGGAGTATGGAAAAAGTGAATGTTTTCAGATGTTTGGGAGTTGTCAGTGGATGGGTTTATGAAGGATGAGGTTAACCATAGAATTGATGAAAGAAAAAAGATGAGTGGTGCCTCCATGGAGACAAAAATGTCATCCATGGAGGCAAAGAAGGGAATGTACGAAAGTATAGTGGTGCCAACACTTATATGGGTGTGAAGCTTCGGTTGTAAATGCTGCAGCATGGAGGCAGCTGAAGGCAGTGGATATGTCATGTCTAAGGGCAATGTGTGGTGTAAATATTATGCAAAGAATTCAATGTGTGGAAATTAGTCAGAGGGCTGAAGAGGAGTTGAGGTGGTTTGGTCATTTAGAGAGAATGGATCAAAGTAGAATGACTTGGAGAGCGTATAAATTTGTAGGGGAAGGAAGGCAGGGTAGGGGTCATCCTAGAAAAGGTTAGAGGGAGGGGGTAAAGGAGGTTTTGTGGGCGAGAGGCTTGGACTTCCAGGAAGCATGTGTGAGCGTGTTAGGTGTGAATAGAGATGAATGGTTTTTGGGACCTGATAAGCTGTTGGAGTGTGAGCAGGGTAACATTCAGTGAAGGAATTCAGGGAAGCCGGTTATTTTTATATTGCCAGACTTGAGTACTGGAAATGTGAAGTACAATGCCTGCACTTTAAACGAGGGGTTTGGGATATTGGCAGTTTCGAGGGGTATGTTATGCAGTATATGCTTCTAAACTGTTGTATGTGGGTGCCTCTGAAAAGACAGTGATTGTGTGAGTGAGGTGAAAGTGTTGAATGATGATGAAAGTATTTTTTTCGGTCACCCTGCCTCGGTGGGAGACAGCCAACTTGTTGAAAAAAAAATATATATATAAACTGGTAACAGATGCAATAATGGTGAAGAGAGCATGAGATTGGCCAAGAATATAATGCATCCCTACAGTTTTAGTCCTAGGATCGGTACTATTTCTGGTATGTAAAACAATCAACCAGATGGAATTAACCCTTTCAGGGTCCGTCCCGTAGATCTACGGCTTTATGGTGAGTGTCCAAACCGTAGATCTACGCCATGAGCTCAGCTCACTCTGATAAACTGTGAGTGGTACATTTGGGCCTAGATATGAGAGAATACATCTATGTGGTATGTGTGCACCACATAAAACAGATCCTGCAGCACACTGTGTATAATGAGAGAAAAAAACTGAAATCATGATTTTTCGATTAAAACAGCAACTTTGCAGTGTTTTTTCGTATGTTTTTTATAGTTGTATTTGTGATTTCTTGGTCTCATTTGATAGAATGGAAGACATATTACAGAAATAGAGATGATTTTGATTGGTTTTAGCACTGGAAATGGCTTGAAACTGAGCTCAAAATAGCGGAAATGTTAAATTTTTGCCGATATTCAAGAGTAAACAAACGACCTCACACATCTAATACACGTCAGCTGGTGGGTCTAATATACATTCACAAATATGGTGATGATATTTATACAATTATTACAGTATTGCATAACAGTAAATCTTCTATTTTTTGGTGTGAATAAAAATTCATTATGTGAATAAAAAATCAAAATGGAATTTATTTGTAAAGCCTCAAAACATAACTAATGAACAGAGGAAATGTTAGTTTAGTGCCAGGAATGCCTACATTGTTTATTCTGGACCCTATTTTGAAATTGGAATATTTTGAACTTTGTGTTAAATTGGCCAAATTAACAATTTCCGATCACTTTATTTTGTAGTTGAAACAGTTGACTTGGCGATTTCTTGTGCTCAATCGATAGAATAGAAGTAATACTAGTGAAATAGCTAAGAATTTGGTTGATTGGAATAATGTAATTGGCCTAAAATAGGAGTCAAAAGTCGGCAAAATCGCCGATTCGTAAATATCGCTGACACATCAAAATTCGCGAGAGCATAATTTCGTCAATTTTCCACCAAATTTCGTACTTTTTGTTTTATTACCTTCACAAAAAGATTCTCTACGATTTCATAAGAAAAAATAACAAAATTTTTTTTTTTAAATTCTTGGACACTGGTGCGTGACTCCAGATTTGGGCCTTGGACCCTGAAAGGATTAACTGTCACTGCTATGTCACAAAACTAATAAAAATACAAATGGATGAAGGCAGTCTTACAGTGCTTACAACAAATAATTTATAAGAGTTTATATGAACTTGAAATGAATTTGTTTTTTTATTTCAATGTTTCTTGCAGTCCTTGATTGATTCTGCTGGCCTGACGAAGGTCAATAACAAGGCCCAGGAAGTATCTGATGCTGTTAAAGCAGGAAAGCTGGGACCAGCCACAGAACTCTGGGGCGAGACAGAAAATTTAATAGAGAATGTAACTAATGGGGTTAACTTTTACAATATTCTCAAGGAACCTTGTCGAGCTAATTCTTCCAATGCTATTGCAAGTCATACATCACATATCTTCGCTTCAAAGAATCAGGGTAAGATAGTATGTTAATTTGAATGCTTTATTATCCATGAATTTGTTTAATACAGCCTCTCCTCATTTAAGGACGGAGTTCCATTCCTAAGACCACGTTGGTAAACTAATTCATTGCTAAGTTAGGAGCATACTATAATGGTAGTGGGTTTGTGTCAGCCAGCTGTAATATTGTTTTAATGTCACCTTTGCACCAGTTATAACATTTCTGGTATACTTTTAAATATTTATACAGTAGTTTACGGTATAGTGGACCCTAGGTTTTCATGATTAATCCTTTCCAGAGTCTGCCAAAAACCAAAATTCATGAAAACCAAAACCATATTCCCCACAAGAAATAATGTAAATCCAATTAATCCATTCCAGATACCCAAAAGTATTAACAAATTGTAATAAAGTTGGTAGAATTACCGACAATATGTACAGTAAAAGGACACAAGTGCAACTAATGTGACATTTTATTGTGGCAACGTTTTGCTCTCCAGGAGCTTTGTCAAGCCGTTACAAACAGTACATGGACACAGAGGGTATATATAGGTTAAGAGTGAGGTGCAATACTAGTGGTGGTGGTAGTAGTGATGTAAGTAGTAGTAGTACTAATAGTAGTAATACAATGTTAGAACAATTAACTTGCACATGAGTAAAAGGATATAAAAGCTATTACTTGGGAAACATAAAAATAGGTTAGACAAATATTTCTATTGGAGGCTGGATAGAGAAGGCCTCTTTCAATGTTCATTCTCTATAATGTGCTTGTGTAGCATTAACAGGAGAGACTGTGATGGCAGTAAACCCTGTGTTCTTACCGCTAGTGCTCCAAACGTAGACCTACATTTAATTTTTGCTGTCTCCAAATTTGGCACGATTGGCCTAAGATGCCTGGTCAGCATAGAATGGGTCTTAACCCTCGGTGTGCACACTATTAAAAAAATCTGGGACCACTTAGTACCTCGTGGGAGCACCAGTTCAGTTGAGCGCCAGCTAGAGCAAACAGTGCAGCAAACACCAAGGATTCTCTGATGTCATGTCGTATTAACATCCTGCCAGAATGTCCTATAACCTATGCCCTAAGTAAAAAGAAACATTCTGGAACTGTAATTTCGGCAGGCTGGCTGGCCAGCTGGCTAGCTGGCGGCTGGCTGGCTACCTGGCTGGCCGGTGGCTGGCTGGCCTCCTGGCTGGCCAGCTGGCTGGCTGATTGGCTGTCTATCGCCATCTCTCTGTCTGTGTGTATCCGTTTATCTCTGTCTCTGTCTCACAGGAACACATACATAAATACAATTATACATAGTGTAAATTACCTAGGATAACCCCCCAAAAATCCAAACAAATTGCTATACTGTGTTTGTAGATAGTGATCATTTGTAATAGCAGTTGGTCCATGAGCAACTCTGGAACAAGAGAGAGAAGCAGACAGAAACACACAGGCAGACATAGACAGATACACAGAGCTAGACAAACAGAGATACAGATACATAGAGCTAGACAGACAGATAGACAGAGCTAGACACGCACAGCTGGACAGACAGCTAGAAAGATGGACAGAGAGCTAGATAGGCAGAAAGCTAGATGCAGATAGACACAGACATGTTTATGTGAAACACTGAAAACAAATAAAGGGAAGGCTCATCAAATGTCACCACTGTCATTAGTGGGGTGGAAAGATTAGACCAGCTCATCAAATGTCACCACTGGGGTAGAAAGATTAGACCAGCTCATCAAATGTCACCACTGGGGTAGAAAGATTAGACCAGCTCATCAAATGTCACCACTGGGGTAGAAAGATTAGACCAGCTCATCAGATGTCACCATCATCAGCAGTGGAGTGATAAGACGAGTGACACAATCTTACATGATGCTTCAAGGGAACTTTCATTATGCTCGCGTATCCAAAACATTGCTGGGACCTATAAATACTATGTACAGTGGACCCCCAGTTTGCGATATTAATCCGTTCCTGAGAGCTCATCGTAAACCAAAATTATCAGAAAGCAAATCAATTTTCCCCATAAGAAATAATTTAAATCAAATTAATCCGTGCAAGACACCCAAAAGTATGAAAAAAAAAAAATTTACCACATGAAATATTTAGTTTAATGCACACAAACTGAAGAAGACATGCACAGTTTGTAGTATGTACTCTACTAACAATAGAATACATGACACGTACCTTTAATGAAGATCTGGTGATGATTGATGGGACGGGAGGAGGGGAGTGTGTTGAACCTATTGTTTAGAAGGGGAATCCCCCTCCATTAGGACTTCAGGTGTCAAGTCCTTTTCCGGGGTTAGTTCCCTTCTTCTTTTAATGCCACTAGGACCAGCTTGAGAGTCACTGGACTTCTGTCGCACAACATATCTGTCCATAGAGGCCTGTACCTCTCGTTCCTTTATGACTTTCCTAAAGTGGTTCACAACAGTGTCATTGTACAGGTTGCCAACACGGCTTTCAGTAGCTGTCTGAGGGCGATTTTCATCAAAAAAGCTTTGCGCTTCAAGCCACTTTGCACACATTTCCCTAATCTTTGAAGTAGGCAACTTCTTCACTTTCTCTATCCCCTCCTCCGAAGCAGTTGCCTCAGGTCTGGCCTCTTGCTGTTGAAGATGATCTAGCAGCTAATCAGTGGTTAGTTCATCATTGTCCTCCTCCATCAACTCTTCCACATCCTCCCCACTAACCTCCAACCCCAAGGACTTCCCCAATGCCACAATGGATTCCTCAACTGGCATAGGCTTCTCAGGGTTAGCCTCAAACCCTTCGAAATCCCTTTTATTCTACACATTCTGGCCACAGTTTTTTCCAGGCAGAGTTCAAGGTCCTCTTAGTCATTCCCTCCCAAGCCTTACCTATAAGGTTTACACAATTGAGGATATTAAAGTGATCCTTCCAGAACTCCTTTAGAGTCAATAGAGTGTCTGTGGTCACTTCAAAGCACCTTTCAAACATAGCTTTTGTGTACAGTTTCTTGAAGTTGGAAATGACCTGCTGGTCCATAGGCTGCAGGACAGGGGTGGTATTAGTGGGGGCAAATGCATGGTGTAACCAGTCATAGAAAAAGACCCTAGTGACCCATGCCTTACTGTTTGCCCTCCACAGCACACACAAATTAGCCTTGAGGATATTCTTTGGCCTGAACGCTCTGGGAGTTTCTAAGTGATACACCAATAAAGGCTTCACTTTGCAATCACCACTAGCATTGGCACACATGAGAAGAGTAAGCCTGTTTTTCATAGGCTTATGTCCTGGGAGTGCCTTTTCCTCCTGAGTAATGTAGGTCCTGCTTGGCAATTTCTTCCAAAACAGGCCTGCTTCGTTGCAATTAATTAAACACTTGTTCAGGTTTCAAGTCTTCACTGTCTAAGTAATCCTTGAATTCCTTCACATGTTTTTCAGCTGCTTTTTGGTCTGAACTGGCAGCCTCACCATGCCTAATCACACTATGTATGCCACTACGATTCTTAAATCTTTCAAACCAACCTTTGCTGGCCTTAAATTCACTCGCATCAACACTAGTTGCAGGCAATTTCTTTACCAAATCGTCATGCAACTGCCTAGCCTTTTCACAAATGATTGCTTGAGAGATGCTATCTCCTGCTATCTCTTTTTCATTTATCCACACCAATAACAGTCTCTCAACATTTTCTAACACTTGCGGTCGCTGTTTCGTAATCACAGTTGCACCTTTTACAACAACAGCTTCCTTGATTGCCGTTTTCCTGGTCACTATAGTAGAGATGGTTGATTGGGGTTTTGTATACAACTTGGGCAGCTCTGACACACGCCCTCCCCTTTTGTACTTTGCAATTATCTCTTTCTTCATTTCAATAGTCATTAGCACCCTTGGTCTCGAAGGGTTGGCACTAGAAGCTTTCTTGGGGCCCATGGTGACTTATTTTGCAGAAATAAGCACCAAAAACACTGTGATAATATGGAATGTACCGAATATATCCTTAGATGCGAGCACACTGGCTGGCTTGTAAACACTGGCACACACGGGGCAGTTCATGCCACACATGGACACATCTCAGACGAAACGCGTATACTGGGTTTTGTAACGGGAACCGAGGCAAATTTTTTGCGATATAATGCATCGCATACCGAATTTATCGGATACCGATAGCATCGCGAACCGGGGGTCCACTGTATATATTTCTAGACAATAGTATGTGACTTAGGTATCAAATCAAATCAAGCTTTTCTCTATAAGGATTACAATGCTGAGTTTACAGAATTTGGATATTGTGTGGTTTACATGTTTAAAATACTAATTACAGAGTGGGCCACTAGAACACCTAGCATGGCTAGGCATTTCGGGCAGACTTAGATTAATTCTTAACTTTAAAATATTACAAATTATGTGGTAAGTTGGTATTATGGCTAAATGACTAAATACTAGTTTGTGAGTTTAGCAATGTGAATGCTTTTGTTTTTGCACAATACATAGTTTCAGGATTGGAGTATCACAGGCCAACTTATGACTAGTTAGGATTCATTATTTTAAGATTAAGATTGATATTTCTGTGTTTATGGTCAAGTGGGTGAGTGAGTGTAAGTGTGAACCACCAGGTGGTATTCATGTAATTAGTTGACAGGGTGTATCAGGGAGATAAGATGTTTTCTAATGGTAGTTTTGAAGGTGATGAATGTGTCTGCAGTGCTAGAATTTCAGGGAGGGTGTTCCAGATTTTAGGGCCTTTGACATACATTGAATTTTTGTAAAGGTTTAGTCGGACATGGGGAATGTCATAGAGATGTTTGTGTCTGGTGTTATGCCTGTGGGTTCTGTCACAACTATAAAGAAAGCATTTTAGGTCAAGGTTAATATTGGAATTTAAGGTCCTGTAGATGTAGATTGCACAATAGTAAGTGTGGATGTACTGAACAGGGAGTAAGTTTATATCTATGAAGAGTAGGGGGGGGTGTTGCCAGGGATGGGATTTAGTGATTCTTACTGCGGCTTTTTGTTGGGTTATTATTTGCTTTTGGTGAGTTGCTGCAGTTGATCCCCAAGCACAAATAGCATAGGTGAGGTATGGATAAATAAGTTAGTGGTATAGTGTGAGAAGGGCATTTTGCGGCACTTAGTATCGTATCTTGGAGAGGATCCCAACCGTTTTGGATACTTTTTTGGTTGTGTGTTTTATATGGGTGCTGAAATTCAGGTTGTTGTCGAGGTATAGGCCTAGGAATTTTCCCTCATTATGTCTGGCAATTAGTGTTGTCGATCTTAATGTTAATTTGCGCAACTCCTGCTCTGCTACCAAACATAATATAGTAAGTTTTGTCAGTGTTCAGCGTAAGTTTATTGGCTGTCATCCAAGTCGATATTTTGAGCAGCTCCTCGTTAACAATGGTGTTGAGGGTGGCAAGATTAGGGTGAGAGATGACATAAGTCGTGTCGTCAGCAAAGAGAATGGGGTTCAGGTGTTGGGATAGGTTTGGGAGACCATTGATGTACGTATATGAGGAAGAGCAGGGGACCAAGGACACTTCCCTGCGGAACTCCAGTATCAAGTGGCCGTGTTGATGATGCTGTGTCTTTAATGGTGACATACTGATATCTATTAGTAAGGTAGGATTTGAAATATGCAAGCGCATGGCCTCTTATACCATAGTGGTCAAGTTTGTGGAGTAGGATGCCATGGTCTACTGTGTCAAAAGCTTTTCTTAGGTCAATAAAAATTCCTAGCAGATATTCCTTATTTTCCAATGCTGTGTAAAGCAGATCTAGCATTTTTGTAATTGCATCATTAGTGCTTTTATTTTTCCTGAATCCAAATTGGCAGGGGTTGAGTATGTTTTGTGCCGTTATAAATGAATATAGTCTCCTGTGCACGAGTTTCTCAAAGATTTTGGATAGCAATGGTAGGTTTGATATTGGCCTATAGTTGTTTAAATCTGTAGGGTCACTACCTTTATGTATTGGTGTAACCCTTGCTGTCTTGAGTAGTTTCGGGAAGGTGCTAGTTTCTAGTGACTTGTTAAAAAGTAATGAAATAGCATGCAAAAGGACATGGGCCGCTCGCTTGTACAATAATGGTGGGACACGAGACAGATTCCCCCCAGAGTTACTTTTTAGTGACTTTATAATCTCGGTGGGCTCAGTTGGTACAAGATAGAAGGAATTTGGGAAATTTCCATCTAGGTAGTCCCCGACATGGGCATTGGTATGTGGGAATTTATTGGCGAGATTAGATCCTATGGTTGAGAAGAAGTCGTTTATCTTGTTAGCTGTGTCAGTGCCTTTTTGTTATTTATTTATTTGCGTTTCATTAGGTTTAGTTAGGACAATATTCTTGTTTTTTTTTCAGTTTGTAGGTCCCTAGAATCTGGGAGTGTTTTCCAGGTCTTTTTTACATCTCCTCTTGTGTCAGTGAATCTGCTGGAGTAGTATAGTTGTTTGGCTTTCTTTATTACTTTGGTGAGAACTGATGAATAGTGCTTAAGAATATCTTTGTGTATTGAGGTAGGTGAAAATGTTCACCTGTCACTGTGTTTGTGACTATTTGAGTACTATTTCAGTACCTAATAGTGTCAGAACAAAGATTGGCTATCAGATCACAAGAATTACTGTATATAGCAATTATCAGAACATAAAAATTATATAAAATAATGTGAAAACGAGAAAAAAAGGTATATCGGCAACACATCTACAAGCGGCAGGACTCCATGTTGCCGTCAGATGAGCATCAAGGGCCAACTTTGCAGGCTCATATCTTAGTGAGTTTTTTTTTTTTTTTAAACAAGTCGGCCGTCTCCCACTGAGGCAGGGTGACCCAAAAAGAAAGAAAATCCCCAAAAAGAAAATACTTTCATAATCATTCAACACTTTCACCACACTCGCACATTATCACTGTTTTTGCAGAGGTGCTCAGGATACAACAGTTTAGAAGCATACACATATAAAGATACACAACACATCCCTCCAAACTGCCAATATCCCAAACCCCTCCTTTAAAGTGCAGGCATTGTACTTCCCATTTCCAGGACTCAAGTCCGACTATATGAAAATAACCGGTTTCCCTGAATCCCTTCACTAAATATAACCCTGCTCACACTCCAACAGATCGTCAGGTCCCAAGTACCATTCACTCCTATCTAACACGCTCACACATGCTTGCTGGAAGTCCAAGCCCCTTGCCCACAAAACCTCCTTTACCCCCTCTCTCCAACCCTTTCGAGGATGACCCCTACCACGCCTTCCTTTCCCTACAGATTTATATGCTTTCCATGTCATTCTACTTCGATCCATTCTCTCTAAATGACCAAACCACCTCAACAACCCCTCTTCTGCCCTCTGACTAATACTTTTATTAACTCCACACCCTTTTCCTAATTTCCACACTCCGAATTTCCTGCATAATATTTACACCACACATTGCCCTTAAACAGGACATCTCCACTGCCTCCAACCATCTCCTCACTGCTGCATTTACCACCCAAGCTTCACACCCATATAAGAGTGTTGGTACTACTATACTTTCATACATTCCCTTCTTTGCCTCCATAGATAACGTTTTTTGACTCCACATATACCTCAATGCACCACTCACCTTTTTTCCCTCATCAATTCTATGATTCTCATCCTTCATAAATCCATCCACCGACACGTCAACTCCCAAGTATCTGAAAACATTCACTTCTTCCATACTCCTCCTCCCCAATTTGATATCCAATTTTTCTTTATCTAAATCATTTGATACCCTCATCACCTTGCTCTTTTCTGTGTTCACTTTCAACTTTCTACCTTTACACACATTCCCAAACTCATCCACTAACCTTTGCAATTTTTCTTTAGAATCTCCCATAAGCACAGTATCATCAGTTGAACAGTCTCGGGCCCCTGAC
>NC_069454.1:4717173-4772173 GCF_026875155.1 Cherax quadricarinatus | reverse complement strand
GAACAGAATAGAGGAAATCAACTCTAATATACATTATTTAGGTAAGCATACTGGTCGGAGAGCCCATTGTAAGTCCGAGTTGTCAGTAAACGAGTAAGTCGTAAACGAGTAAGTCGCAAAATGAGGAGAGGCTGTATTTTCATTTTTTTTTTATATACTGTACCACATTTCACATTAAGCTATTTCTATTTTTGTATAACATTAATTAAGCATTTAATTACCAAGTGGTAATCATTAGTTTTCTTACCTTTTGCTTATCAATATACCTTACCTTTGATATACATACTTTTAATGAGTTCTGAGTTTTTTTTCTACTCCTGGAGTCTGGTCATGGGTGAGGCTTGTCTGGTGTTTGCCCGGTCGTAACACTTAATACTGCACATGAATTTCCTTTATTTTTATTTTATTTATTAACACACTGGCTGATTCCCACCAAGGCAGGGTGGCCCGAAAAAGAAAAACTTTCACCATCATTCACTCATCACTGTCTTGCCAGAAGGGTGCTTTACACTACAGTTTTTAAACTGCAACATTAACACCCCTCCTTCAGAGTGCAGGCACTGTACTTCCCATCTCCAGGACTCGAGTCCGGCCTGCCGGTTTCCCTGAATCCCTTCATAAATGTTACTTTGCTCACACTCCAACAACACGTCAAGTATTAAAAACCATTTGTCTCCATTCACTCCTATCAAACATGCTCACGCATGCCTGCTGGAAGTCCAAGCCCCTCACACACAAAACCTCCTTTACCCCCTCCCTCCAACCTTTCCTAGGCCGACCCCTACCCCGCCTTCCTTCCACTACAGACTGATACACTCGAAGTCATTCTGTTTCGTTCCATTCTCTCTACATGTCTGAACCACCTTAACAACCCTTCCTCAGCCCTCTGGACAACAGTTTTGGTAATCCCACACCTCCTCCTAAGTTCCAAACTACGAATTCTCTGCATTATATTCACACCACACATTGCCCTCAGACATGACATCTCCACTGCCTCCAGCCTTCTCGCTGCAACATTCATCACCCATGCTTCACACCCATATAAGTGCGTTGGTAAAACTATACTCTCATACATTCCCCTCTTTGCCTCCAAGGACAAAGTTCTTTGTCTCCACAGACTCCTAAGTGCACCGCTCACCCTTTTCCCCTCATCAATTCTATGATTCACCTCATCTTTCATAGACCCATCCGCTGACACGTCCACTCCCAGATATCTGAATACATTCACCTCCTCCATACTCTCTCCCTCCAATCTGATATCCAATCTTTCATCACCTAATCATTTTTTATCCTCATAACCTTACTCTTTCCTGTATTCACTTTTAATTTTCTTCTTTTGCATACCCTACCAAATTAATCCACCAACCTCTGCAACTTCTCTTCAGAATCTCCCAAGAGCACAGTGTCATCAGCAAAGAGCAACTGTGACAACACCCACTTTGTGTGATTCTTTCTTTTAACTCCACGCCTCTTGCCAAGACCCTCACATTTACTTCTCTTACAACCCCATCTATAAATATATTAAACAACCATGGTGACATCACACATCCTTGTCTAAGGCCTACTTTTACTGGGAAATAATCTCCCTCTTTCCTAAATACTCTAACTTGAGCCTCGCTATCCTCGTAAAAACTCTTCACTGCTTTCAGTAACCTACCTCCTACACCATACACATGCAACATTTGCTACATTGCCCCCCTATCCACCCTGTCATACACCTTTTCCAAATCCATAAATGCCACAAAAACCTCTTTAGCCTTATCTAAATACTGTTCACTTATAAGTTTCACTGTAAACACCTTGTCCACACACCCCCTACCTTTCCTAAAGCCTCCTTGTTCATCTGCTATCCTATTCTCCGTCTTGCTCTTAATTCTTTCAATAATAACTCTACCATACACTTTACCAGGTATACTCAACAGACTTATCCCCCTATAATTTTTGCACTCTCTTTTGTCCCCTTTGCCTTTATACAAAGGAACTATGCATGCTCTCTGCCAATCCCTAGGTACCTTGCCCTCTTCCATACATTTATTAAATAATTGCACCAACCACTCCAAAACTATATCCCCACCTGCTTTTAACATTTCTATCTTTATCCCATCAATCCCGGCTGCCTTACCCCCTTTCATGGTCATGTCGACGTACAGGGCAATGAACAGGCAGACACTGCTGCGCGGTCAGCAGTATATGACCTACCAATTTCCTATCGAGGTGTTCCATTTCTGGACTATTTTGCTGCAATAGCTACCCACCTTCGCACCCGTTAGCAACAACGTTGGTCAACTCTGCTCGGTAACAAACTTCATTCTATTAAACCGAGCATAGGTTACTGGCCGTCTTCTTGTCATCAGTGCCGGGGTTTGGGAGACCACTCTCTCCCGCCTTCGCATTGGCCACACTCGTCTTACTCATGGGTATCTCATGGAGAGGCACCCTGTTCCTCTCTGTGAGCAGTGTCAAGTTCCAGTATCATTAGCCACATTCTGTTAGACTGCCCTCTCTAATCAGCGAGCACGCAGAATTTACCTCCAACGTCGTCTTCGTTCTCCTACTCTCTTTTTAAACCTTCCCTTCTTGCTGATGGACCCCTCCTTTAATCCTGACTCTCTCATTTGACTTCTTGACAACGACTGATTTACTCCACAAACTCTGATGATACTTTTTTCACTCCCCTCAGCCCTTTCTGGTTCAGTCTCTTGCTGCCCTTTACCCTTTCACCATCCACTGCCCCGCTGTTATCCGTAACCTGTTGCTCATCCATCTCCCTTTTGCCACCTGATGCCCTCGCTTTCCCTTTCCCGCCCTGCAGCGCTGTATAGTCCTTGTGGCTTAGCGCTTCTTTTTGATTATAATAATAATAATAATACCCCCTTTCATTTTACCTACTGCCTCATGAACTTCCCCCACACTCACAACTGGCTCTTCCTCACTCCTACAAGATGCTAGTCCTCCTTGCCCTATACACGAAATCACAGCTTCCCTATCTTTCATCAACATCTTCATACAATTTCCTTTATGTATTTCATTAAAATATTTAAAAATTCCCAGTGCCTCCTGCTTTAACAATCATACTCCTGGATTTCTCTGTTAAAAATTCAATTTCAAAGCTTTCACATCCATCAAATGGTATTGTAAAAAACATTGTCTTTAGACTCCTAATTTTCTCATATCATGTTTCAGAATTTGTCCCAAAATTTTTAACCATTGTAGGACATCGTGTATATAATGCTAGATAATATACTTTACTACAAGTCAACTAAATTCCAACTTCATGCTGTTATTTTATTTATGGGGGAAGCACTAAACCTGTATGGTCATACAGTGCCTAGGGAATGGAAGGCAATCAGGTGTGATCTGAGGAAAGAGGGAATTACTCCAGTTATCTGGACCAAGACCCTTCAGCCTCAAGGCACTTCTTTCCCTTGAAGGGTCATCTTTGGACAAAATTATGTTAATTCTGTCATTAAATTCGAATTTCAGATTGACTTTCGATATACATAACAAACAAGAATACAAGCCTTAGGAATTATAATGGTTACCTAGTCTTTTCAACCAAATTTCTTTACATAACTATGGGCTTTCTGCATGCACAACTAAATGTCACCCATCCCTGTATAATCATGCTTAAATAAAATTATTTTTATTATTTTCATTTTTTAACACGTCGGCCATCTCCCACCAATGCAGGGTGGCTTTATCATTAATTTTTTTTATTTTTGGTTTGCCCTAACTGCACACATTTTAGCATACACAGTAATTGTATGATTCACAGAGCATCTCTACAATGCTAATGTGGGTCAGTTTTCTGCGGTATTGGATGCCTTAATGAATGGGCCAATAAAAGAGAAACTGAAGGTCATCCCACAGAATGTTACTTGGGGTGGACAAAGTCAGTTGGTGTTCAAGGCTCTTGCTGCAGACTTCATGAATTCAGCTGTGAAAAATGGTAAGTTTAGTGTGTACCAGTTTTGAGAGAATACATTGGGACTATTATTCCATATCATCTGGTCTAAACTAGGGGTGGGCAATTATTCTGGCTTGTAAGCCACTTCATGAAAGGTGGTACACTTTACAGGCACAGTTAATATTAATAAAAAAAGGCACAATACCGTGACTGGAATGATACACAAATAACCCGCACATAGAAGAGAGGAGCTTACGACGACGTTTCAGTCCAACTTTGACCATTTACAAAATCACACTAATAGGAGATGGAGGAGGAGATGGAGGAGGGGATGGAGGACGAGGAGATGAGATGGAGATGGAGGAGGAGATGGAGGAGGAGGAGATGGAGATGGTGGTGGTGGTAATAGAAGAGGAGGAGGAGGGAACTAAGGTGGAGGAGCCAGTCAAATATAAAGAAAGGGGAGCACTGCAAGTTTACCTCTGTGGGCACCTACCTCCCTTACAGTGCTCTGCTACTGCTGCTGCCGCCGCCGCCCCATATATATATATATATATGTTTGGAGGGATATGTTGTGTATCTTTATATGTATATGCTTCTAAACTGTTGTATTCTGAGCACCTCTGCAAAAAGTGATTATGTGTGAGTGTGGTGAAAGTGTTGAATGATGATGAAAGCATTTTCTTTTTGGGGATTTTCTTTCTTTTTTGGGATATGGCCGACTTGTTGAAAAAAAAAAAATATATATATATATATATATATATATATATATAATATATATATATATATATAATATATATAATATAATATATATATATATAATATATATATATATATATAATATATATATATATTTATTATATATATATATATCTATCTATCTACTTTCACACATCGGGCCGTATCCCACCGATGTGGGGTGGCCCAAAAGGAAACGAAGTTTCTCCTTTCAAATTAGTAAATATACAGGAGAAGGGTTACTAGCCCCTTGCTCCCGCATTTCAGTCGCCTCTACGACACGCATGGCTTACGGAGGAAGAATTCTGTTCACTTCCATGGATATATAATATATATATATATATATATATATATATATATATATTATATATATCTTTCTTTCTTTCAACACACCGGCCGTATCCCACCGAGGCGGGGTGGCCCAAAAGGAAAAACGAAAGTTTCTCCTTTTACATTTAGTAATATATACAGGAGAAGAGGTTACTAGCCCCTTGCTCCCGGCATTTTAGTTGCCTCTTACAACACGCATGGCTTACGGAGGAAGAATTCTGTTCCACTTCCCCATGGAGATAAGAGGAAATAAACAAGAATAAGAACTAGAAAGAAAATAGAAGAAAACCCAGAGGGGTGTGTATATATGTGCTTGTACATGTATGTGCAGTGGGACCTAAGTGCAAGTAGAAGTAGCAAGACGTACCTGAAAACTTGCATGTTCATGAGACAGAAAAAAGGACACCAGCAATCCTACCATCATGTAAAACAATTACAGGCTTTCGTTTTACACTCACTTGGCAGGACGGTAGTACCTCCCTGGGCGGTTGCTGTCTACCAACCTACTACCTAGTATATTATATATATATATATATATATATATATAGAGCCGTCCTGCTCCACTTCTGATTAGTGTGACTTTGTAAATGGTCCAAGTCGGACTGAAACGTCGTCGTAAGCTCCTCTCTTCTATGTGCAGGTTATTTGTGTACACTTAATATTGGTGCAAATACATAATGTATGCACAAAGTAAAACCTTATATTTAAAGATAGACCATGAAGACAATATTAACATAGAGATTTTTGGTAAATATATACATAGCTTTCCCCTGTATTATTAATACTAATGATAAAAATATTAATACTACAGCTAGTATACACACATTTAAGGTGGAACATAACTAGGACTTCAAGTCCATCAAAGTAATAGAATGGGATCAAATTTGCTGGCTAATATTCTGTGGTTCCCAAATGTGGTGGTAAGACGGAGTTTTGCTGTTTTTTGGTGCCCACCTCCCATAATAACGATTACAGAAAATATTGCTTGTATAAATGTAGTAATTGCCATTTAAATTAATCTCCAATTGATTTATTAGTAGTGTTTGTAAAGTGTGTAAACTTCTGTGCACAAAACCTGTTGAAATTTTGAAATTTAGAAATTATATGAAAAACTAGTGTAAATTTTATTTTTCTTTGTTTTGCAATTTCTTTGTATTCCACCTTTCACACCGAGGGTGGGTCTAGTGGAGATATGAAACACAAGTCTGGAGGAAAATAGACATGAATGCATGAACTTTGGAGATGTTTCAGTCCTGGAACTGAGAGCAGTGAGAGAATACAGGCTATATATAGTGACTGGAGAGTTAATTGTAGTGGTAGTTGGGTGCCTGCCACTTGACTGCAAGTTGGTCTTCGGGAAGCATGTTTCAAGATCATGTGGGCTAAAATTGTTGAAATGCTATAACTGCCTTCTTTTTTAATGGTGTTGGAGGTGGCCATGGTTAGTTTTAGTTTACCTTTCAGGCATCCTGGTTTATTAAACTAAAATTGCTAGATTAATAATTCGTATTATTTATTCTCTTAATAGAATAATTACATAGTAAACATTTTTTTCACCAGTGGAGATGCTGTTGAACACAACATCAGTGAAAGTTGTTGTTTATAATGGTCAGCTGGACCTGATCGTCACTTCCCTAGGTATGTACTGTACTTTGTGATTGTGCAAGAGAAAAAATACACACTAGTAAGATGATTAAATTATATAATTTACAGCATATTACCACAACTAAATTCCAAGCCCATGTAGTCTCCAAGCACAAGAATTAGCATACTTAGTCAAGGTTGTTTTCCAGGTAACATTAGTTTATTTTTAATTCACCTTGTACTTGATGTGTTTACCTGGAAAGGGTTTTGGGAGTCAACGCCCCCGTGGCCCGGTCTGAGACCAGGCCTCATGGTGGATCAGGGTCTGATCAACCAGGCTGTTACTGCTGGCCGCACACAAGCTGATGTACAAACCACAGCCCGGTTGGTCAGGTACTGACTTTAGGTGCCTGTCCAGTGCCTTCTTGAAGAAAGCCAGGGGTCTATTGGTAATCCCCCTTATGTATGCTGGGAGGCAGATGAACAGTCTTGGGCCCCAAACACTTATTGTGTTGTCTCTGTGTACTCATGGCACCCGTTTTTCATCGGGGAATTGTTGCATCTCCTGCCGAGTCTTTTGCTTTCATAAGAAGTGATTTTCACGTACAGGTTTAGTATGAATCCCTCCAGGACCTTCCAAGTGTGTGGGCAGAAAAAAAAAAAACATAATGGGTTCAGGAACTGGGCTTCAACATTTGTTGCTTAAGCAGATTAAAGTATTAATGAGCTTATTAACCCTTTCAGGGTCAGTGTCATACTTATACGGCTTGAGAGCTAAGGTCAGTGTCATACTTGTACGCGTAAATTCTAGGGCCTTCAGATTGAGTGGAAGAAAGCTGGTAGGCCTACATATGAAAGAATGGGTTTGCATGGTCAGTGTGCACAGTACAAAAACAAATCCTGCAGCATGCAGTGCATCGTGAGAAAAAAAACTCCAGCCGTTTTTGGTTTAAAACAGCGACTTTGCAGTTTATTTTCGTATGATATTTATGGTTGTATTCTTGTTTTCTTGGTCTTATTTGATAGAATGGAAGATATTTTACAGACATAGAGATGAATTTGATTTGTTTCACGATGAAAAGTACCTTAAAATTGAGCTCAAAATAGCGGAAGTGTTCGATATTTCCCGATGTTCGAGTAAACAAATCACGCCATGCATCTAATACACGTCAACTAGTGAGTCTGATATTCTTTCACAAGTGCGCTGATGTTATTTATACCATTTTTAAAATAACTCGATAGTCTGCATAATAGTAATTTTTTTTTTTTTTTTTTTTTTTTTTTTTTTTTTTTTGTGAGAATAAAAATTCAAAATGGAAAGCTAGAGTAATATAAGAGGGGCCGTGAGATGATGGATGAACAGAGAAAATGTTATTTTAGTGCCAGGAATGTCTGTCTTGTTTATTCTGGACCCTGTTTTGAAATTGACATCTTTTGAAATTTGTGTGAAATTGGCCAAATTGCCAATTTTTGACCACTTTGTTGGGTAGTTGAAATTGGTAAATGGGCGGTTTCTTGTACTCATTTGATAGAACAAATGGAGTTCTAGTGAAATAGCTATGATTTTAATCGACTGGAACATTGGAATTGGCCGAAAATAGGGCTCAAAGTGGACAAAATTGCCAATGTGTAAATATCATTGAGACCACTCGCTTCACAAGAGCACAATTCCGTAAGTTTTCTATCAAATTTCATATTTTGGTGTCATTGCCATCAGGAAAAGTTTCTCTTATCATTTCATAAGAAATTTTTTTTTTTTTCTTTGACCCTGAGAGCGAGTTCAGGATCAGGAGTCTCGACCCTGAAAGGGTTAAATTATGGGTCATTATTAACAGTAGTTGGTGACCATTTATGAATTCATTACAATCAACCGTACAGTACTCAATCCAGTATTCTAGATAAGAGCTAACATGTCACCTGGAAGGCAAGAACATCCTGGTGCTGTTCAGGGTGCAACTCCAAATTGAGCAAATTGCTCTACTGACTTTTGTCATTTTCATGTCTGGGGCTTATAATATTTGTTGGCATGTTAAAAATACAGTAGTCACTATGATCCCAGGATCTAATAGTAATTTGATCTGGTTACAAAATCTGAAAGTCAGTGATGAAAGAAAAGACATCAGATTGGAAAGGAGTATGGAGGAAGTGAATGCATTTAGATATTTAGTGAATGTTGCAGTATGTGGGGCTTAAAAATGTTGACCCACATAGATGCAAAAAGGGGACTGGATCATTACAAAGGTTCCATGGGCATAATACATAGTCATCAGGTAGTGCAGTGAGGAGGCTGTTAGCAGTTGGTAAATATTAGCCAGATAACTGGTGAATAAATTTGAAGCCTAGAGGTATGAAAGATATAATTCAAGAAATGGAAGAGGAGCTAAAATGAATGTCATTTAGAAAGAATAGATTAAGATACGTTAAATGAAGGTAAACAGAGTGTAGGGTATGTTTGATATGAGGATGTGAAGGTGGGTGAAGCCTCCTGTGTTAGATGGGCAAGTGGAAGCAATTGGTTGTATGGGAATTGACACTGTGCTTTAGCATGATGATACTTAAGGTATTTCAGACACAAGTTTTAGAGGAAAGTGATCATGCTTTTTATAAGATGGGTGAAGATGCATTGTAGGTTAATGGGTAATTGGATTGTAAGGTCTGTGTACTTATTAACCCTTTGAGGGTTTCGGCCGTACTAGTACGGCTTACGACCCAGGGTTTTTGACGTACTAGTACGCCTAAATTCTAGCGCCCTCAGATCTAGTGCGAGAAAGCTGGTAGGCTTACATATAAAAGAATGGGTCTTTGTGGTCAGTGTGCACAGTATAAAAAAAATCCTGCAGCACAGTGCATAATGGGAAAAAAAAAACTGACCGTTTTTTTTTTTTTTTTTTGAATAAAACAGCAACTTTGCACTGTATTTTCGTGTGGTATTTATTGTTGTATTCTTAGTTTTCTTGGTCTCGTTTTATAGAATGGAAGACATATTACAGAAATTGAGATGATTTTGACTGGTTTTACAATGAAAAGTACCTTGAAATTGAGCTCAAAGTAGCAGAAATGTTCGATTTTTACCAAAGTTCAAAAGTAAACAAATCATGCCAAGCGTCCAATACACGTCAACTGGTGAGTCTAAAATTCTTTTGCAAGTGCGCCAATATTATTTATACCATTTTTTACACTAATAATGCAGTAGTCTGCATAACAGTAAATCTTCTATTTTTTGAGTGAGAATAAAAATTCAAAGTGGAAAGCAAAAGAATGTAAGAGGGGCCTTGAGATGTGACTAATGAACAGAGGAAATGTCATTTTAGTGCCAGGAATGTCTTTCTTGTTTATTCTGGACCCTATTTGGAAATTGGCATCTTTTGAAATTTGTGAAATTGGCAAAATTGCTAAATTCTGACCATTGTACTGGATAGTTGAAATTGGTAAATGGGTGGTTTCTTGCTCTCATTCGATAGAAAAAATGGAGTTCTAGCGAAATATTCATGTATTTTGTCGACTAGTACAGTGGAATTGGCCGAAAATGGGGCTCAAAGTGGGCAAAATCGCCGATGCGTAAACATCGCCGAGACCACTAACTTCGCGAGAGCATAATTCCGTAAGTTTTCCATCGCCGATGCGTAAACATCGCCGAGACCACTAACTTCGCGAGAGCATAATTCCGTAAGTTTTCCATCAAATTTCATACTTTTGGTGTCATTATGATCGGGAAAAGATTCTCTATCCTTTCATAAGATTTTTTTTTTTTTTTTTAAATTTGGCCGACCCTGAGAACGAGTCTCGGAGAGGGCCTGTCGACCCTCCAAGGGTTAAAGGACAGCTAGGAAGTTAGTGATGAATATATTCTATTTTGGGGTCACTGCCCACATGGAAAATGGCCAGTGTTTAAAACTTATAACAAGCCTATTAAGTCAAGGGGTGGGTAAGAAAGAATAAGATAAAATGTGGCCAGTGGATTCATTTTACGGAAGGGTGTTAATGTTGTAGTTTTATAACTGTAGTGTAAGCTCACCTCTGGCAAGACAGTGATGGAGTGAATGATGAAAGTTTTTCTTTTTTGGACCACCCTGTCTTGGTGGGAGAAGGGCATTGTGTTAAATACTAAAATAAGATCACAACTATAGTTTGGAAGATGTTCACTGTGTGAGGATACAAATGGGATATAAGTGCTATGCTAGGGTTATATGGTAAAAAGAATGTAGCTTATATATTAATAAGGTACACACTACTGTACTTCACACAGTTTAATTTGTAACATGTATATTTTTATTGTAGTAGTTTGACTCATTTTAGGATTCACATTTTTTATGGTACATTTCAGATTGTAGATTTAAAGTTCACTATTGTAGAACATAATTTATTTACAGCATTGAACTTCATAATTATAGTTTAGGTATTAAATGGTCTATATATGAAAGGAATTGATAAAATACATACAGTATTATTGTATAAGTACATGTCTAAAGGTTTTACAAATTTTTATGTAATTTGCTTATACAGGTGCACAGAAGTGGGTAGAAAATCTGCACTGGGCTGGCACTAAACCTTGGGTTAACGCTGTCAGAAAGCCCATTGATGGTCCCTCGGGGGCCACACTTGCATTTTCCAAATCCTTCAAGAACTTTGCATTCTACTGGGTATTGAATGCCGGGCATATGGTAAGAGGATTCTTGAATGTACAATGAAATTAGTCTTATTTGTTGTATACTGTATCAATATTTTATTGATTTTTAGCTATCAATTATTCTTCTTAACTAACTTCTCCCTTGGGTGATGCCTTGATGTTAGTGAAGGGCTCATGATCCAGAGAATTAGAGCTGTCTTCTCCTTTAGCTCAAACTTGGTTACCTGTCATAACTCGGGTACTACATAACTCTTACTGATTCATTGCTTCCTTGTGGATAAAATTTTCATCAACTTTAAAAAGCATATTAGGTGACTGTACCCAGAAAAAACTGAATTATGGGGTTTTCTCCTCCTGAGACACCAGACTTGAGGGAAAATTATGAAGTGCACTTGAATACCCAAAACAGCACATGTGCATGTGTGTACACATGTACTTGCCTATTTGTCTGTGGTTGCTGGGGTACAGTCATAGCTCCTGGCCCCACCTCTGCTGTGTGTGTTATAAAATGTGTAATACTATCGCAAACAGGTGAACTCGGTGCAGAACATGATACTTTTTGCCTTGCCTCTGAGAATTTCCCCTCCTGTTTGTTGCTGTCTTGCAGCATTGCATAGTTACTGATGATGCACAAGTGTGTGAAAGAGCTAGAGCTCAAGATTTCCATCCCTGTGTGGTTTGTTCTGCATACATATTTTTTTTTTTAACACGCTTGCTGTCTCCTGCTGAAGCAGGGAGACCCAGGAAAAGAAACACTTTCACCATCATTCACACGTAATCACTGTCTTTGCAGAGGTGCCTAGATATGACAGTTTAGATGTCACTCCAAACAGCTAATATCCCAAACCCCTTCTTTACAGTGCAGGCATTGTACTTCCCACCTCCAGGACTCAAGTCCAGCTAACTGGTTTCCCTGAATCCCTTCACAAAATATTACCCTACTCACACTCCAACAGCTTGTCAGGTCCCAAAAACCATTAGTCTCCATTCACTCCTATCTAACTCGCTCACACGTGCCTGATGCATATCCAGGCCCATTGCACACAAAACCTCTTTTACCCCATTCCTCCATCCTTTCCTAGGATGACCCCTTCCCTTCCTCCCCTCCACTACAGATTTATACACCCTCCAAGTCATTCTATTTTGCTCCATCTCTCTAAATGACCAAACCACCTCAATAACCCCTCTGAATTATACTTTTTGTAACTCCACGCCACCTCCAAATTTCCACTCTACGAATTCTCTGCATAATATTTACACCACACATTGCAGTTAGATGCGATATCTCCACTGCCTCCAGCCTCTTCCTTGCTGCAGCATTCGTGGTTAACCTCGTCCTTCATAAACCCATCTGCTGACAAATCTACTCCCTTTATATAAAGGGAAGGGGGACAAAAGAGATTGTAAAAATTATAGAGGAATAAATTTACCAAGTATATCAGGAAAAGTGTACGGTAGGGTTGTTATTGAAAAAATTAGGGGTAAGACAGAATGTAGAATTGCGGATGAGTGAGGAGGTTTTAGAGTGGGTAGGGAATGTGTAGATCAAGTGTTTACATTGAAGCATATATGTGAACAGTATTTAGATAAAGGTAGGGAAGTTTTTATTGCATTTATGGATTTAGAAAAGGCATATGATAGAATGGATAGGGGAGCAATGTGGCAGATGTTGCAAGTATATGGAATAGGTGGTAAGTTACTAAATGCGGTTAAGAGTTTTTATGAGGATAGTGAGGCTCAGGTTAGGGTGTGTAGAAGAGAGGGAGACTACTTCCTGGTAAAAGTAGGTCTTAGACAGGGATGTGTAATGTCACCATGGTTGTTTAATATATTTATAGATGGGGTTGTAAAAGAAGTAAATGCTAGGGTGTTCAGGAGAGGGGTGGGATTAAATTATGGGGAATCAAATTCAAAATGGGAATTGACAGTTACTTTTTGCTGATACTGTGCTTATGGGAGATTCTAAAGAAAAATTGCAAAGGTTAGTGGACGAATTTGGGAGTGTGTGTAAAGGTAGAAAGTTGAAAGTGAACATAGAAAAGAGTAAGGCGATGAGGGTATCAAATGATTTAGATAAAGAAAAATTGGATATCAAATTGGGGAGGAGGAGTATGGAAGAAGTGAATGTTTTCAGATATTAGGGAGTTCATGTGTCGGTGGATGGATTTATGAAAGATGTGGTTAATCATAGAATTGATAAAGGAAAAAAGGTGAGTGGTGCATTGAGGTATATGTGGAGGCAAAAAATGTTATCCATGGAGGCAAAGAAGGGAATGTATGAAAGTATAGTAGTACCAACACTCTTATATGGGTGTGAAGCTTGGGTTGTAAATGCAGCAAGGAGGCAGTGGAGATGTCCTGTTGTCTAAGGGCAATGTGTGGTGTAAGTATTATGCAGAAATTTTGGAGTGTGGAAATTAGGAGAAAGTGTGGAGTTAATAAAAGTATTAGTCAGAGGGCTGAAGAGGGGTTGTTGAGGTGGTTTGGTCATTTAGAGAGAATGGATCAGAGTAGAATGACATGGAGAGCGTATAAATTTGTAGGGGAAGGAAGACCGGGTAGGGGTCATCCTCGAAAAGGTTGGAGGGAGGGGGTAAAGGAGGTTTTGTGGGCGAGGGGCTTGGACTTCCAGCAAGCGTGCATGAGCATGTTAGATAGGAGTGAATGGAGATGAAGGGTACTTGGGACCTGACGAGCTGTTGGAGTGTGAGCAGGGTAATATTTAGTGAAGGGATCCAGGGAAACCGGTTATTTTATATAGCCAGACTTGAGTCCTGGAAATGGGAAGTACAATGCCTGCACTTTAAAGGAGGGGTTTAGGATATTGGCAGTTTGGAGGGAAATGTTGTGTACCTTTATACATATATACAGTACAGTGGACCCTCGACCAACGATGGCATCGTCTAATGTTAAATCCGACTAACGATACATGTTAACGCTAACATGTTGCCTCGACTAATACTAAAAAAAACTCTACTAACGATATTCGTACTCGGGGTACCAATTAATATCGTTAGTCGAGGGTCCACTGTACTTCTAAACTGTTGTATTCTGAGCACCTCTGCAAAAACAGTGATTATATGTGTGAGGTGAGTGTTGAATGATGAAAATATTTTCTTTTTGAGAATTTTCTTTCTTTTTGGGTCACCCTGCCTCGGTGGGAGACGGCCGACTTGTTAACCCTTTCAGGGTCCAAGGCCCAAATCTGGAGTCACGCACCAGTGTCCAAGATATTTCAAAAAAAAAATTTGTTATTTTTTCTTATGAAATCGTAGAGAATCTTTTTGTGAAGGTAATAAAACAAAAAGTACGAAAATTGGTGGAAAATTGACGAAATTATGCTCTCGCGAATTTTGATGTGTCAGCGATATTTACGAATCGGCGATTTTGCCGACTTTGACTCCATTTTTAGGCCAATTACATTATTCCAATCAACCAAATTCTTAGCTATTTCACTAGTATTACTTCTATTCTATCGATTGAGGACAAGAAATCGCCAAGTCAACTGTTTCAACTACAAAATAAAGTGATCGGAAATTGTTAATTTGGCCAATTTAACACAAAGTTCAAATATTCCAATTTCAAAATAGGGTCCAGAATGAACAATGTAGGCATTCCTGGCACTAAACTAACATTTCCTCTGTTCATTAGTTAATGTTTTGAGGCTTTACAAATAAATTCCATTTTGATTTTTTATTCACATAATGAATTTTTATTCACACCAAAAAATAGAAGATTTACTGTTATGCAATACTGTAATAATTGTATAAATATCATCACCATATTTGTGAATGTATATTAGACCCACCAGCTGATGTGTATTAGACGTGTGAGGTCGTTTGTTTACTCTTGAATATCGCAAAAAATTAACATTTCCGCTACTTTGAGCTCAGTTTCAAGCCATTTCCAATACTAAAACCAATCAAAATCATCTCTATTTCTGTAATATGTCTTCCATTCTATCAAATGAGACCAAGAAATCGCAAATACAACTATAAAAAACATACGAAAAAACACTGCAAAGTTGCTGTTTTAATCGAAAAATCATGATTTCATTTTTTTTCTCTCATTATGCACAGTGTGCTGCAGGATCTGTTTTATGTGGTGCACACATACCACATAGATGTATTCTCTCATATCTAGGCCCAAATGTACCACTCACAGTTTATCAGAGTGAGCTGAGCTCATGGCGTAGATCTACGGTTTGGACCCTGAACGTAAAGCCGTAGATCTACGGGACGGACCCTGAAAGGGTTAAAAAAAAAAAAAAAAAAAATCTTCCATACTCCCTCCCTACAATGCAATATCCAGTTTTCCTTTACCTTACTCGTTTGATACCCTCATCACCTAACTCTTTCAATGTTCACTTTCATCTTTCTTTACACACACTCCCAAACTTGTCCACTAACCATTGCAACTTCTCTTAGAATCTCCCATAAGCACAGTATCATCAGCAAAAAGTAACTGACAATTCCCATATTGTATTTAATTCCCCATAATTTAATCCCACCCCTTTCCCCAACACCCTAGCATTTACTTCTTTTACAACTCCATCTATAAATATGTTAATCAACCATGGTGACATTACGCACCCCTGTCTAAGGCCTACTTTTACTGGAAAGTGATCTCTCCTACACACCCTAACCTGAGCCTCACTATCCCCATAAAAACTTTTTAAAGCATTTAATAACTTAATACCTATTCCATACACTTACATCTGTCACATTTCTTCCCTATCCACCCTGTCATATGCCTTTTCTAAATCCATAAATGCAGTGGAAACTTTCCTTCCTTTATATAAATACAGTGGAACCTCAAATATCGAACTTTCTTCGGTTCAGAAGGCTGTTCGAGTGCCTTTACCGAATGAATTTATTCCCATCAGGAATAATGTAAATTAGATTAGTCCATTTCAGACCCTCAAAAATACACTTATAAAAGCACTTACAAAAATACACTTACATAATTGGTCGTGTTGGGAGCAGTTCGATTTTTGAGGTTCCACTGTATTCACTTACATGCTTCAATGTAAACACTTGATCTACACATCCCCTACCCATTCTAAAGCCACCTTGTTCATCTGCAGTACTGCTCTGTCTTACCTTTAGTTCTTTCAATAATAACCCTACCATACACTTTACCTGATATACTCGGTCAACATTTTTATTAACACATCGGCTGTCTCCCAAGGTAGGGTGGCCCAAAATAGTAAAACTTTCATGATCATTCACTCCATTACTGTCTTGCCAGAGGCATGCCTACACTACAGTTATAAAACTGCAACATTAACACCCCTCCTTCAGAGTGCAGGTACTGTACTTCCCATCTCCAGGGCTCAAATCTTGCCTGCCGGTTTCCCTGAATCCCTGCATAAACAGTACCTTGCTCACACTCCAACAGCACGTCAAGTTCTAAAAACCATTTGTCTCCATTCGCTCCTATCTATCATGTTCACATGTTCACACATGTTTGCTGGAAATCCAAGCATCTTGCACACAAAATCTCCTTTATCCCCTTTCTCCAACCTTTCCTAGGCTGACCTCTACCCTGCCTTCCCTCCACTACAGATTTATACACTAAGTCATTCTATTTTGTTCCACCCTCTCTACATGTCCGAACCACCTCTGGATAATAGTTTTGGTAATCCTGCACCTCCTCCTAATTTCCAAACTACAAATTCTCTGAATTATATTTACACCACACATTGCCTTCTCCTTGTTGCAACATTCACCACCCATGCTTCACACCCATATAAGAGTGTTGGTATAACTAATCTCATACATTTCCCTCTTTGCTTCTGTGGACAGTTTTTTTTTTTTTTTTTTTTCCTTCTCTCTCTCTCTCTCTCTCTCCACAGACTCCTCAGTGCACCACTTGCCTCTTTCCCCTAGTCAATTCTGCGATTCATCTCGTCTTTCATAGACCCATCTGACACGTCCACTCCTAAACATCTGAATACATTCGCCTCTCCAAACACACTCCCTCCAACCTGATATCCAGTCTTTCGTTACCTAATTTTTTTTTATCCTCATCACCTTACTCTTTCCTATACATATTCACTTTCAATTTTCTTCTTTTACATATCCTACCCAGTTCATCAACCTCTGCAACTTCTCTTCAGGATCTCCCAAAAGTACAGTGTTATCAGCAAAGATCAATTGTGACAACTCCCACTTTGTTAGATTCTTTAACCACTTGACTGTCGCAACCCCCAATCCTGAGGTGTCTCCTGGTGTCGCAAAATTTAAAAAAAAAAAAAAAAAAAAATTTTCTTATGAAATGATAGAGAATCTTTTCCCGATTGTAATGACACCAAAAAAAGCGAAATTTGATAGAAAACTGATGGAGTTATGCTCTCGCAAAGTTAGTGACCTTGGCGATATTTACAAATCGGCGATTCCGCCCACTTTGAGCCCTATTTTCGGCTAATTCTGTTGTTCCAGTCGACTAAACTCGTAGCTATTTCTTTAGAACTCCATTTTTTTTCTATCGATTGACTACAAGAAACTGCCTATTTACTGATTTCAACTACCCAATAATTTGGTCAGAAATTTGCAATTTGGCCAATTTCATGAAAATTAAAAAATGACAATTTCAAAATAAGGTCCAGAATGAACAATGCAGACATTCCTGGCTCTAAAATAACATTTTTTGTTCATCAGTACTCATCTCTCCATTCCCTGCCCCCTCTAATATCACTCTTGGGTTTTCTATTTTGAATTTTTATTCAAACAAAAAATTGAAGACTTAATATTATGCAGACTACTGCAATACTGTAATAATTGTATAAATAACATCAACCCATTCATGACTGCATATTAGAATGGCTAGTTGGACATTTATTGGACAATGACATCATTTGTTTACTTTTGAACATTGGCAAAAATCAAACATTTCCCCTATTTTGAGCTCCATTTCCAGGTTTTTATAGTAAAATCAATCAAAATCACCTCTATTTCTATAATATGTTTACCATTCTATCAAATGAGACCAAGAAAATGAGAATACAACCATAAATACTATACGAAAATAGACCACAAAGTCGGCATTTTAATTAAAAAAAAAAAACTGATTTTTTTTTTCTCATGCACTGCGTGCTCCAGGATTTTTTTTTTTATATGGTGCACACTGACCACACAGACCCATTCTCTCACATGTAGGCCAACCAGCTTTCGCCTGCTTGATTTGAAGCCGCTAGAATTTGAGTATATAGACGTCAAACACGGTACCTCGTAAGACACATATATACGGCCGCGACAGTCAAAGGGTTAACCCCAAACCTCGTCAGCACCCGAGCATTCACTTGTCTTGCAACCCTATCTATAAATACGCTGAACAACCATGGTGACACCACACATCCTTGTCTAAGGCCTACTTTTACTGGGAAATAATCTCCCTTTCTCCTACATATTCTAACCAGAACCTCACTATCCTTGTAAAAACTTTTCACCGCTTTCAATAACCTCCCTCCTATTCCATACATTTGTAACATCTGCCACATTACCCCCCCTATCTACCCTGTCATATGCCTTTTCCAAATCCATAAATACCCCAAAAAACCTCTTTATCCTTATCTAAATATCGTTCACCTAAATGTTTCACAGTAAACCCTTGGTCTACACACACACTACCCTTCCTAAAGCCTCCTTGTTCATCTGCTATCCTACTCTCCCTCTTATTCTTAATTTTTTCAATAATAACTACCATACACTTTACCAGGTATACTCAACAGACTTATTACCCTATAAACTTTGCATTCTCTTTTGTCCCCTTTGCCTTTATATAAAGGAACTATGCATGCTCTCTGCCAATCCCTAGGTACCTTACCCTCTTCCATACATTTATTAAATAAAAGCACCAACCACTCCAAAACTATGTCCCCACCTGCTTTTAACATTTCTATCTTGATCCCATCAATCGCTGCTTTACCCCCCTTTCATTCTACCCACTGCCTCGTAAACTTCCCCTACATTCACAACATGCTCGTCACTCCTACAAAATGTTATTCCTCCTTACCCTGTACACGAAATCACAGCTTCCCTATCTTCATCAACGTTTAACAATTCTTCAAAATATTCCCTCCATCTTCCTGATACTTCTAACTCTCCATTTAGTAACTCCTCTATAATTTTAAACAGTCTCTTTTGTCCCTCTTTCCCTTACATAAAGGAACTATATGCACTCTGCCAGTCCCTAGGTACCTTTCCCTTTCAAACATTTATTGAACAACCACTCCAACACTATAATGCCCATCCCCTTGTTTATAACATTTCTGTTTTGATCCCATCAGTTCCAGCTGCTTTACCCCATTTAATTCTACCTAATGCCTCGTGCACCTCCCCCACACTTGCACCTGCCTCTTCACTCCTGGCCAATGCAAGAAATTACTGTCTCCCTCTCTTCATCAATATTTAACAGTTCCTCAAAATATTCCCACCCTCTTCCCAATACTTCCAACTCCCCATCTACTAACTCCCCCATTTGTTTTTAACTGTGAAATCCTTTCATTCCCTAGGCTCTTAACCTATTTATCGCAGCACTCCAAAATTTTTTTTTCTTATTCTCGGCAAAATTTGTCGACAGTGCCTCACTCACTATCATTTGCTCTCCTTTTGCACTCCCTCACCTCTTCTACTCTCCATACACCCCACCCTTCTTATATCACTTCTGCTCTGTAAAAATCTCCCATACGCAACCTTTCTCTTCTATCATACCCTATACAGTGGTACCTCGATTTTCGAACAGCTCCCAGTTTGAACAGTTATGTAAGTGTATTTTTGGAAGTGCTTTTGTAAGTGTATTTTTGGAAGTGCTTTTGTAAGTGTATTTTTAGGGGTCTGAAACGGACTAATATATGTAATTTACATTATTCCTTATGGGAACAAATTCGTTCGGTATCGGCACTCTAACAGCCTTCTAGAACGAATTAAGTTCATAGCTCAAGGTACCACTGTATATTCATATATTTTGGTATCATTATTGAATGGGTTAGGGGTAAGCCAGAAACTAGAATCCCAAGAACAGCAAGGATGATTTAGGAAGGGTAGGGGATATGTAGACCAAGTGTTTACAGTGAAGCATACAAGTGAACAGTACTTAAAAGTAAGGAACTGTTTGTTGCATTTATGGATTTAGATAGGGAAGCAGTGTGGCAGACGTATGAAGTAGGTAATCGGTTACTAAAAGCAGTAGATTTTTTTATGTATACAGAGGTGCTTGGGTTGGATTACAGAGACGAGGGCAATAGTACTTCCCAGTAACAGTAGGCCTTTGACAGGTGTGTGATGTCTCCATGGTTTAAAATATTTATAGATAAGCCTGTAAAAGGAATGAATGCTAGGGGTTTAGAAGAGATGTGGGTTAAAAGACAATGAATCTGATGTAAAGTGGGAATTGTCATCAAAGTTGCTTTTTTTTTTTTTTTTTTTAAGGGAGGAGAGGGTAGTTGCAAAAGTTGGTTGACACACCTGGGCAGTATGTAGCAAATTAAGTGAACATAATTTTACTCTTTCCTATAATGCCTGTACAGCACATAAGCTTGCATTCATGGGAAGTGCAAAATCTGTTGGTCACACAGCACCTGGGGGATTTATGATACCAATAATTACCATCCCCTTTTTCATATAATACCAGTAAATACCATCACCCCCCCCCCCATAAAAATTAGAATTGGAAAAAGGACTAATGAAAGGGTAAGAATAATGAACATAAGAATATTGCATAACTCAACATTCAATAAACATTTCAGATTCCAGCTGATGTTAGTGACACAGCCCTACAGATGATGGAGGAGATTGTGGGCTTAAAAGCTCATTAGGGGTTATGTATATTAAATAGTCCAGGTAAGTGAGGATTCAATTTAGATCACATATGACAAAGTGCAACAGAAGAAGAATAGAAAATCTAACATAAATTGTATCTTAAAATTTCTTACTGTGATTAAGTTGTTGGAAAACATAATTCTCTATCAATGATTATTATTATAATCAAAAAGAAGCGCTAAGCCACAAGGACTATACAGCTCTCTATCAATGAATAGTTTTTAAATAAAATATATTAAAGGATTAGGTATGGGTGTTGGATTGTTATATTCAGGGGTAGGTGTAAAGGTCACAATGCCTGTATAGATTGTATAGAACCTTACCATTCACTCCTGAAGCAGTATTTTGCCCATTTTCAAATATGGTATGAGCTAATTTAAATTTATAATTTCAACTCTCTTTGCCATATCAGTTATAGCTCTGAAAATGATCTTTATATATGTTATTTCCAAAGATGTTTTCTTTAGGTCACAGCTTTGAGTTTGAGTAATGAAATTGAGGTTAAAGAAATAGCTAAAGACTGTGATAGTATAATTTAGACTTAAACCTCTGAAGTGATACTCTTACAACAAAGCTTTCATGTTTGTTATATATATATATAGTATGTATGTATGTAGTTTAATTCTTTTTTTAAATCTAAAACCCTCCAGAAATGAGGGGGTAGAAAAATGTTAGCAAGAGATTTTTAGAATTGCTATACTGTAGATTCTGTTCTAGCCAGATTTGCAGGGATAAAGGACAGTGGATGATCCAATGCTTGACTCTCAGTTTGAGCCAAGACTTGCTTTTTTTTTTTTTTTTCCAAATTAGGCACTAATAAATAATTTTGGTGACTTAGATTTTTGTTGGTGTTTTTTTTTTTTTTTTTTTTTTTTTTTTAATACTACACTTTGATTAATATATTCCAAAACAGATGTGTAATTTCTCAGAGTGAACTCTTGTTAGGATAAAGGAAAGGATGACTTTATAGATAACCTGATACTCGTCAAACTTAATCCAGGGAACTGATGTATTTATGGAACATGTTAAACTTTGAATTCATTCTCCACTACATGGTTCATGAGAGATGTTTAAATGGGTAGAGATGGTGGTCAGGGAAGGTCATCAGCTCAGAAATGTAATGTAGCAAGCTGGTCTTTACTGAGGAAACTCGTTTTGAAGGATGGGCTAAATCCCTATGGGTTATATAGAACTGAAGAATATACAGAGAAAATGCATGAATCATACTGCTGGTTAAAAAGTAGGAAGCTTATATTACCAGTGTTAAAAGCAAATGTCTGAAGTCCTGTTATTTAATCTTCATTTCATTAAAAAAAAAAAAAAATTGTCCTCGGGAAGCATGCATCCTTCACTCTGATCACAATAATTATATGCAGTCTCGACCTATTATCATTACAGTACGTCAAATTATACATTTTTAAAAGTCGGCCATTACTAATATTTAGGACGAACTTTAACTTAGCATATTAAGATCGGTAAATTAGAAAATATTTTTTATAATCTACATTATTTTTTTCACATTCCACATTTGTGTTCACCCTTTTTATCAATTTCTTATAGATTTATATAATGTGTGTTGCTGAATTAGATTCCCTTGCACTAAGTATTAAATTTGTGAAAGTACCAATAGTATTATTATTATAATCAAAAGACTAACACAGGGCTCAGCCTGCAAAGTCCTCAGGCTTGTTCCCAGGAAGGAGTAGGTAGCTGTTTAGGGGGAAGAGCTAAACCCATTGGGGTCATACAGTGCCTGGGGAATGGCGCATACATTTTTTCAAGGAAGAGGCTATTATAACTCGTATAATCAGACAGTGCTAAACCCAAAAGGGTTGTTGCTGTGCCCATAGCTCCTAATCCTTTGGATTATGAGCCCTTCACCAGCAAAAAGAAGCCCGATTGTAATAAAGTTGGTAGAATTACCGACAATATGTAAAGTAAAAGGACACAAGTGCAACTAATGTGACATTTATTGTGGCAACGTTTCGCTCTCCAGGAGCTTTATCAAGCCATTTGTAATGGCTTGATAAAGCTCCTGGAGAGCGAAACGTTGCCACAATAAATGTCACATTAGTTGCACTTGTGTCCTTTTACTTTACAAAAAGAAGCCCATTGAAGTCTTAATGTTACTTCTGTATATTGTATGACTTCTGAACATTTACCGTTATCTTTTGAATTAATGGTATGAAGTTTGTGCTGTTGCTTTAAACAGACCATGTTATTTTTTCTTTAACTTTTAGTGTACCGTGTACTTGGTAAGAATGCTTAGGGTAATTTATTAACCGAACTTTTAAGTCTGTTAGGGACCTTCAGTATGTGAAAGCTTAGGTAGTACCTAGCCAGCTGTAACAATTATATTCATCAAAAACTGCTAAACCTGTGGTTCATTCAGCATTGCAAATCATTACTAGAAAATTATACTTAGAATGAACTGATTGAATTATAAATGTATTAAGGAGAGCCATTGGGAGGACAAGTGTTGGAATGGTCAACTACTGTTGTGATTTCAAGATCACTGTGCTCTGCTTTAATGGCTGTTAGTGGGTGAAAGTATATACAGAGAAGGTGGACAATGTAAAAATTACTAAGGTCTGCCCAGGTCGAGTACGTATTTAGGTGGTATTAAAATGTAAGAGGGCCATACAGCACCCTGATTAAATACAACAGGAAGAAGAGCCTAATTCTTTAAATCAGTAGCCCCCTCACCAGTATTTTGAGATGTCACTTCAGAAGGACAGTAAATTAAAATTGGATCTGTCCTCCAATTCCTTGAAATCTAAGTTTTCTATCCCCCCCTCCCCTATGTATTGCATTACCCATACAGGTTTGGTTCTCCCCATGAATTATTATAGACAGTTGAACTGAGGAAGAGCAAGGTGAATTTGAAGGGCATATTTGCAGAGGCACAGTAACCATAAGGGTCATACAGCACTAGTTTAGGCTAGCAAGGGGACGACAAGGTGAATTGAGCAAGTGACCAATTTAGGAAATGTAGGTATTTTCAATGTCATTTTCCAGGAATATAAAAACCTGCATTCAAAAAATATGGGTCTTATAAAACTTCAAAATACTTTTATCTACTTTTATTACCCAAAAACATATGAAGCAACAAATTAATTGTTACAATAATACACAAACTCGAAGTGACCAATGCTGTGGATAAACAAAAAATATATTAATTCAAAATTTTATTAAGACTAATACAGCAGCCTCACAATGTCCAAAACGCAGAGCTGTAAATACAGCTATGGCAATACAGTACAGTAAGAAAAAAAAAAAACACGAAAGACTCATCTGTGCCGGGTCTCTGCGCCATCTGCCATCTTCATGGTACTAACTTATAGTCCCAGAAAATCTCTGGGACCCAGTTAATGGTGCACAAGACATGAGGGTAGAAACACACACACACAAAGATCATGAAAACAGCTCATGGTTTCTGAACTAGTGAGAAACAACTGAGAAACGTTAAGTATTTTTGGAGAGATTACCTGAGCTTCATTCTATGTATAAGAAAAGAGGAATTACCAAGACAGACAGAAAAGCAGAAACAGTGAACATTGCTGTTTATGGAAAATTTACATTACTAAAAGCATTTGGATTAAGGTATAACTTGCAAGATTACCATAACCTCTCCCCCCCCCTCTTGCCATTTTTTTTTTTTAATAAAAATGGTAGTGATATAAAGCTATCTGGACTTGAATATATTGTGGGCTTGATTCCCACACTGTTAGCAGTGTGTTCAAAAATTATTTATGCAGATTGCTGTTCCACCATGTGATTATATTTTCAGTTACCTAATCAAAATTATGCACTTCCAAACTTTTCTCTATTGTATTTATGTACAGTATAAGAATAGCAAAGTTTACTGCTCTGCATTAGCAATAAAGGCTTGTTAAATGTTATAAGCTGCTCTACCTTTTTAAGCATTATTCAGAAAATGTTATGATATAAACAGTATAAACAAGCATCTTGGAATCGGTCTACAAATAATGACATCTGACAATTGTTCAATGGTAATTACATAAAAAAAAAAATTACTTCAGAGGCGCTTTACTTCTGGAATATTTTCGCACAAGCCACGAGGGAGGGGAAAAAGAAAAAAAAAAAACGGTAAATATTGATTTCGAAAATCTGAGGCATCACAATTCACAAGCATTAAGAAAATGAGTGGTTTTGTTTCAACATTCTCCACTCCTCCCCCTTTTCTATTTTGCCTTATGTACATTATCCTCACCTGACCTATTTCATTGGGAAATGATGAATAAACCAACAATTGGTAGTACTAGTTGTAATGCTTATTCATAATGGCTAAGAACAGGAAGGTTTTTCTTGGAGATGGGAGGTTGACTGATATGCATCAGTATATACATGTGCTATATTAAGTAATTTATTTTAGTTATGCCTGAAATTTGTTTAACTACAGTGAGGTACTGTACAGCACGTGTTTAATTCTCATTAATAGTCCATTAGCAAACTGTAGACCACAACTAAACAGCAAAAATTAATTCAAAACCCTCCCAGTCGCTCCTGTGTTGTCAGTAGTGCAATTAATGGTCCAAATCAGACCAATATGTCATTACTTTCCCAATGGAAATATAAACACAAGCAGCATAATGTGATCCTTACGGATCACATTATACTGCTTACGTGTTTATTTTTCCATTGTCAGTATTTTATACCATTTCCATTACATTCCCAAGTTTGGGTTACTTGCATACTAATCAGTTTTAGGAAACTAGGTACAGTGGACCCCCGCCTTACGAACGCATCGCGTTATGTTAAATCCGCCATACGAAGCACTTGAATGCAAAAATTTTGCCTAGCCTCACGATAAAAAAAACTCGCCTTACGTGATTCGTCCGGGACGTGTCCCACGTGTGGCCTCAGCGCTAGTATTTACAAGCCAGCCAGTGTGGTCGCATCTATGCATACATTCAGTACATTTAACATTATCCCAGTGTTTTTAGTGCTTGTAACTGCAAAATAAGTCACCATGGACCCCAAGAAAGCTTCTAGTGCCATCCCTGTGGTAAAAAGGGCGAGAATTAATATGGAATTGAAAAGAGAGATTAAGGAAATGTGTGCAAAGTGGGTTGAACTGCAAACCTTTATGGATGAAAATCACCCTGACACAGCTACTGCAAGCCGTGTTGGCAACCTGTACAATGACAATATTATGGCCCATTTTAGGAAAGTCTTAAAGGAACTGAAGGTACAGAGCTCTATCGACAGATTTGTTGTGCGACAGAGGTCCAGTGACTCTCAAGCTGGTCCTAGTGGCATTAAAAGAAGGGAAGTAACCCCAGAAAAGGACTTGCTACCCTAAGTCCTAATGGAAGGGGATTCCCCTTCTAAACAATAACTTCCACACACTCCCCTCCTCCCATCCCATCAATCACCAGATCTTCAATCAAGGTAAGTGTCATGTATTCTATTCTTAGTAGAGTAGTAATTGTGCACATCTTCTTCAGTTTGTGTGTATTAAAATTAATACTTCATGTGGTAAAAAATTTTCTTTTTTCATACTTGGGGTGTCAGGAACGGATTAATTTTATTTCCATTATTTCTTATGGGGAAAATTAATTCGGCTAACGATAATTTCAGCTTACGATGAGTTCTCAGGAACGGATTAATATCGTTAGGTGGGGGTCCACTGTATTACCCGTTACTAAAGGTAATGATCACTGTGTATTTATATCTTTAATGTAGCTTATATTGTCAGCGCCCACTAAAATCTCTTAATTAGCCCACTTGCATGCCTAGAAATGACAATTTACAGTACTTCCACATAGTATATACTACTACCCACTTAGTAGTAATGTTAGCAGCAGTGGTAGTAATGGTAAAAATAGTGGTGAACAGAGGATTACAAATCCAATGGCGCCCACTGGGCAAGACTAGTGATAGAGTATCGAATAAATTATATCTCCAGGTGGAGATCAGTATCTCAACACTAGCACCTGTCCCTAATAAAGCAGAAAACTCTAACAGACCTACTGACCTAAGCTACTAAAGACAAGTGAGAGGAATGACAGGACAGGAATTGCAAACTAAATGCAGAAGACAGGTCAAAAGGGGGTAGACAAAGGGACAAGTAATGCGTGTTCTTAAGATTACAGCATTTGACAGTGTATTATTATTATTATAATCAAAAAGAAGCACTAAACCACAAGGCCTATACAGCAGTGCAGGGCAGGAAGGAAGCGAGGGTATCAGGTGGCAAAAGGGAGAGGGACGAGTAGTAGGTTACGGAGAACAGCGGGTCAGTGGATAGCGAAAGGGTAGAGGGTAGCAAAAGATTGAGGTAGAAAGGGCTGAGGGGAGTGCGAAAGGTATCATCATCAGAGTTTGTGGAGTAAATCAGTCGTCAAGAAGTCAATGAGAGTCAGGATTAAAGGAGGGTCCATCAGCAAGAAGGGAAGGTAAAGAAAGTAGGAGAGCGGAGACGACGACGGAGGTAAATCCTGCGTGCTCGTTGATAGAGAGGGCAGTCTAACAGAATGTGGCTAACCGATACTGGAACCTGACACTTCTCACAGAGAGGAACAGGGTGCCTTTCCATCAGATACCCACGAGTAAGACGAGTGTGGCCAATGCAAAGATGACAGTGTACTGAGAAAAGCAGGCATCTACAGAAAAAGCCAGGACTAAGATTCATGTTAGGTAATTTGAGTACAAGAGCAGAGTTAATAAAATGGCATCCTTGAAGGCTAGTTTTAGCTATGACCAGTTAACAGGATGGCTACTACTGCTGCTAACTCTACAACCCCTTTTGTACGTTTCAACAAAAGCTGACAGAAAAACCAACTTAAGAGGTTAAAAATATTCACCATAGATGACATGGCATGTCTGAGTGTTTGCAATCCTCCCCATCTCCTAAACCAACATGCACATTTTTCTCTCCATTATAAACAGATGTTTTTATAAATGAAGTGTCTAAAATTATAAGCAAAGTACTAGAATGAAACTAATAACTAGTCTTTCATCTTGAATGGATGTATTTGTACTATCTCATGTCTATATATTTTTTTTTTTTTTTTTTTTTTTTTTTTTTTTTAGGTTTACAAGCTGGCTCTATTGGTATCCTGTGCATTTGCTTGGTTTACACACGAAAGCATTCAGTAACTTATTAGTGCATTCACTGGAACTGGGACTATTCATTAGGCTTCCCCTACTGTATATTAATTATGCAGAACTTTCAGGTTGATGAACATTATCGCTTAACCACTGTGTCAGCAAACATGATCGCTTCACTAACTCCATCTCAAGGCCAGTCAGCAAATGCGATCGTTTCAATAGTCTTGAACTTTTAAGGCAAGTCAGGGGGGCATGATTGCTTCAGACACTATCACTGGGTAAATCTGCAGACATGACTGCTTCACTGATGCCATCTCTAACGTCTTAAATTCATTAACACAAAACATTAGAATACTGAACTTGGATTTTTTTTAATCTCCAAACCTTTAGGGAAAAACTTTTTTTTTTGTTGCATTACCATCTTAAATAGGAATACGAGAGTAAAAAAAAAAATAACTTTTATTCAACCTAATCCGAATGAGTGCTGTATTTGAATGAAATTTCCAAATGCTGGGCATATGTACTACAAAAATAGTTAATTCAAGATAAAGGCATTTAAACTTTAGTCTTGTTTGATAAAATAATTTTTTTTTTTATTAAGAATGTTGACAAAGTACAGTTTTCATTGAATTGTAAAAAAAAAAAAAAATGAAATTCTCCTCCTGCTTTTGTAGTTAGTAGTTAAATAGGTGGCTTGAAAATGTTATGTCAGAATAGGCTGCTACCTGTTTTGGTAATATGATGTGGTCAACATCAACATTATAGTCTCCATGGTGAATCTGGAGTTAGAGCAACTTTATACAGTACAGTATTACAAAAGCAGCAATCTGATATGAGGGAGAAATTGTGTACAATTTTGTAAACTCTGTAATTTAAGTGCAAGCGTGATGGAAAGCACTCTGCGCTAGAAGGCTATACACGAGGCTCCATTAATCTGCATGAAGACCTCATTGAAATACTATAGCCCACAGTAGCTTACCAAGTCACAGAGAAGCTTGAGCACTGCAGTGCTAACATACAAACTAGATGTAAAATTGCAAGAGCTCTGTATCTACTAAATTCTACATTACAAAGTTTGCCAGTTAGACCCTCATGCTCAAACCATTCTTAAAGCAAGTGAAGAAATGTTGAAGATTGGCCATTCCCCAACCACCATCAATAAACAAAATCTGTACCTTCTTGAAACAGTTCTGGAGGGCGTGGTCACAAGAGTGGTCCAGGGAGTACAGGTGATTATCCTCTCAACACTGCAGCTACAATCCGGGCTCTCTGGGTTGAGTAGCATCCCACACCTCATAACCCCCACTTGCCTGCTCAATACAAGCTGACTAGCAGTCAATATGCTGGGTGCGAGGTTGGGCCCAACCTAGATCAGTGATGCCTAACACAGTACGACACATAGTAGTAGTGTGAGAGAATTCACCAAGCCCCCTAATTCAGGGGGCTGGGGACTGAAAGGTCCAACAGCACCGTGACAGGCTGTGAATGAATCACCAAACCACGTCCGGTTGGGGGACTGACTCCCAACAGCCCCTGGTGCTGTGAATTTAGCCTACCTGGCGGCTGCTGGAAGACTGAACACATTCATATTGGGGACTTCTAGGGCTACTGAGCAAATGGCCAACCTGAGTAGTTCTCACCCAAACCACACTCACTTCACTAGCATGTGCCACCACTCCCTATCTGACATATACATAGAGTACTATATAACTGACAAATTACAAAATACAACTAAACTTCCTAACATTGGAATAGCTAGCTGGCTATTCTGTATAGAAATTACATTATATATCTCTAAAACACACAAATCCAGAGATTTAACATGGAATCTAAAACTTCACTATCACACTTCCCTCTCACGCACACACACAATACACTCTAAAGGCAGATAAAGGTATCGGCGTAGCAATAATGAGTGCAGTGGGTGAGAGTCACTCGTCGGCCCCAAAACTGAGAATGTGGCCTCACTTCCCAGATTCACCATCACCAAGCTAATCAAGAGCGGGCTGCGCCATGCGGAGACATAACAGGGCTCCAGAGAGGCTGCAAGCTGGGAAAACTGAAACTGCTCTCACCACTGCCATGTGCGTTGGAATGTCTCAAGTGGTTAGTTATTCAAGAGGGAGCATGGTGCAGCTAACCAACCTGAAGAATAAACTGCTACTAATACTTTTATATCCTTTTCTCAATGCTTAAAAAAAAAAAAAAAAAAATAACAATGGCAGTTAGTTATGATACACGAGCTACCAGTAATATTGGACAAAATAATTAAACTGAAATTGGCACAAACAATTATTTGTATTTTATAATCATCACTATTTCATATCTAAATTTAATGTATTTCCTGCTACAATATTTGTTTTTACAAAGATAAAACAATACTGCATAATACAAATAAAACTCAAACATATTACAAATCTAAAAATAAGAAAAATAATATGCATGAAACTTGAAATGAAAAATTTAAGCATTGAAGCTATGAAATCAAGTGGAATACAATTTCAACCCTGCTAAATACATTTAAATTACTCTTTAAAAACTACAACGAATAGCAGATTAGCAAAGAAAAAGTGTGTCAATAAGAGTTGGTCAGTTAGCCTCACCATGCCCTAGCCCTCTACACTTGTGGCCACCCATTAACATACTTAGGCGCTCCACACTTTTTTAACCCTTAAGATAAATGACCTCTTACATGCACAAACCCAGTATGGGTTAAGAATCCATTCAGTTCCTGTGTTATTCTGAATTACAATAAGTAACAAAATTCCATGCACACTGAGGAGTGATGACTTAACAGTGATACTACAGCAAAGGTTTTGGCTTTACGAAGTAACTCCCTCAGAATACCCTGGCTACAAATTAAGAATAAATGCACTTACATTTTCCACGAAATAAAAAAAAATGAAAAATAAAATAATCTTCAAAGATAATGCCACAAAATTATGAGGTATGTTAATTTTTATAACAAGGAAATCCTGAGATGAGAAACGTGCTCTACCAAAACGATTACAGAAGTACAACCGCAATATTACTCTTCGGAGAAACCAAAAGTATTAATTCTCATCTCTCCCAGCCTCGCGTCCTCTCGTTTGGGCTCACCTGTTGCGAATTTCCACAATGTTCGAATGCTCCACTCCTTCCACCTTTTCAAGTAATAATACAAAAAATCCATTACTTTCATCCAAAGAAAAAATCTTATTTTGTATGAATTATAACAAAATATAAAGCTTGAAACAAACTAATACAAGATTGACAACTTACTATTTATTTCACAACATACAATAAACAGGTGATTATTTTGAACAAAGCTGATAGTTAAGTCACTAGATTCCTCATAGCAATATGATGACAATTATAAATACAAAAAAGTACTTACGGCTGCTAATGGGATCTCCCTTTCAACAATTTACAAAGTCATTTGTACAACTTGCAAAAAAATTATATAAATGGACTAACCTGCTGTTAACATCTGTATAGGTAGGATAAAATTCCAACAGTGCTTTTGTGAAGAACTACCATGTCTAAACTAAACAGCCTCTTACCTTATTAACTAAACAGATTCTTACCTTAAGAGAAAAATTCACAAATACACAATTATCACAAAAAAAAAAAAAAATGAAACCTAAAAACACTATAATACAAGTGCTTCAATGCTCCAAGGATTGAACAGTCGCGCCTGCATCCTCCATCCTGGCCCAAGTTAGCAGCAGTGCCTTATTCCACTGGCCATACCTGCCCTTAATCCAATTGTCTTACCCATCTCAAGCATATTAATCACAATGATTACCAAGGCCTGGAATATGATAAAGTCAATGGGGAAAGTGCAGATGCAGCACCTGGGCGAGACTTCTTGCACACTTGAGATGGATCGAGTATAAATACATACAATCAAGTGTAGGTCCCAAGAAGCAAGTATACAAGCACCACTTGCTCAAACGTAAGTTCCACGTGGGCGGCACACAAACGACAGTCTTGTGGATAAACATTTCAACACTGATCAGAGCAATGATAAAAAGAGACAAAGAAGTCAATAACAGATGATAACAGATGCTTGCTGCAGAGTGATGCAATGTTAGCTTGTCCACACAGGACTAATCGAGCTGTGATGGAAAACCAACAAGTGTTAGGGACTCACTACAATTTCATTATTTTTGTCAACATGTTTGCAATCTTTTGATAGTTAAATGATGAGAGAATCCTACGACTTCACAAAAAACATCACTCATGGGATATAAATTTGACCTATTTTCTAATTCAGTTAAACTATTCCTATCTTAGCTTTACCTAGAGTTGGACATGTCTAAGCGTCTCTGCATGAGTGGTGTTATTGAGAATTCTTGCCTAATAATGCAGATAATGTAGACAGCAGATTCATCTTGGATAGTCCCAGGTGTGTGTTGGTTTGCCCCACAAGCCAACTTAGTGACTGACTGACTGCGCTAGTGTGCTTAGCGAGCGAGCGAGGGAGGGTCGGTGAGGAGGCTGACTATCAGTCATGACGAAGGCATGCGTATGTTGCCTCACCAGCGCCGTGACCTGCTGCTGCCCATCCTGTTGCTTCCTACCTGCTGGCTACATACCGGGACCCGGTGGTCACCTGAAGCGCGGGATCATGTGCGGCCCTCCCATAATGGGTGCGCCCATCATTGGTGGACCAGCTAAACCAGGGGCCATTTGCCCAGGACCAGGCAGAGCTGAAATAGTTAACCAACACACTAAATTAATTAGTCTATCCTAAAAAATTATGCATCATCCCAGGGCAAACTAATAGGTTAAACATCACCTTTTATTACATAAAATACAGCTAGCATTCTAAGAACATTACAGGAGTGAGCCCAAACAGGAAAGTGAGTTCTATTACAGCATTTAATTATAGACAATGAGTGCAAATCGTGCTTCAGTCGTATCTAAATCCAGGTTTCACTGTGCATATCAAAGAAAAACAAACTTTAAGAGCATCATTATAACACACTTGGCCAGGATACCACCACTTGACACCTGCAGCAGTCATTTACACCCTCAAATATCCCTGAAAATTTTTAAATACACATATTAAGCAAATTTTATACAGCAATAGGGATAAGATAAGAGTTTCTGCCTGCAATTACTAAGAATATAAACCAACAGAACAACTTACTGTGTAGGCTATGGGTGCCTCATGTGTCCTAACAAAAATTTCACAACTTAATACCCAGCACTATATTCAGAGGTGTTTATGTCAGTAAGCAACAAATTCCTGCATACCAACTTCAACTGTTTTTTCTTTTTACCATTTAACTTGGGTTGGAAGGAACCTCTTTACAACGGCAAATTTTGCTCATTTGTAGGAACATTTTCTTTTGTATGTACGTTCCTTGTACATCGTTACCTCATTCTAGGTTATGCATTTCACCTTATATAGTGAAGCTTCATTGTATAACTTCCTGATAGTGAAAAAAAAAAAAATTTCTTTCCATGTACAGTAAAACTTGAACTAGTAGTTTATGTTGACATGGAGACCCTTTTCAATAACTAACTGCTTCACTAGAACAAACTTTTATATTATACTTGCCATAGAATTTTTGCTAAACACGTACCACAAAGATGGTGTAGTCTAACAGGGTTTTAAACCATACAAAAGTCTCTGTGAAAAGCTCTCTGACCTCCATGAAATTTTATTTTGTTTCATTCCTCTTATTTTCTAATATTTAATACTTTCTCCTTTATGCCTCATACTCTTTGCATGATTTCTATCACACGTATCACTTGCCAATGCACTATTAGCTAAATGCAATTCATACAATAAGAGAACAATCCCAGACACTGAAAACTAAGATAAAATGCTATAACATGAAACCAAAACCTTTAATATATATACATTAATATACAACTTATTACAAAATACTATTGGAATTAGAAATTACCACACACACACACACCACACACACACACACACACACACACACACACACACACACACACACACACACACACACACACACACACACACACAAAAAAAAAAAAAAAAAAAAAAAAGAAATCATCTTTGCAGATACCACCACCATTACCCTTCATATTCAATTAAATTTTAAAACAATATTGCCAACCATGTAGGGTATTGTATGTCTTGCTGATGGTTACTGGAACCACAAATTACACAAATTTTCCTGTCCTTCCAGAAGTTCCTACTTTCATTATGAAAACCCTTTTCCCCAATACAGAAATAACTTCAGTCACTTATGAACCTATATTTGATTCTCTCCAAGGTAATCATATTGAAAATTATAAGTTTGATTCCCTTAACCCCTAAACACAACAGCATTACAAAAAGCAATAAGGGAGTGCAATAACAGTCATGCCCCCATATACGGTACTATACAAGTTGCAAGACTTGACATGCTGATCAAGTAAGTGAATCAAGACAAAAACTATTACACGTGCTTGACAGTTGTACTACAGGACTAAGACGTACATGAAGGAGAATCACTTTTTTGTAAAACTGTACCCATATGAAGACCAAAAACAACTGTAGAACAAACTTTAATTGGGACATTTCACTCTACATAGTGAAACGACCTAGACAAAATTGGTCGAGGCAGGATCCAAATGCAGTTTCAAGAATAGATATGGTAGGTCTCACAGAGCCAGGAAAAGGGGGACCCAATAGTGGCTAGCGGAGTGGTGGGGCCACAGGAGTTGAGACTTTACCCGTACAACCACAAACTGGAGAGTACAGCAAAATGCCGTCCCATGAAACCTTGTTCTGTAACTTGTATTTTTTCATAAGTGGCAGCTGTGCTACTGTAGGTGGCTACCCATAACCTCAAAGATGCTACAAACCACACAATTACAGGACTTTCTAAAACATACATGACAGTGCATCACTTTTTTGTAATGCTGTGCCAACAATTTCAAACATGCTTCCATTTGCTACAAACATCAACCCCCATCTAGCATCAACTATGAAGTACCAGATATAACCACTTAAATTTCCAGTGATCTTCAGTAAAGGCTAATATAACAGGCATTATGTATATTTGGCAATATAAATAGTATGCACTGACACGGAGAATAGGAGCAGGAAGAAAATAGGAAGTTTTGAGGAGGGGGACAATCTACAGGTGGGGAAGAGGAAGGGGAAAAGAACTAAACACAGGAATGGAGAAGGGAGATTTGGTCAAGCACTGAACTGGGAGGAGGGGGACATCAAGCAGAAGACTTACAAGTTGAGCAGAGGACTGCGGAGACCAAGCAGAAGACTTGGGGAGGTCTAGCAGGAGACTTTGGGAGGGAGGGATCGAGCAGAGGACTAACGAAGTTAAGCAGGGGGCTGGGGTGTTTGAAGCATTAGCCCTTGAGGGTCCAAGCTGTAGATCTACATCACGAGCTCAGCTCACTCAGATAAGCCGAGTCGTAAATATGAGCATAGATATGAGAGAGTGCATCTATGTGGTAAGTGTGCACCATATAAAACGAATCCTGCAGCACACGTTGCATAATAAGGAAAAAAAATGCGACCGTGTTTTTTTGGATTAAAATATCGACTTTGCGGTATATTTTTGTGTAAACTCCAGGTTTTTAGTTGTATTTGCGGTATCTTGGTCTCATTTGACAGAATGGGAGACATATTACAGAAATAGAGATGATTTTGATTGATTTTTGTGTTGTAAATGGCTTGAAATTGAGCTCAAAGTAGCAGGAGTGTTCGGTTTTTGCCGATGTTCGAGAGTAAACAAATGACATCACGCATCCAATACACATCAACTGGCGAGTCTAATATACATTCACGAATGCACTGATATTATTTATACAATTATTGCAATATTGCATAACAGTAAATGTATTTTTTGGTGCGAATAAAAATTCTTTATGCAAATAAAAAAAAATAAAAATGGAATTCATGTGTAAAGCCTGGAAACGAAACTAATAAACAAGGAAATGTTATTTTTGTGCCAGAATGCCTGCATTATTTATTCTGGACCCTATTTTGAAATTGGAATACAAGTCCTCCATCACAAATCCAGCATCATTGGGACCTGTAGTGTGCCAGATTACTGAGTTTGCCAAATTACAGAGTGGTTAGGTTAGAATACACTTAATAAAATTAACCAACTTGACTTGCACAAAGTTCATTGAACATCGGCAAAAATCGAACATTTCCTCTACTTTGAGCTCAATTTCAAGGTACTTTTCGTCGTGGAAACAATCAAAATCATGTCTATTTCTGTAATATATCTTCCATTCTATCAAACGAGTCCAAAAAAATGAGAATACAACCATAAAAACCATACGAAAATATACTGCAAAGAGGCAGCTAATGGCTGAGAAGTGAACTCCCTTATTTATCGTCCATCTTTTTTATTTTTGTTGTACGTTAACCCTTTCAGGGTCCGTCCCGTAGATCTACGGCTTTACGTTCAGGGTCCAAACCGTAGATCTACGTCATGCGCTCAGCTCACACTGATAAACTGTGAGTGGTACATTTGGGCCTAGATATGAGAGAATACATCTATGTGGTATGTGTGCACCACATAAAACAAAACCTGCAGCACACTGTGTATGAGAGAAAAAAAACTGAGACCATTATTTTCGATTAAAACAGCAACTTTGCAGTGTTTTTTCGTATGTTTTTTATAGTTGTATTTGCGATTTCTTGGTCTCATTTGATAGAATGGAAGACATATTACAGAAATAGGGATGATTTTGATTGGTTTTAGCACTGGAAATGGCTTGAAACTGAGCTCAAAAGAGTAGAAATGTTAAATTTTTGCTGATGTTCAAGAGTAAACAAACGACCTCACACGTCTAATACACGCCAGCTCGTGGGTCTAATATACATTCACAAATGTGGTGATAATATTTATACAATTATTACAATATTGCATAACAGTAAATCTTCTATTTTTTGGTGAATAAAAATTCATTATGTGAATAAAAAATCAAAATGGAATCTATTTGTAAAGCCTCAAAACATAACTAATGAACAGAGGAAATGTTAGTTTAGTGCCAGGAATACCTACATTGTTTATTCTGGACCCTACTTTGAAATTGGAATATTTTGAACTTTGTGTTAAATTGGCCAAATTACCAACTTCCCATCACTTTATTTTGTAGTTGAAACAGTTGACTTGGCGATTTCTTGTGCTCAATCGATAGAATAGAAGTAATACTAGTGAAATAGCTAAGAATTTGGTCGACTAGAATAATATAATTGGCCTAAAATGGGAGTCAAAGTCGGCAAAATCGCCGATTCGTAAATATCGCTGACACATCAAAATTCGCGAGAGCCTAATTTTGTCAATTTTCCATCAAATTTCGTACTTTTTGTTTTATTACCTTCAGAAAAAGATTCTCTACCATTTCATAAGAAAAAATAACTTTTTTTTTTTTAAATTCTTGGACACTGGGGCACCGCTTCAGATTTTGGCCTTGGACCCTGAAGGGGTTAAGAAGCATCTTTCCATCATACATTGCCCAAGTTTCAATGAGATAGCCCAACAAACAACCGAGAAAAAAATATTTACCAAAAATCATATATGGCAAGCCCAGGCCAGGTACTGGAAATAAGTCACTTTGTCTGACTTTTCTGGGTTATCATAGATTCTCTATATATGCACTGCTATGTATGATAATCTATGTAACTGTATTTGTGTATGCCTGAATAAACCTATTTACTTCTAGTCTGTCAACTGAGTACAAGCAACCGCCCATTCACTTATTTCAACTACCCAATAAAGTGGTCAGAAATTGGCACAATTTGGCCGATTTCACACAAATTTCAACAGATGCCAATTTCAAAATAGGGTCCAGAATAAACAATGCAGACATTCCTGGCACTAAAATAACATTTTCTCTGTTCATTAGTCACGGCTACAGGCCCCTCTTATATTACTCTTGCTTACCATTTGGAATTTTTATTCACAAAAATATAGAAGATTTACTGTTATGCAGACTGCTACATTATTGTAATAATTGTATAAATAATGTCAACCCATTCTTGACTCCGTATTGGAATTTGGACTGGCAGGCGGACAGGTATTGGACAGTGACGTCATTTGTTTACTCTTGAGCTTCGCTGAAGAATAGAACATTTTTGCTACTGTGAGTAATTTCAAGGTACTTTTTGTCATGAAAGTAATCAAAATCATATCTATTTCTGTAATATATCTTTCATTCTATGAAATGAGACTGAAAAAATGAGAATATAAACATAAAAACCATACAAAAATATGCCGCTAAGCGGCCGCTAATGGCTGAGAAGTGAACTCCGCTATTTATGGTTCAATTTCTTTCATTTTTGGTGTACGTTACGAAGTATCTTTCCATCATACATTGCCCAAGTTTCAATAAGATAACCCAACAAACAACTGAGAAAATAATATAATATAATAATAATAATTAATAATAATAATATCTTTACTACATGTACATGTACAAGGTATACAGGCCTAGCTGACATCAGTGACATATTACTACACCTACCATCCGACTTACAACCTGCTCGACATACGACCACTCGAGTTACGACCGTGTTTTTTATGCCAAATTTCTGGGAAATAAACATCTGTTTGTGTTGCACACAGTGTTTATCCTAAACCTTAAAGTATAAAATACAGTACTAACAGCATAAAAAGTAAAGTAAAAAATGAAATACCAAAATAAAACAAAGTCATTACAAAAATGTGATGTTGATATTCAGTAGTAAAGTTCGACTTACATCCATTTTGACTTATGACCGGTTGGTCGGAACCAAGCTTGGTCGTAAGTCGGATGGTAGGTGTATATAGAAAGCCGCTCGTTATGCAGAGTATTTCAAGAAAATTCGGTCAGTGTCCTAGGATAACACCCACACCAGTCGGCTAACACCCAGGTACCCATTTACTTATGGGTAAACATAGACAACAGGTGTAAAGAAACATGCCTGATGTTTCTACCCTGGCTGGGAATCAAATATTTACTAAAAATCATATATGGCTAACCCAAGCCAGGTACTAGAAATAAGCCACGATGATTTTTTTGGGTTATCCTAGGTTCTCTACACATATGCTGCTATGTGTGATAATCTATAAAGAGAAAATAACTTTTGTTTCAGGTTTATGGTGCAGTATGAGTGTATATCACAGTTAGCCATGTGCTATACTCCATTTTCTCTAATATAAGCCCCAAGACAGGGATAGGAGAATGGTACTTGTATACCATATCCTCTTCATACCTTCGTCGAACTGCTCGGTGTTATGCCAAATATTATTTATTCTGGAGTATTTAACATGCTTTATGTTATTTATATTGTTTATTATGTCATATTAGATCAATTGTGATAGGCAAATAAGCTGTAGTGTTGATATTAGCATAATAATAAAGCATATTCTCCTGCATCATGAGACTGAGTTCATGACAACTGACAGTGGCTTCAAAGCCACCTTATCTTTAATGGATAATGTACTGTGTAGGTGCTTTACATAATGAGAAGCATTTCTTTTATTCATTGGAACCATGGGTAGGGCTAAAAGTAAGCAGGTTATAACAATAAATGGAGAAAAAAAAATTGGAATGACTTATGTAGCAAGTAGCACCACAAAACAGTACAATGGAACCTCAAAAATCGAACTTAATCCGTTCCAGGAGCTAGTTCTAAATTCGAAAAGTCTGAAATTCAAAGCAATATTTCCCATAAGAAATAATGGAAATACAATTAATCCGTTCCAGAAACCCAAAAATATTCACACAAAAAATACATTTTATAGAGATTAATTACAGTTTTACATACAACAAATACTATAGTTTTTAATTATGTATAGTAATACATATAAAATAAAATTTTTACTTACCTTTATTGAAGATTGGTGATGGCATCTGGAAGATAGGGAGGAGGAGAGAGGGAGTTGGAGTTAGTGTTTGGAAGGAGAATCCCCCTCCATGAGGACTTCAGGTAAAGCCCTCTCTGGGGTTACTTCCCTTCTCTGTCTTTTAATGCCACTAGGACCAGCTTGAGAGTCACTGGACCCCTGTCTCACAAAATAACTGTCCACAGTCCTCTGTTTCTGGTGCCTCTAACATTTCCCTAAAATGGGACATGGTTCTGTCACTGAACTTGTTGCAAAGACGGTTTGTTTCAGCTTGCTCAGGGTGGTACTTCTGCACAAACATTTGGACATCATTCCACTAGGCACAAATCTCCTTTATCTTTGAAGAAGGCACCTCATCCACTCCCTTCGCAGCATCAGCTTCCTTGATTTGTTCTTTCCTTGACAGGATAGAACCGATGGTTGACTTGTTTTTCCCATACATCCTGGCAAGCTCAACAAGTCTCACACCACTCTCATACTTCTGTATTATTTCCTTCTTCACATCTATGGTGTTTCTCACTTTCTTTACCACAGGGGTACCACTAGCAAGTTTCTTTGGGCCCATGGCAGCTTATTTCACAGTCCCACAAGCACTAAACACAATGAAATAATCGTAAAATGCGCGAATGAGAGTGCAGGTTAGTGTTCACTCAAGCATAAACAAAGCTAGACTGCTCACGGCGCCTGCGCGGGGACGCAGACAGAGCGGACGGCAGACAGGTCCTGTACCCGGCGGTCCAAAAATAGGGGCACGTTCAATAATAGGGACACAGTTTGTCCGATAAAAATAGTCCTATTTTCGAAACGTTCGATATGTGATACGTTCAATTTTTGAGGTTCCACTGTACTAGCAGGTTGGTGTGGCGACCCTGGAAATTTGAAATTATGCTAGCCAAAATTAGTGCCGAATAACTGAAGGAACCAAACAACTGATTGCCGGATTTGTGATGGCGAACCTGTATTCTGAGCTGTGTGTGAAAATGGCCAAATTACTAATTTCTGATCGCTTTACTGGGCAGTTGAAATACTTGACTGGGCAGTTTACTGTGCTCAATCAATAAAATAGAAGTAATACTGGCAAAATAGCTAAGAAACGGGTCGACTGGAATAATGTATTTGGCCTATAATAGGAGTCAAAGTGGGCAAAATCGCCGCTGCGTAAATATTGCTGACGCAGCAAAATTAGTGTAGTTTCGTCAATTTTCCATCAAATTTTGTACTTTGTTTTATTACCTTCAGAAAAAGATTCTCTACCATTTCATAAGAAAAAAAATAAAAAATATTTTGAAAATTCTTGGACCCTCAAAGAATTAGCGAAAGTAAAAAGCTCAGTACCCCAAGGCATGGTTCTGATGCCTTTAGTGTTTCTTTTCTTCATAACGTATCAAAAAAATGGCCAGTAATGTATCATTTGAAGATACCAAAATAAGCATGAAAATCGCCTCAAGAGGACAAAAACTGGCGAAAAGATATATACAAAGTTTTCCTGTAGGCAATGAAGAATAACATGATGTTCAAGTGGCAAGTTCCAACTACAGTGGACCCTCGACCAACGATATTAATCCGTTCCTGAGAGCTCATCGTTAGTCGAGTTAATTTTCCCCATAAGAAATAATGGAAATCAAATTAATCCGTTCCTGACACCCCAAAGTATTGAAAAAAAAAAATTTTTTACATGAAATATTAATTTTAATACACAAACTAAAGAAGACATGTACAATTACATAACACTTACCTTTATTGAAGATCTGGTGATGATTGATGGGATGGGAGGGGAGTGTGTGGATGGTGTTCGTGTTGAGAAGGGGAATCCCCTTCCATTAGGACTTGAGGTGTCAAGTCCTTTTCTGGGGTTACCTCCCTTCTTTTAATGCCACTAGAACCAGCTCGAGTCACTGGACCTCTGGCGCACAACATATCTGTCCATAGAGGCCTGTACCTCCCATTCCTTTATGATATTCCTAAAGTGCTTTACAACATTGTCAGTGTACAGGTTGCCAACACGGCTGCAGTAGCTGTGTCAGGGTGATTTTCATCAAAAAAGGTTTGCACTTTAAGCCACATTGCACACATTTCCTTAATCTTTGAAGTAGGCAACTTCCTCAATTTCTCTATCCCCTCCTCCGGAGCAGTTTCCTCAGGTCTGCCCTCTTGCTGTTGAAGATGATCTTGCAGCTCATCAGTGGTTAGTTCATCATTGTCCTCCTCCACCAACTCTTCCACATCCTCCCCACTAACCTCCAACCCCAAGGACTTCCCCAATGCCACAATTGATTCCACAACTGGCATAGGCTTCTCAAGGTTAGCCTCAAATCCTTCAAAATCCCTTTTGTCTACACATTCTGGCCACAGTTTCTTCCAAGCAGAGTTCAAGGTCCTCTTAGTCACTCCCTCTCAAGCCTTACCTATAATGTTTACACAATTGAGGATGCTAAAGTGATCTCTCCAAAACTCTCTTAGAGTCAACTGAGTTTCTGTGGTCACTACAAAGCACCTTTCAAACAGCTTTTGTGGATTTTTTTTTTTTTTGAAGTTTGCAATGACCTGCTGGTCCATGGGCTGCAGGAAAGGAGTGGTATTAGGAGGCAAAAACTTGACCTTAATGAAGCTCATGTCCCCAGAAAGTCGCTTTGCCACGTCTGAAAGATGACCAGGAGCACTGTCTAATACCAGGAGGCACTTAAGGTCCAATTTATTTTCCAGGAGGTAATTTTTCACAGTGGGGGCAAATACATGGTGTAACCAGTCATAGAAAAAGTCCCTAGTGACCCATGCCTTACTGTTTGCCCTCCACAGCACACACAAATTAGCCTTGAGGACATTGATTTTCCTGAACACTCTGGGAGTTTCAGAGTGATATACCAATAAAGGCTTCACTTTGCAATCACCACTAGCATTGGCACACATGAGAAGAGTAAGCCTGTCTTTCATAGGCTTATGTCCTGGGAGTGCCTTTTCCTCCTGGGTAATGTAGGTCCTGCTTGGCATTTTCTTCCAAAACAGGCCTGTTTCGTCACAATTCAACACTTGTTCAGGTTTCAATTCTTCACTGTCTATGTAATCCTTGAATTCCTGCACATATTTTTCAGCTGCTTTTTGGTCCGAACTGGCAGCCTCACCATGCCTTATCACACTATGCCACTATGATTCTTAAATCTCTCAAACCAACCTTTGCTGGCCTTAAATTCACTCACATCGCCACTAGTTGCTGGCATTTTTCTAATTAAATCGTCATGCAACTTCCTAGCCTTTTCACATATGATCGCTTGAGAGATGCTATCTCCTGCTATCTGTTTTTTGTTTATCCACACCAATAACAGTCTCTCAACATCTTCTATCACTTGCGATCTCAGTTTCGAAAACATAGTTGCACCTTTGGCAAGAACAGCTTCCTTGATTGCCGTTCTCTTGCCCACAATAGTAGCAATGGTTGATTGGGGTTTTGTGTACAACCTGGCCAGCTCGGAGACACGCACTCCACTTTCATACTTAGCAATGATCTCTTTCTTCATATCCATAGTAATACTCACCCTTTTTTCTGTAGGGTTGGCACTAGAAGCTTTCTTGGGGCCCATGGTGACTTATTTTGCAGGTGCAATCACTAAAAACGCTGTGATAATATGAAATGTTCCAGCTGTATATTTGGATGGGACAGCGGTGGCTGGCTGGCTTGTAAACACTGGCACCCACAGGACAAGTGAGGCGCACTCAGGCCACGAGTGGACGCATCTCGAACAGAACGAATCGTGTTGGTCGAGTTTTTTAGTGCTAGTCAAGGCAAAATTTTTGCGTTAAAATGTATCGCTAGTCGGATTTAACGTTATACAATGCCATCGTTGGTCGAGGGTCCACTGTATACTTAGATATGAAAAGAATGAAGAACAAGAGAGACTGTATATGAAACACAAGATCACCAAACAGAACAAAAGGAAAAAGTAAGAGGTCTGGGTATAATAATGTCAGTTGACCTTTCTTTCAAAAGAATGCAATAAGGCAAGTATCACAAAAGCCAGGAAAATGATGGGTGGATAATGAAAACTTTCAAGACAGGAAGTAGTGCTGATGGCGATGCTTTTCAAATCACTTGTATTCTCTCAAGAGTACTGTTCAGTGTTAACAGCTCCTTTCAGGGTAGGAGATTATCACAGCTGGAACAGAGAGATCATTTATGGCCTGCATAGAGCCAATAAAGCATTTAAATTCCTGGTAACACCTCTAAGTCCTAATAATATGTACTCACATGAAGTGAGGAAAGATACATAATATATACATGGAAGGTGCTTCAGGGTCTGGTCCTAAATCTGCAGTCATAACATACTGGAGTGTAAAATAAACCCAGTGAAATACATGGGAGCAATGGGAACAATATGAGAACATTATCAACATCAGTGGTCCTAGACTGTTCAACATACTACCACAAGATATCATAAACATGGCTGGAACATGCAAAGACGTTTTAAGAGGAAATAGGACATGTCCCTAGTTTAGCCTCACTGAATTTCATGAGGTGTCCAACATTGTTCCTATGTTGAAAACACGCATTTTTACGGTCATCATTTCTGCAAGCATTTTTGTGTTCTGTGATCCTAATGTCCTGAGATCTGGCTGTTTCCCCCACATATACTTTGTCACACCCCCACATGGAATAGTGTATATTCCTGCACTTGCACCAGAATCATGCTTGGGTTTTTGTACCAGGTTTCTAATAGTAGTTAATGAGCTGGTATATATTCTAGCTTATTTTCTGTCAAACTTTTTTGAAATGTTAGTTGCAACTTTTCTGATCGGTAAAACGATGTAAATAGGAGGCTTTTCTTCAAACTGACTGGTGTTAGTCTTTTTGAGGATACGTGTTGCGCGTTTCCTGCAATCACGTATGAAGTGTAGGGGAAAGTGTAGTGAACTAAAAGAATGTGTGACGTATGTACATTCTTCTTTGAGTAACTGCGGACTGGAAATTCTGTAAGCTCTCAGAAAGAAGCCTACAACTACCTCTTTCAGTTCTGGCATCATGGTGAGAGAAGAAATGTAGATCATTCTTGTAGGTAGGCTTACGGTAAACTTTAAAGAAAGTCTGTTTTCACCAGCGAGTAGAACGTCGAAAAGAAGTACAGTGGACCCCCGGTTAACGATATTTTTTCATTCCAGAAGTATGTTCAGGTGCCAGTACTGACCGAATTTGTTCCCATAAGGAATATTGTGAAGTAGATTAGTCCATTTCAGACCCCCAAACATACATGTACAAAAGCACTTACATAAATACACATACATAATTGGTCGCATTGGGAGGTGATCATTAAGCAGGGGTCCACTGTAACTGGTTGTCCTTCTCCTTCTCTAGTGTAAATTTAATAGTAGGTTCCAGAGTGCTGGTGGTGTTGAGGATGTCACATACATCTAGATTTTTGGGTACCATGACCAAAATATCAACGTACCGCATCCATGTATGTATCAGAAATCTTCCCCATAAGGATAGGCTGAGGGCCCTGAATTTCCACTCTCTAGAAAGGCGTAGAATTAGGGGGGATATGACTGGTGAATAAATGGAAAACAAATGGAAAAGGATGTAAATAGCGTGCAAAAATATCTAGCCAAAACAGGATTTGCAGCAATGGTTTTAACTTGGAAAAATTCAGATTTAAGAGGGATATAGGAAAGCACTGGTTTGGTGGTAGAGTTGTGGATGAGTGGAACAAACTCTAGTACCGTCATAGAAGCTAAAACGTTGTGTAGTTTAAAAAATAGGTTACATAAATACATGAGTGGGTGTAGGTGGGTGAGAGTTGGATGTGACTAGCTTGTGCTAATAGGTCTGATGCCGTGCTCCTTAAGCGAATGAGACCTGACTTGACTAGGATGGGTCATTGGCTGAAGCCAGTGAGAGACTTGGACCTGCTGTGCATGGGCTAGTAGGCCTGCTGCAGTGTTCCTTCTTTCTTATGTGCCAGATGAACCAGGCTGTGATAGATGTGGGAGGCCAGCAGGTCATCAGCAGTAACAGTCTGCTTGATTAGGCAAGCACCGGAAATGCCTAGACCAAGGCTAGGCTAAGAGATAGGAAAACTTTTGGAAGCCTTCAAAGGTATATCGAAGTTATGGGAAAAACAAGCAAAGTGGGAAGGGAAAGAAGGGGAGTCAAAGAATAGGGAGCTGGGTAGAACAAAGGAGGGTAGATCAAGAAATTATAGATCACAAAGATGTGGGAAGATAACTAATGTTACAGGGAGAATAGACAAGGGAAGGGACAGACTAGAAAAAAGGTTTTGAAATGTTAAATGTGAAGGAGAGAAGGACAGAGGGGAAGGGGGAAGAGGATAGAATAGGGAGGAAGAAGTGAAAAAGAAATGACAAGAGGTAAGAGATAAGAAAAAGGAGAGGTTGGAAAAGTTGAGGCCGATGAGGAGGGGAGTAAGGGAAGGAGGGAGGGCAGAAATGGGAAAGAGTAGGGAGCAGAGAGAAGCACATTATGGGCAAGACCACAGGAAAGGAAAGGAGATACATGTATAAATATATATATCTCAACACACTACATACTGGTCAGTGTGAGAACATCTTGAAGAATCTTTTCAAAGCTCGTCTGAAGAAAAAGTACATGGAGAAAATAGCGAGACTAACATAAAACACAAAAATAATTGCTGCCACCTCTCAAAATTAGCATGAATTTTTCAAGCTTTAAGAGGATGTGAGAAGAAACTATTTATATATATAAAAAAAAAAACATGAAATTAAAGACCCTAACAAGAAACAAACACTACCACCACTATGTGCAAGCATAGATATTTTTTTTTTTTTTTTTACTTTTTTAAAAATCAACCATGTTACTTTCACCAATGCTTCTATTATTATTAGTGTTTCTCTTGAAAACTGATAACAGATTATATTCAAAACCCAAAATGCTAAACTCAAATGGGTCATACAATGCTATACATATAGTGGAGGTGAGGTGTAAGTGTAGGGAAGATCAATAAAATTTAACAATACATTCTCACAGTAATCATTTACATTTATTAAACTACCTGCCTTGTAAAAAAAACTGCTTGACATTTATACTATCCCATTACCCATGGCATCAACACAATTACTGAAAAATATGCTAAACACTAAGTCAACTTTGAAATCCTTTTATGTAAAGGACACGGCATATATATTTATAATCAGCTACACAGTACTGCAATTAGTGCCAAGTAAGGTTCTTAACAACAACAAAAACTTCAGGGAGTTTATTGTACTTTTTTGGGGGGATAAGAACTATTAGACAGTAATAACATGAGGTTGCAGAGTATGAATCAATCTGTTCACATTCTCTTAACTAATTTAAATATCCTTTTAAATGCATCAATTTAAATCTACAAAAAAATAATATACAAATGAAGGAGCCAAAAACCTAGAATGGCTCACTGGGAGACACCAAAAATGTGTGACCCTTGAACTCCAATTAACTAAATTTACACACTGGGGGGCAGACCAGATGGGGACACCAGTAAGGAATATACCAACAAGTGTTGGAAAACATAAATACAAATGAGGAGGTGAAGAACTTGCTAAGGGACATCGATACCTCAAAGGCAATGGGACCGGACAACATCTCCCTGTGGGTCCTTAGAGAGGGAGCGGATATGCTGTGTGTGCCACTTACCACAATCTTCAACACATCCCTGGAAACTGGGCAACTACCTGAGGTATGGAAGACGGCAAATGTAGTTCCCATTTTTAAAAAAAGGAGACAGAAAAGAGGCACTAAACTATAGACCTGTGTCACTGACGTGTATAGTATGCAAAGTTATGGAGAAGATTATCAGGAGGAGAGTGGTGGAGCACCTGGAATGGAACAAGAGTATAAACGCCAACCAGCACAGATTCATGGAAGGCAAATCCTGTGTCACAAACGTTTTGGAGTTTTATGATAAAGTAACAGAAGACATGAGAGAGAGGGGTGGGTTGACTGCATCTTCTTGGACTGCAAGAAGGCCTTTGACACAGTTCCTCACAAGAGATTAGTGCAGAAGCTAGAGGATCAGGTGCATATAAGAGGAAGGGCACTGCAATGGATCAGAGAATACCTGACAGGGAGGCAACAATGAGTCATGGTACATAATGAGGTATCACAGTGGGCACCTGTGACGAGCGGGGTCCCACAGGGGTCGGTCCTAGGACCAGTGCTATTTTTAGCATATGTGAACGACATGATGGAAGGGTTAGACTCAGAAGTGTCCCTATTTGCAGACAATGTGAAGTTAATGAGGAGAATTAAATCAGATGAGGATCAGGCAGTACTTCAAAGAGACCTGGACAGACTGGACACCTGGTCCAGCAACTGGCTTCTCGAATTTAACCCCGCCAAATGCAAAGTCATTAAGATAGGGGAAGGGCACAGAAGACTGCAGACGGAGTATAGGCTAGGTGGCCAAAGACTGCAAACCTCGCTCAAGGAGAAAGATCTTGGGGTGAGTATAACACCGAGCATGTCTCCAGTAGCACACATCAACCAGATAACTGCTGCAGCATATGGGCGCCTGGCAAACCTGAGAACAGTGTTCTGATACCTTAGCAAGGAATCGTTCAAGACACTGTACACCGTGTACATCAGGCCCATACTGAAGTATGCAGCACCTGTTTGGAACCCGCACTTGATCAAGCACGTCGAGAAATTAGAGAAAGTGCAAAGGTTTGCAACAAGGTTAGTTCCAGAGCTAAGGGAAATGTCCTATGAAGAAAGGTTAAGGGAAATCAGCCTGACGACACTGGAGGACAGGAGGGTCAGGGGAGACATGATAACGACATATAAAATACTGCGTGGAATAGACAAGGTGGACAAAGACAGGATGTTCAAGGGAGGTGACACAGAAACAAGAGGTCACAATTGGAAGTTGAAGACTCAGATGAGTCAAAGGGATGTTAGGAAGTATTTCTTCAGTCATAGAATTGTCAGGCAGTGGAATAGCCTAGAAAGTGACGTAGTGGAGGCGGGAACCGTACATAGTTTTAAGACAAGGTTTGATAAAACTCATGGAGCAGGGAGAGAGAGGACCCAGTAGCAACTGGTGAAGAGGCGGGGCCAGGAGCTAAGACTCGACCACTGCAACCACAAATAGGTGAGTACAAATAGGTGAGTACACACAACAACACATACAATATACACACACACACACACACACACACACACACACACACACACACACACACACACACACACACACACACACACACACACACAAGGAATCAAATATGGACATGCATAAACAGCTCATACAGAAAACAAGACTGCTCATCAAGACCTAATGCTTTAAATATGTGTATAATAGTGAAATAGTGAATGTTCCTTACCTAAACTAGTATTTCATAGGATTACCCTTCCTCGTGATGCAAGCCTTGAAGTCTCAGACACTGACATGGCTAACTTATGGAACATAAAGATCAATACCCTCCCACATCTGCTTGATGGCACTTGAGATTCTGGGGTTAGAGGACACGTCCATGCCATAAAGCTTACACTTAATAAGCTTCCAAATGTTCTCTATCGGATTTAGGTCTACCAAGTTTCCAGGCCAGCCATAAAAGTATGGAAAAATTCCAATAATCCAATAATGTAGCCAATACTTTGCAAAGATTCAAAAAGTGCCTTCCCAACCTGACTTCATACAAATAAAACTCACCTCTCACCCTACATTAAGACTACAAATATTTTAAGGTAATTAACGAGTGTACTGTATATGCATTTTATCGCTCTGGGGAGCTTTAATTAAATATCGCAGTACATTACGTGTGGGTGGGGTAGGGAAAGGAGGGCTTCCCTGGCTGGATTCCATACTTCCCAAACCTGACTTCTTACAAAAAAAAATTCACCTCTCACCCTACATTAAGATTACAAATATTATAAGGAAATTACTGAATGTACTGTACACATTTTATCGCTCTGGGGAGCTTTAATCAAATGTAGTATATTACGTGTGGGTGGGGTGGGCTGACCTGGCTGGCTACCATACCTCCCAAACCTGACTTCCTACAAATTAAACTCACCTCTCACCCTACATTAAGACTACAAATATTTTAAGGTAAGTAATGGGTGTACTGTGTGTGTATTTTACTTTTTATTGTTTTTAATGCCTAGTTCTATTGCTAATGTAATATATGTTAGTGTAAACTTGTTACCTGGCATTTATATGCATTTATAAGTGGAAAAAATGGCATTCTGCTTTCCGGTGGTGTCTGCTTTCCGGCAGTAGCCTGGAACCTAACCTGCCAAGTAAGTGAGGCCCTACTGTATATTATGCAGAATTTCTGACTACTTGAACTTTAGTGCCAAAGCCTTAACCATCCACTTCAGCAAACAGTCTACAACCTTCAACCTCAGCCCAGCAGGGCCACAGCATCCTTCTCCACCCTGTTCAGAATCATTGATATATACCAGCAACCACGGTATAAGGATAAGAATTATTATTTAACATTTGTAGCCTTAAGCATTGCGTTAAATGTAATACATCACGACAATGAACTACAATTACATTATCATTTGTATTTTCTTACGATATGGAGACCTTAAAAAATAAGTTATGTCTAATCATATTTTGGGGTCCAAGGTATGTAACCCTATTTTTCCCACAAGTTCTTCAGTTAGTTTTACAAGATTATGTCTTGCACAGAGTTTTTGATAACACAACTACCATGTTAATCGATGGTCTATTATATTTTTACTATTATATTTTTATTATATTTTAATTATTATACAATAGGATCCTTGTATCTGTGGGGGATGCATATCAAGAACCTAGTGTGGATAGTAGCAAACCCTATATATGTAAGTCTTAAACATACCTATCAAAGTTTGACTGATCAATTATGCACAGTAAGTGGAGGATTATCACTTTTTCACTGGTGGGAAGCACTTCACAGCTTCTCTTAGGCTTTGAAGAACTGCCAGCTTCTCTACTTTTGCACTTTGGGGCCATTATTATGCAAAATTAAGAGGCATTTTTGGGCCACAGTAAACCATGGATAACAACTGCAGATACCGAATCAGTAGATACAGGGCTTCTACTGTATTCTTATTGTATTATTATTACACTTTTTTGTGGGTCATTTTTTACTGATTATGATTAATCACTGTCAAATTGATAATGTAGCTTGTAATTAACTAGGCTTTGTAATGTTGTATGGTTGTAAAACAAACATTAACCTTGTAACTGTAGTGCAAGGACTACCAATAAAACTGTCAAAAACTCCACACATCAATAAAACACAAAACTGAGCAATATCAAGTCCAGTGAATGGAACACCTGTTACACGAAATAAGAGAGGAGGGAAACAGCTGTAGATTTATTGACAGTTAAAAATAGGCTGATCATCATGGGATAAGTAAAGATTTGCATTCTGTTGCATCACAGAGTTTGGTTACCATGTAGTGGTCCACAGATGAAGTGATGTGATGCTAAAATGCTGCTTGGTGATGAAACTTGCACTACAGCCAACTAATAATTTTCACCTGGATGTGTTTCCAAGGACTAGGCTGGTACAAGAAGCAAAACTACATCACACTCAGCAGACAAGAGGATTGACAGTCCTTACATTGGAAGGCACAGACTGGCTTTGGATTTCACATATATTCTCTATCTGCCCACTTTCACTAAACAGAACCAAGAGTCCTTAAACCTGCTAAAACCATTACAGTCCTGAACAGTGCCACACTACCATTACCACCACCTCCCTCCTCCTCCACAAGAGGATATACAGTAGGATTTTGATGTTTTATATAAACAGAAATAAACAAGTGTATTTTATTTTTCAAGGATAGAATGAAATTTAAAACCGAGATTTGAAACATACTTTGATGTTCCTTTTAACTGATTTGAAGAGGTCATTTCAAGAAAAACAAATCAATAATAAACACTCATCTGTGTGGAGTTTCTTCCCTGTAATCTTTTACCAAACCAGCACAGGTGAGCAAGTCTGTATAGTCAATGGTCATTTAATGACCAATGCAATACAGTGGACCCTCACATACTGTTGGCATCACATAACGTTAAATCCGCATACCGATACATTTTATTGTTAAAATTTTGCCTCGCATACCGCTAAAAAACTCGCTCAACACTATCCGTCCGAGACGCGTCTAATGTGCGGCCTGAGCCAGCCTCTCATGTTCCGCCGGTGGCATTGTTTACCAGCCAGCCTCCGCAGTAACATCCAAGCATACAATCGGAACATTTCGTATTATTTCAGCGTTTTTGGTGGCTTCATCTGCAAAGTGACCATGGGCCCCAAGAAAGCTTCTAATGCCAACCTTACAGGAATAAGGGTGAGAATTACTATAGAGATGAAGAAAGAGATCATTGCTAAGTATGAAAGTGGAGTACGTGTCTCCGAGCTGGCCAGGTTGTATAGTAAACCCCAATCAACCATCGCTACTATTATGTCCAAGAAAACGGCAATCAAGGAAGCTGTTCTTTCCAAAGGTGCAACTGTGTTTTCGAAACAGAGATCGCAAGTGATAGAAGATGTTGAAAGACTCTTACTGGTGTGGATAAACGAAAAACAGATAGCAGGAGATAGCATCTCTCAAGCGATCATAAGTGAAAAGGCTAGGAAGTTGCATCAGGATTTAATTAGAAAAATGCCTGCAACTAGTGATGATGCGAGTGAATTTAAGGCCAGCAAAGGTTGGTTTGAGAGATTTAAGAAGCGTAGTGGCATACATAGTGTGATAAGGCATGGTGAGGCTGCCAGTTCGGACCAAAAAGCAGCTGAAAAGTATGTGCAGGAATTCAAGGAGTACACAGACAGTGAAGGGCTGAAACCTGAACAAGTGTTTAATTGTGACGAAACAGGCCTGTTTTGGAAGAAAATGCCAAGCAGGACCTACATTACTCAGGAGGAAAAGGCACTCCCAGGACATAAGCCTATGAAAGACAGGCTTACTCTATTGATGTGTTCCAATGCTAGTGGTGATTGCAAAGTGAAGCCTTGATTAGTGTATCACTCAAACTCCCAGAGCGTTCAGGCAAAAGAATATCCTCAAGGCTAATTTGTGTGTGCTGTGGAGGGCAAACAGTAAGGCATGGGTCACTAGGGACTTTTTCTATGACTGGTTACACCAAGCATTTGCCCCCAATGTGAAAAATTACCTAACTGAAAAGAAATTAGACCTTAAGTGCCTCCTGGTGTTAGACAATGCCCCTGGTCATCCTACAGACTTGGCAGAGCAACTTTGTGGGGACATGAGTTTCATTAAGGTCAAGTTTTTGCCTCCTAATACCACTTCTCTCCTGCAGCCCAAGGACCAGCAGGTTATTGCAAACTTCAAAAAACTGTACACAAAAGCTCTGTTTGAAAGGTGCTTTGTAGTGACCTCAGAAACTCAATTGACTCTCTTAGAGTTTTGGAGAGATCACTTTAGCATCCTCAATTGTGTAAACATTATAGGTAAGGCTTGGGAGGGAGTGACTAAGAGGACCTTGAACTCTGCTTGGAAGAAATTGTGGCCAGAATGTGTAGACCAAAGGGATTTTGAAGGATTTGAGGCTAACCCTGAGAGGCGTATGCCAGTTGAGGAATCAATTGTGGCATTGGGGAAGTCCTTCCGGTTGGAGGTTAGTGAGGAGGATGTGAAAGAGTTGGTGGGGAAGGACAATGAAGAACTAACCACTGATGAGCTGATAGATCATCTTCAACATCATGAGGCCACACCTGAGGAAACTGCTTCGGAGGAGGGGAGAGAGAAATTGAAGAAGTTGCCTACTTCAAAGATTAAAGAAATGTGTACAATGTGGACAAAGGTGAAAACCTTTATGAATGAAAATCACCCTCAGACAGCTGTTGCAAGCCGTGTTGGCAACCTGTACACTGACAATGTTGTGAACCACTTCAGGAAAGTGGTAAAGGAACGAGAGGTACAGACCTCTATGGACAGATATGTTGTGCGACAGAAGTCCAGTGACTCTGAAGCTGGTCCTAGTGGCATTAAAAGAAGAAGGGAAGTAACCCCGGAAGAGGACTTGCTACCTCAAGTCCTAATGGAAGGGGATTCCCCTTCTAAACACTAAGACCATCAACACTCTCCCCTCCTCCCATCCCATCAATCATCACAAGATCTTCAATAAAGGTAAGTGTCATGTAACTGTGCATGTCTTCTTCAGTTTGTGTGCATTAAAATTAATATTTCATGTGGTAAAAAAAATTTTTTTTCATACTTTTGGGTGTCAGGAACGGATTAATTTGATTTCCATTATTTCTCATGGGGAAAATTCATTCGCATAACGATAATTTCGCATAACACTGAGCTCTCAGGAACGGATTAATAGCGTTATGCGAGGGTCCACTGTATTACTACAATTTACCGAGAAAAAAAAACTTCCAAAGAGGTAACTAATATATTGGATAAAGAGAAAGTTTCATCCTCTTATGCTATACAATAAACCCCGTCATTAATATATGTAGGCCGCAAAAAAAATTGCACTAATTCAACAGGCATAAAAACCCTTATCCAAACCACCTATTAAACTGCAATGATGCCTTCCCAACGAAAAGAAATTTAACAGTACCTAAAAATGACCAAAGCTCTTTCTTCTCTCATCAGAAAATGAGTATCTATTAAATCTTGTTTTGTTTCATCATTTCATGAAAAGTTAATTTGGGATATTGTCACCTCAAAATGAGGAATAACTCTATGAAATCGTGTTAAAAATAATTTACCACTTTTTTTAATAAGGAGCTACAAAATTAAAAGCACTCAAAGGCATACAATAAGAATTAAACCATAAAAATACATTTAATTAAACCAACTTCATTATAAAATACTTTAAATATTTGTTAGAGATGAAAGAGGATTGTGTAGGATGAGCTGCCAACAAGGTGTTGTGGGAGTGCCATACTTACCGATGCTCAGGGACAATATGGGGGATCAAGCACAATTGAGGATAAAGATTACTTACCTTGTGGTAGACCTAGGGGTGGTCTCATACCTCCTAATGGGAGGGGGGGCATGGCTGTTGGCATTGTAGGCACACCAGCTGACACCATAGGTTGAGGTGTCATTATAGGTTGCATGTTTGGCCGCATAATGGCCGGAAGGGATACTGGTATGGCCATGTGTCCAGTG
>NC_069454.1:4688074-4716673 GCF_026875155.1 Cherax quadricarinatus | reverse complement strand
AACCTACTCGATATAGAAAAAAACATCCTTATTGTAAACATAATGGGGGAAAAATTCCGGGGGTCTACCCCTTGACAGAAACCCCAAAAATTAAACACCTTTATCCAACACAAAACAAAAAAAGTACCAAAAAATTGGCACCCTTTTAAAAGGGTTACAAAATTGAACCACAGACACCCCTCTTACACCATTATTCAATGATCTCCCCCTACCTCACTATGCAATCTGTGCCTGGGACTCCAAAAAGGGAAAAAAATCCCCCCCAAAGCCAATAATTTTTTTTTTTTTTTTTTTCAACAAACCGCCCTTTATATCCCCCCAAGGCGGGGTTTGGCCCAAAAAAAAAAACAAAAGTTTCTTTTTAAATTTGTAATCCATACAGGAAAAAGGGGGTTTTCTACCCCCTTGCCCCCGGCTTTTAAAATCTCCTCTTAAAACTCACATAGTTAAAGAGGAAGAATTCGGGCCCCACTTCCCCATGGAAAAAATTTAAACCCAGGAACAAGAAACTAAAAAGAAAGAAGAAAATCCAGGGGGGTGTTTAATATTTATACACCCCCCTCGGGGTTTTTTCTTCTTCTTTCTTTCTAGTTCTTTTTCCTGTTTTTTTCCCCTCTTATCTCCAGGGGGGGAATTTAAAAGGAATTCTTCCTCAAGCTATGCGTGTTGAAAGGGAGGCGACAAAAAATGCGGGAGAAGGGGGTAGAAAAACCCCTTTTCTCCTGTTATTTTTTCAAAGGGAAAAAAGGAAAAAAATTTTCCTTTTTTTCCTTTTGGGGCCCACCCCCCCTCGGTGGGATTGGCTGGTGTTTTAAAAAGAAAGATTCTGGGAAACCCCGCAAAAACGATTTAATGGGTTTTCCTGAAAAGCTCATTTTTTATGGGGAAATTATGTTATGCAAAAGTTTTTTTCCCCATAAAAAATTTAAGGGAAAAACCCAAAATTTAAATCCGTCAAAGGACCCCCCAAAGTATGAAAAAAAAAAATTTTTACCACATAAAAATTTTAAATTTTAAAAACCCCAAAAACTGAAAAAGGAATGCCAAATTTTAAACATGACACTTCCCTTTTTATTAAAAGATTTTGGTGTGATGTGGGATGGGAGGAGGAGAGGGGTCTTAGGGGGTTGAAGGGGAACCCCTTTCCATTAAATTGAGGTGTCAAGCCCTTTTTTCGGGGGTTACTTCCTTTTTTAATGCACAGGCCCAGCTTCAGAGTCACGGGATTCTGTCGCAAAAACATATTGTCCATAGTGGCCTTTTCCCCTCTCTTTCCCTTTAAATGATTTCCCCAAAAAAAGTTTTTCCCCAAACAGTGTAAGTTTAATAGTCACCAGTAGGCCCTTGAAATAGCTGTGTTAGGGGGGATTGTCATCAAAAAAGGGTTTCCCACTTTAAGGGAAACCCCAAACACTTTTCCTTAATTTTTAAAGTAGGCAATTTCCTTCAATTTCTCTCCCCCCCTCCCCCGGAAACCAGTTTCCTCAGGCCCCCCCGGCCCTCTTGCTGTTGAAGTTGATCTAGCAGCTCATCAGGGGTTTTGTTCTTCTTGTCCTCCTCCACCAACTCTTCCACATCACCCCACACTAACCTCCCCCCCAAAAGGATTTTCCCCAATGCCCCCAATGGTTTCCCTAAAATGGTTTACTCCTTCGGGGTTTTAGCCGAAAACCCTTCCCAAAACCCCTTTTTGGTCTACACATTCGGGCCCACAGTTTTTTCCCAAAGCGAGTTCAAGGCCCTCTTAGTACCCCCCCCCAACCCTTCCCTCCCAAGGTTTTACACAATTGAGGTATTAAAGTGATCTCTCCAAAAAACTCTTTTTGGGGTAAAATCGAGTTTCTGAGGGTAAATTCAAAGCCCTTTCAAACGAGCTTTTGTGTACAGTTTTTTAAATTTTTGCAAAACCTGCTGGCCCATGGGCTGCAGGAGGGAGTGGTATTGGAAGGAAAAAAAACTTCCCCTTTAAATAAAGCTTTTGTCCCCCTAAAGTTGCTCTGCCATGTCTGTAGGGACCGGGGGGCATTGTATAACCCCAGGGGGGCACTTAATTTTATTTTTTTTTTCCCGTTAGGTAATTTTTTAAATTTGGAGGAAAATTGCAGGGTTTGAAAACCAGTCATAGAAAAAGTCCTAGGGGACCAGGCCTTAAATGTTTCCCCTCCCAGCACAAACAAATTAGCCTTGAGGATATTTTTTTTCCCCTAAAACGTCTGGGAGTTTCTGTGTGTTTAACCTAAAAAAGATTTTCATTTTGCAATCACCATGGGCCTTTGGAACACATCAACGGAGTAAGCCTGTTTTTCGTAGGCTTAGGGCCTGGGAAAGTGTCTTTTCCTCTGAGTAATGTGGGTTTCCTGCTTGGCATTTTCTTCCAAAACGGGCCTTTTTAAATCCAATTAAAACTTGTTCAGGTTTCAGCCCTTTCACTTCTATGTACCCCGGAATTCCTGCATATTTTTCAGCTGCTTTGTGGTCCAAACTGGAAACCCTCCCCATGCCTTTCCACTTTTGTATGCCACTAGGGTTCTTAAATCTCTAAACCAACCTTTGCGGGCCCTTTAAAATTCACTCGATCACAAAGTTGCGGGAAATTTTTTTTAATTTTAAATCCTAATGAAAATTTTCCAAAGTTTTTTTTCACTTAGGGATCACTTGAGGGGATCCCTATCTTGTATTGTTTTTATTTATCCTTTACCAATAAGTTTGTTCAACATCTTCATAAACCTTGCGATTTTGGTTTCAAAAAACACAGTTGAACCTTTGGCAAAAACAGTTTCCCTTTGTTTGGATTTTGTTCCCCACAATAGTAGCGATGGTTGGTTGGGGGTTTTATTATCAACCGGCCAGCTCGGAGACACGCACCCCCCCAAACTTTCATACTTAGAAATAAACTTTTTTTTCATCCCCATAGAAATTTTCCCCCCCCTTTATTGCTGTGGGGTTTGGGCATTTGAAGCTTTTTTGGGGGCCCCATGGTAACTTATTTTGCAGATAAAATCCCCAAAAAAACACTGAAAAATAATACGAAATTTTCCCGTTGTATGCTTGGATGTTAAACCCCGGGGGTGGCTGGTTTAACCCAAAGCCCCCGGCGGAACATTTTGAGGCTGGCTCAGGCCAACCCCTTTTGAAGGTTCGGGACAAACAGCGTTTAGGGGGTTTTTTGCGGTATGCGAGGCAAAAAACTTAGCGATAAAATGTATGGTATGCGGAAAATTTAAAGTTATGTATGCCAACCCTTTTGCGGGGGTCAATGTATATTTAATTTTTTCTTTCTTTCAAACACCGGCCTTTCCCACCGGGTGGGGTGGCCCCAAAAGGAAAAAAGAAAGTTTTCCCTTTTACATTTAGTTTTTATATACAGGGAGAAGGGGTTTCTAGCCCTTGCTCCCGGCCTTTTTTGTCGCCTCTTACAACCCCGCCTGGCTTAAGGAGGAAAAAATTCTGTTTTCCCCTTCCCCCGGAGGTAAGAGGAAATAAAAAAAAGAAAAAGAACTAGAAAAAAAATAAAAAAGAAAAAATCAAAAAGGGGTTTTTATATTTATTTGTTAAAATATATATATGCTTGTACATTTATGTGTAGTGTGACTTAAGTGTAAGTAGAAATACCAAAAAGTACCCGAAAAAACCCGCACGTTTTTGAGACAGATAAAAAAGACACCGCAAACCTACCATCATGTAAAACAAGCCAATAATAAACCCAAAAAAAAGCTGCAGTGCGAAAGATCACACAATCCCCCAGCTAGTAAAAATCTCCCCCCACTTTTCAAAGATCTAAATTACTTTACAATTTCAAAGCATTCACTGTACTATGTGCAAAATTTCATTTACAGAACAATAAATTTCAAAAAAAAATCCCGACCTGAAGCCCCTTTCTTTACAGTTGTAAAAGGTTCCTTTGGGCACAATATAGACAAAAATTTAGCTTTCCCGTCTTGAGTTAAATTTTTTTCCAAAAAATTAATGTATTAGGGAAAGGGCCCAAAAAACTGGAACTCTGCCAGAAATCTCCCGAAAACCCCTGCTCAGCTAGCATTTTTAAAATACAGTTTAAAAACTTTGTCCCTTTAAACCCATCCCAAAATCTTTAGTAATAAATATGTAAAAATCCTATATTGTACTGCATTTGTCAAAATCATGAAAATAGGTAAAAACATTATAATTTAATAGATGTTTACTTTCAATATCTGTAAACATCTCAAATTTAAAGTTTTAAATTTTAAATTAAAACCATTTTTCCCTGAGCTAAAAGAAATTTTTTCAGTTTTTTGTATTCACTGTAACTGCCCCCTAATGACCCCAGGGACAATTTTGGGACTGTTTTTGCCCTTTTTAACCCTTTAAATTTGCCGAAATTTATCCCCATAAAAGGGGTTTTGGCAAAATACACCCCCAAATTTTTTAACTCTTTTGTAAAAAAAAGGTTTTAAAGTAAAATTAAAAAATTTTTACTGGGTTTTTATTTTTTTAAAACTATCCCGGGGTTTTAAAAAAAAATTTAACCCTACAAAAGAGTGAAAAAAAAATGGGAAGGACCTGGGAGGGGTGATAATTTTCAGAGGATCTCCCCCTTTAAAGACAACAAAGTATCTACCCCAAACAGTTTGAAAAATTTATAGGATGGATAAATTTAAAACCTTCAAAAACTTGGGATTTCCAAGCCCATGATAAATTCTCCCTTTAAATTGCTTGTTCTTCTTTTAGACGGGAAAACGTTTTTCACCCAACTGGGTCCCTTTTAAAATAGGCAAAAAAATGCTGCCTGTAGGTGTACAAAGACATTTTCACGGCAAACCCCCATATGAAATAAAAACACCTAAATTAGGGAACAGTTGAAGTCCCTTGATTTGTATTCCCTGGAATGCAGGCGAGAGATATACATGATAATATACACTTGGAATATCTTAGAGGGATTAGTACCAAACTTGCACACGAAAATCACTCCCTATGAAAGCAAAAGACTCGGCAGGAGATACAACATTCCGCAATGAAAAGCAGGGGTGCCACGAGTACACCAAGAGACAACACAGTAAGTGTCAGGGGACCCAAGACTGTTCAACTGCCTCCCAGCATGTATAAGGGGGATTACCAATAGACCCCTGGCTGTATTCAAGAAGGCACAGGACAGGCACCTAAAGTCAGTACCTGACCAGCCAGGCTGTGGTTTGTACATCAGTTTGCAAGCGGCCAGCAGTAACAGCCTGGTTGATCAGACCGATCCACCACGAGGCCTGGTCTCAGACTGGGCCGCGGGGGTGTTGACCCCAAAACCCTCTCCAGGTATACTCCAGGTATGCAAGTGGTGGGGCCAGAATTTGGTGTACACCACTGGGATCTGGTGGAAAAACAAAACTCTGACACTGTTATTAGTTATTTACCACTCACTTTTGCAAGAAATCCTTTCATGAATGCCACAAGATCATTAGCAATAACAGTGTTGTTGGATGCTAGAAGTGCTGGATCTTCCACAAAGCTGTAACCAGTACCCACTGGGTTATCCACAAACAGTAAATTCACTTGTTTTACCTGAAAGATAAGAAAAATCAGTATATATACTTAGTATTCCTTTACAGTACAGTCCAGTATCTTAAGAACATTACACTACTCTCTCATTAAATGTATCATATCTTGGTTCATGATCTGCTAGAACCAGTTAGTTTTTCCCACTAACTGGTTCTAGCTTCATTGCTGTTATTAATACTACTCTACATCAAATGCAACAACTTGACATGTAGTGTACTACTTTCTTAGTGTCCCACAATATACTTAATTCCTACCAGTGGGGTTTCTGCCATATAAAAGTACAAATAATGCATTTATAAAAATCCTTGACCTAATATATGCAGCTCTTGAAAATCAAAGATTCAATGGGCCTCTTAAGAACATAAGAAAGAAGGAACACTGCAGCAGGCCCACTGACCCATGCAAAGCAGGTCCATGTCCCCCCCAGAGTAGCCCAATGACCCACCCAGTCTGGTCACCTCCACTCAAGGAAGGAGCATGGCACAAGACCCAGCAGCACAAGCTAATCAGGTCCAATTCACACTCACTCATGTATTTATCTAACCTATTTTTAAAGCTACACAACGTTTTAGCCTCAATAACTGTACCCGGGAGTTTGTTCCACTCATCTACAACTCTTACCAAATCAGTGCTTTCCTATATCCTTCCTGAATCTGAATTTTTTCCAACTTGAAACCATTGCTACGAGTCCTGTCTTGGCTGGAAATTTTCAGCATGCTATTTACATCCCCTTTATTTATTCCTGTTTTCCATTTATACACCTTGATCATATCCCCCTAATTCTACGCCTTTTGAGAGAGTGCAGATTCAGGGCCCTCAGTATCCTCATAGGGAAGATTTCTGATACAAGGGATCATCTTTGTTATCCTCCTCTGTACGTTTTCCAGAGCATTTATATTCATTCTGTAATACGGTGACCAGAACTGAGCAACAGCCTAAATGAGGCCTAACCAAGGATATAGTATAGAGTTGAAGAACAACCTGAGGACTAATATTATTTATACTTCTAGATATGAAGCCAAGAATTCTGTTAGCTTCATTGCGAACACTAATGCACTGTTGTCTTGGTTTTAGATTACTCCTAACCAGAACTCCTAAATCCTTTTCGCAATCAGTAGTATTAACCCTTTGAGGGTCGACAGGCCCTCTCCGAAACTCGTTCTCAGGGTCGGCCAAATTTAAAAAAAAAAAAATTATTTTCTCTTATGAAATGATAGAGAATCTTTTCCCGATCATAAAGACACCAAAAGTTTGAAATTTGATAGAAAACTTACGGAATTATGCTCTCGCAAAGTTAGCGGTCTCGGCGATGTTTACGTATTGGCGATTTTGCCCACTTTGAGCCCCATTTTCGGCCAATTTCACTGTACTAGTCGACAAAAAACATGAATATTTCACTAGAACTCCATTTTGTCTATCGAATGGGTGCAAGAAACCACCCATTTATGAAATTCAACTATCCAGTACAGTGGTCAGAATTTAGCAATTTTGCCAATTTCACACAAATTTCAAAAGATGCCAATTTCCGAATAGGGTCCAGCATAAACAAGAAAGACATTCCTGGCACTAAAATGACATTTCCTCTAGTTATTAGTCACGTCTCAAGGCCCCTCTTATATTCTTTTGCGTTCCACTTTGAATTTTTATTCTCACAAAAAATATAAGATTTACTGTTATGCAGACTATTGCATTAGTGTAAAAAATGGTATAAATATTATTGGTGCACTTGTGAAAGAATATTAGACTCGCCAGTTGATGTGTATTGCACTCTTGGCACGATTTGTTTACTTTTGAAGTTTGGTAAAAATCGAACATTACTGCTACTTTGAGCTCAATTTCAAGGCACCTTTCATTGTAAAACCAGTCAAAATCATCTCAATTTCTGTAATATGTCTTCCATTCTATAAAATGAGAGCAAGAAAACTAGAATACAACAATAAATACCATACGAAAATACACTGCAAAGTCGCTGATTTATTAAAAAAAAATGGTCAAAGTTTTTTTTTTCTCATTATGCACTGTGCTGCAGGATTTTTTTTAGACTGTGCACACTGACCACAGACCCATTCTTTCATATGAAGGCCTAGCAGCTTTCTCCCACTAGATTTGAGGCCGCTAGAATTTATGAGTACTAGTACGTCAAAAACCCCTACGCGTAAGACGTACTAGTACGACCAAAACCCTCAAAGGGTTAAGATCTACATTATTTAGTTTATATGTCGCATGGTTATTTTCCTGTCCAACATTTAGAACTTTGCATTTGTCTATATTAAACTGCATCTGCCACTTCTCCGACCATTGCATCAGTCTATTCAAATCATCCTGGAGTGCTCTAGTGTCCTCATTAGAATGAATTGGATGGCCTATTTTGGTGTCATCAGCAGATTTGCTTGTGTGTCTATTTATTCCCTCATCTATGTCGTTTATGTAAATTGAACAACGGGCCCAACACCGACCCCTGTGGAACACCGCTTGTGACATGCCCCCATTCTGATTTCTCCCCATTTATGGAAACTCTCTTCTGCCTATCTGTCAGCCATGCTTCTAATCAGGAAAAAATTTCTCCTCCTATTACGTGTGCCTTAAGTTTCCTCAATAGCCTCTGATGTGGAACTATCGAAAGCCTTACTGAAGTCCATATACACAATATCATATTCATTACCATGATCTACCTCCTCAAACACCTTAGTGAAAAAAGTTAGTAAATTCGTAAGACAGGAACGCCCCTTTGTAAAACCGTGTTGAGATTCATTAATCAATCTGTGCCTATCAAGATGGCTATGAATTGCTTCTGCAATTATTGATTCCATAAATTTTCCCACTATGGAGGTAAGGCTTATTGGTCTATAGTTCGAAGCCAAGGACCTGTCACCTGCCTTGTAAATAGGAATTACATTTGCCATTTTCCACTTATCAGGCACTATGCCAGTTTGTAGTGATATGTAAAAAAGATTAGCCAAAGGTATGCTAAGTTCCTCTTTACATTCCTTTAACACCCTTGCAAACAGTTCATCAGGGCCTGGGGATTTGTTAGGTTTTAATTTCTCTATTTGTCTGAGGACCATGTCACTAGTTATCGCAATCGTGTATAGTTTATTATAGTCCTGTTCTACAATCTATTATTTCAGGAATATCGCTAGTATTTTCCTGGGTGAAAACTGAGAGGAAGTAGGTATTGAGAATTTCACACGTATCTATCACTGTCAGTGATCTGACCAGAGTTACTCTTAAGTAGGCCTATCTTGTCCCTAATCTTACTTCTGTATACCTGAAAGAACCCTTTTGGGTTAGTCTTTGAATCCCTTGTGACCTTAGCCTCAATCCCTTTTTGCTTTTCTTATTCCTTTCTTTATTTCTCTAATTGAATATACTGATTTTTTAACTGCCCATCCCCTCTTTTGATACGCTTATATGTGCCTCTCTTCTGACCAATGAGAGGTTTTAATCTGTTGTTCATTCACTTGGGATCATTTTTGTTAGTTCTAATTTCCCTACTCAGAACAAAAGTTGTCTGGGCAGCTAGAACTATGCTCTGAAAAATGTCATATTGGCAACCAAGATCACCTACCTGACCCATAGTCAGGACATCCCAATTTAGCCCACTCAGGTAATTTTTTAGTCCCATGAAGTTGGCCAAGCGAAAATCTGGGACAGAGATTTTATTGCAGTTATCTGGGTAATTCCATGATATATTGAAACTAAGTGATTTGTGATCACTTTCCCCAAGCTCATCATTAAACCTTTAGATTATTAATTAGTGAATCTTGTTGTCAAGAACCAAGTCAAGCAGATTGTTTCCTCTAGTTGGTTCTGTCACAACCTGTTCTAAAAAGCAATCCTGAACAGTATCAAGAAAGTCACTAGACTCAAGATTTCCTGTCATATTGTTCTAATCAATTGTGTCTAAAGTTAAAATCTCCTTATCCACAACATTTTCATATCTAGATGCCTTATGATTTTGTCCATAACAGCTTACTGCACTCCTATCTAGGTTTACTGGAGTTTTACTGGAGAGAGTTCGGGGGTCAACGCCCCGAGGCCTGGTCTGTGACCAGGCTCCTGGTGGATCAGAGCCTGACAACCAGGCTGTTACTGATGGCTGCACGCAAATCCAACGTACGAGCCACTGCCCGGATGGTCAGGAACGACTTTAGGTGCTTGTCCAGTGCCAGGCTTGAAGACTGCCAGGGGTCTGTTGGTAATCCCCCTTATGTATGCTGGGAGGCAGTTGAACAGTCTCGGGCCCCTGACACTTACTGTATGGTCTCTTAACGTGCTAGTGACACCCTGCTTTCATTGGGGGATGTTGCATCGTTGGGGCCTATATAAATCACCCAAAATTAATTTGTCATGACCTCAAGAAACTGTAGCCAGATTCTGTGTTTGATGTTTCTAATCTTATATATCATGTTTAAGACAACAATTTATATTTTCTCTTGCATACATCACTCCACCACCCTTCCTGTTGATCCTGTCAGTGTGGAATAATTTCTAACCTTGTATGTTGCATTCAGAAGGCATTTCTTTATCTTTCAGGTTGAACCAGGTCTGTTATACCAATAATATCTATATTACCAGGAGGCCTGGTCACAGACCGGGCCGCGGGGGCATTGACCCCCGAAACTCTCTCCAGGTAAACTCCAGGTAATTACCTACACTTGCAAGTAATCTTAGCTCTTCTATCTTATTTCTTAGATTCCTATTTGTAGAGTAAACCTTAAAGGAGCTAGTCACTCGTTGCCCTCTACTATCTCTGTTTGTTGATCAATTGATTTGCCATTACTAGCAACTTTATTTTGAATATTGTCTTTTAAACCTTAGAAAAGCTTTCAGTACAGTACATCACAACATTCTGTATCTTTAACTAGAACATTATGTTATCAGAGATCATACTCAGGCACAAAGTCCTAACTTAACAGCAGACACCAATAAGTCTATCAAGGACAACCTTGTCAACTCGACCTTTCAAAAAAGGGATGCCTCAGAGCAGTGCTTTAGGCTCTCTGCTTTTTCTCCTATACATCAAAAACTTTCCCAATACAGATCAAATATTTAATTAAATCTGCTCTGTTTGCAGACGATAAATTTTGTTATTTCCCATTCAAATTGGAATTCTCTTAACACTGGTAATGAGGAGCTTGAGTATATTTACTTGGATGAGTACAATAAACTCACCCTTAACACTGACAAGACCTATGTGCATGGTGTTTGAGAACACAGCTGTAAATGCCCAGCTAAATACAATGATCAATTCTCACATTGTAAGATAAAAAAAAAAAAAGGTAGGGGGAAGTTTTTAGGTCTATACCTTGACACCAACTTGAAATTCAACACTCATATCCAACACATAGGTCTCCAAAACAGCAGGCACTCTCTAAAATACATTACTATTTACCTCAAACAGCACTACTGACTCCATACTACTTTCTGAGATAACCTTGCCTCACCTATGTTATTTATGCCTGGGGATCTACTACAGTAAATCTCCTACAGCTAACAGAAAAAAAAAAAGTGGCAGTATGAAAGACCACACAAACTAGTGCTAAACATGTTCCACCTTCACAAAGTTTAAACTTACTAAACATAAAATTCACTCATACTACTTTGTATACCATATATAGAGGACAGCCAATTCTAGTATAAACCCTGCCCTGAAACCCTTCCTTTTTAGCTGCAACAAAACTCATTGGTATAATACAAGACAAAAATCACTGATATTCCCTAGTGTCTGGCTCAATCCAAGTTAAAACTCAAAGTGCATAAGAAAAACACCTAAAATCTGGAACTCTGCCTGAAGATCCCAAAGATTACCTATCTACCAAAAGCTTGAAAGCTTCTGTTATAAATCAACTTTAAGGCTGCCCGAAATACTCTACATAACTATATAAACTGTATATAGTACTTAAAAAATAAAAATGATTATACAGTGGACCCCTGCCTTACGATATTACTCTGTTCATGAGAGCTCATCGCAAGACGAAATTATCGTATGGCGAATTAATTTTCCCCATAAGAAATAATGGAAATCAAATTAATCCGTGCAAGACACGACAAAGTATGAAAAAAAAAAATTTACCACATGAAATATTAATTTTAATACACACAAACTTAAGAAGACATGCACTAAGAATACAATACATGACACTTACCTTTATTGAAGATCTGGTGATGATTGATGGGATGGGAGGAGAGGAGTGTGGAAGTTATTGTTTAGAAGGGGAATCCCCTTCCATTAGGACTTGAAGTATCAAGTCCCCAAGGACTTCCCCAATGCCACAATGGATTCCACAACTGGCATAGGCTTCTCAGGGTTAGCCCCAAACCCTTCAATATCCCTTTCTTCTACACATTGTGGCCACAGTTTCTTTCAAGCAGAGTTCAAGGTCCTCTTAGTCACTCCCTCCCAAGCCTTACCTATAAGGTTTACACAATTGAGGATGCTAAAGTGATCTTTCCAAAACTCTCTTAGAGTCAATAGAGTGTCTGAGGTCACTTCAAAGTACTTTTGAAGCATAGCTTTTGTGTAGTTTTTTTGAAGTTTGAAATGACCTGCTGGTCCATGGGCTGCAGGAAAGGAGTGGTATTAGGAGGCAAAAACTTGACCATAATGAAGCTCATGTCCCTAGAAAGTCGCTCTGCCAAGTCTGAAGGATGACCAGGAGCCTTGTCTAATACCAGGAGGCACTTAAGGTCCAATTTCTTTTCCATTAGGTAATTTTTCATAGTGGGGGCAAATACATGGTGTAACCAGTCATAGAAAAGGTCCCTAGTGACCCATGCCTTACTGTTTGCCCTCCACATCGCACACAAATTAGCCTCGACGACATTGTTTTGCCTGAATGCTCTGGGAGTTTCAGAGTGATACACCAATAAAGGCTTCACTTTGCAATCACCACTAGCATTAGCACACATCAGAAGAGTAAGCCTGTCTTTCATAGGTTTATGTCCTGGAAGTGCCTTTTCCTCCTGAGTAATGTAGGTCCTGCTTGGCATTTTCTTCCAGAACAGGCCTGTTTCGTCACAATTAAACACTTGTTCAGGTTTCAGTTCTTCACTGTCTATGTAATCCTTGAATTCTTTCAAATATTTTTCAGCCACTTTTTGGTCTGAACTGGCAGCCTCACCATGCCTTATCACACTATGTATGCCACTACGATTCTTAAAATCTCTCAAACCAACCTTTGCTGGCCTTAACCCATAAATGGTCCAAACGTATATGTATACGTTTTTTCAACATTTGAAAGTATGTAAAAAAAAAATGTATTTTTTTTTTTACATTTGAAAACGTGTAAAAAAAACTTTGATCTACTTATTTTTTTTGTTATATTTGAAAATATGTAAAAAAACGAAGATCTCTTTTGGAGCACTACGCATATGAGCGTAGATCTGCTTGGACCATTTACGGGTTAAATTCACTCACATCACCACTAGTTGCAGGCATTACTCTAATTAAATCGTCATGCAACTTCCTAGCCTTTTCACATGTGATTGCTTGAGAGATGCTATCTCCTGCTATCTATTTTTCGTTTATCCACACCAATAACAGTGTCTCAACATCTATCACTTGCAATTTCTGTTTCGAAAACAAACTTGCACCTTTTGCAAGAACAGCTTCCTTGATTGCCGTTTTGTTGGCCACGATAGTAGCGATGGTTGATTGGGGTTTGGTATACAACCTGGCCAGCTCCGAGACACGCACTCCACTTTCGTACTTAGCAATTATCTCTTTCTTCATTTCCATGGTGATTTTCACCCTTTTTCCTGCAGGGTTGGTACTAGAATCTTTCTTGGGGCCCATGGTGACTTATTTTGCAGGTACAATCACTAAAAACACTGTGATAATATGAAATGTACCGAATGTATGCGTGGATACTACCACACCAGCTGGCTTGTAAACACTGGCACGTACGGGGCAGCTGAGGCTACGCGTGGGACGCGTCCTGGACGAATCGCACGAGGCAAGTTTTTTAGCTTGAGGCAAGGCAAAATTTTTGCATTAAAATGTTTCGGATGGCGGATTTAACGTAACGCGATGCCATCGTAAGGCGGGGGTCCACTGTACTTAGGTAAGATTTGTCAGGAAATAGTCTTAATCATAATATGACCCACAGCTGAAGCTTTTGGTCATCTGACCGAGGCCTTCTACTGGCTTACCCCTCTACCTCTTTACAGATTATGGCTATTATTATAACCATTTCATATTTATTATACTTTATATATTTTTTTGGCTTAGGGAAGTTGACAACAAACATTCCATCTGACCCTCACAACTATATCACAGTGCATACCAAATTCAAAGTCATTAAAAAAATGGGTCTCATAATAACTACTGGATTTTTAGAATCTATCCACTGCACAGTATTTGTGTGTGTGTGTGTGTGTGTGTGTGTGTGTGTGTGTGTGTGTGTGTGTGTGTGTGTGTGTGTGTGTGTGTGTGTGTGTGTGTTTAACAACTTTTTTGCGTATCTGAAATACATGTACGTACACTAATTTGCATAGCTAATTATAACAGGATTAGTCTGCCCGAAATGCATGCATACTAGTGACTTTCTTTTGCGTCTACCAATATTTTATTACATGTAAACTACATTATTTTATCACAAAAATTAAAACTGTCTTGTATTATGAGTATATACTGTATGTGTCCCTAAGTGACAGAGTTAAGTTCAGGGTAATCATTAACAACCTGACTGATCAAGACCAAGCCAAAATTACTGGCTGGAGGCTCCAGCCTCCACCACTCCCCACAATAAATGACTCTTATTGACCATACCACGGGTGGGGTTTGAACCCGCGATCAGTCTCAAAACTCCAGACCGTTGCGTTAGCCACTGGGCCAGTTAGTTTCAATAAACTTGTATTGGTGGTCACTGTGGTGCCTATGCTAACCTTCCTATGGTGTAGAAATATACCTAGTTGGATGAATCTTATTAAAGTTAGCTGGTCCAGTGGCTAACAACGGTCTGGAGTTTTGAGACTCTTTGGCCGCGGGTTCTAACCCCACCCATGGTATGGTTTGTTTGCAACCATGTCATTACGATTTCATAAGTCACGACTAATACTGATTTACCATTTCCCATAATATGAAGAGGAAATAAATCCAACAACTTTTTACGACTGTCCAGAAAAGGTGAAAATCGAAAATTTAAAAAAAAAAAACGTGATCTCCGGCATACACACTACTGTAAACACAAATTATCTGTAAATTTACATACCCAAGTATTTGTCCTATTCTCCAAGGACAGAGTCTGAGGGCCTATCTCTAAGAAGTTTCCAATGCCTGTAGAAGATGCTCCAGGACCCCCCTGAAGCCACAGTACCAGTGGACGAAGTTTGTAGTCTACATCTGCTGTAGTATAATACAACCAGAAGAACATGTGAGCATTATCCCGCACCTTCACATAGCCCCAGGTCTCCTTCCCTTGCTTGATCCTGCCTAACAAACCTGAAACATCAACAAACCATTAATAAAAAATGTTTATACCCATATTCATATTCTGAGCAAACCATACAGTGTAAGTTGTACATTCTGAACAAACCATACAGTGTAAGTTGTATATACTGGGGACTGATCTGGTTATCGTGTAATTGTGTTATTATAATTATGGGGGAGCGCCAAGCCCATGATGACACTCTTCAGGTCACTTGTTCTATCTAGGCTGGAATATTGCTGCACACTAACAGCACCTTTCAAGGCAGGTGAAATTGCCGACCTAGAAAATGTACAGAGAACTTTCACGGCGCGCATAACGGAGATAAAACACCTCAATTACTGGGAGCGCTTGAGGTTTCTAAACCTGTATTCCCTGGAACGCAGGCGGGAGAGATACATGATTATATACACCTGGAAAATCCTTTGAGGGGCTAGTACCGAACTTGCACACGAAAATCATCACTAGAAAGCAAAAGATTGGCAGACGATGCAACATCCCCCCAATGAAAAGCAGGGGGGGTCACTAGCACGTTAAGAGACCATACAATAAGTGTCAGGGGCCGAGACTGTTCAACTGCCTCCCAGCATACATAAGGGGGATTACCAACAGACCCCTGGCAGTCTTCAAACTGGCACTGGACAAGCACCTAAAGTCAGTTCCTGATCAGCCGGGCTGTGGCTCGTACGTTGGTTTGCGTGCAGCAACAGCCTGGTTGATCAGGCTCTGATCCACCAGGAGGCCTGGTCACAGACCGGGCCGCGGGGGCGTTGACCCCCGGAACTCTCTCCAGGTAAACTCCAGGTAAACCAGTAGGATTATACAGCACCCGGTGTGGGGGGGGGGTGGAAGGTATTCAGGATTAATTCAGGGAAATGGAGAACAGCTCTAATTCCCTAGATCAAGAGCCCCTCACCAGCGTCATGGAACTTTCAGTGAAGCAACCATGCAACTGCAAGACCACGACGATCCACTAAACTTATTTGTTATAGTGGAAGAACCTACATTAAAAAAAAAAGCCATAAATACTTTTAATCTAATCATTGTGCTTTTGTAATCTTTTGACTACCGCCCACACCACGGGTATGGTGTGTACTATTAATAAAACTAAATGTCTAGCCGGAGAGTGATTCCTTGTATAGTTAACAGTGATGAACCTATAACAGATTAATAACTGTTTATTCCTTTTGTAGTTCTTTACTGTAGCTGAACTTCACACGGTTCTCACTTGGCTGTTTTAATTTTTAAGGCTATAATCATTACTGATTTCTACTGTAACTTACAGCTAAGCTTTAAATAATACGATATTACAAGGAACCCCAATGGAAAAAAGTCACTGACTTTTTTTTTTGTTATCGTTGGTAATTAACACACGTTATAAACCTTGATAACTAATACCGACAAATTGGTTGTAAGAGACCAACAAACACTGGGACAAATTTATTTGCAAATGTTTTGGTTCTGGAACATTTATCACTTCTAACACAGATTAAAATGACCCTTTTTATATAATTATATTTATATATATATTTATATATTATATATATATAATATATATTATATATATATAATATATATTTATATTTATATTTTATATTATATATATATATAGTAGTAGTAGGTTGGTAGACAGCAACCACCCAGGGAAGTACTACCGTTTCCCGCCAGATGACTGTGAAACAAAAACCTGTAACTGTTTTTTCATGATGGTAGGATTGCTGGTTTCTTTTTCTGTCTCATAAACACGCTAAAATAACAGGGATATCTTTGCTACTCCTACTTACACTTTGGTCACACTTCACAGACACGCAATGCATATATATATATATAAACATCTAGGTTTTTCTCCTTTTTTAAATAGCTCTTGTTCTTTTTTATTTTTCTATTGTCCATGGGGAAGTGGAAAAGAATCTTTTCCCCCGTAAGCCATGCGTGTCGTATGAGGCGACTAAAATGCCCGGGGGCAATGGGCTAGTACCCCCTTTTCCTGTATACAATTACTAAAAAGAGAAGAAGAAAAACTTTATAAAACTGGGTTGCTTAAATGTGCGTGGATGTAGTGCGGGATGACAAGAACAGATGATTGCTGATGTTATGAATGAAAAGAAGTTGGATGTCCTGGCCCTAAGCGAACAAAGCTGAAGGGGGTAGGAGAGTTTCAGTGGGGGGAAATAAATGGGATTAAAACTGGGTATCTGAGAGAGTTAGAGCAAAGGAAGGGGTAGCAGTTTAAAGTTAAATGTCAGTTATGGAAGGAGAAAAGAGAATATGAATGTGTTAAATTCAAGAATTATTTTGGATTAAAGTCAAGGTTGGATGCGAGGGAAATGGGTCATAATAAGCGTGTATGCCCTGGAGAAGAGAGGAATGCAGAGGAGAGAGAGAGATTTTGGGAGATGTTAAGTGAATTTTATAGGAGCCTTTGAACCAAGTGGAGAGTGTAATTGTGGTAGGGGACTTGAATGCTAAAGTTGGAGAAACTTTTAGAGAGGGTGTTTTTGGTTTGGTAAGTTTGGGGGTTTCCCGGTGTAAATGATAATGGGAGCCCTTTGATTGAACTTTGTATAGAAAGGGGTTTAGTTATAGGTAATACTATTTTAAAAAAAAGAGGATAAATAATGTATACACGATATGATGTAGGGCGAAATGACAGTAGTTTGTTGGATTATGTATTGGTGATAAAAGACTGTTGAGTAGACTTCAGGATGTACATGTTTATAGAGGGGCCCCAGATATATTAGATCCCCTTTCTAGTTGTAGCTACACTGGAGTAAAAGGTAGATGGGATACAAGGAGAATAGAAGCATCAGGAAGAGAGAGGTGAAGGTTTATAAACTAAAAGAGGAGGCAGTTGGTAAGATATAAACAGCTATTGGGGATAGATGGGCTAATGAGAGCATTAGGCAATGGGGTCGAAAGAGGTATGGGGTAGGTTTAAAATGTAGTGTTAGAGTGTTCAGCAGAAGTTTTTGGTTCAGGAAAGTGGGTGCAGGAGGGAAGAGGAGCGATTGGTGGAATGATGATGTAAAGAGAGTAGTAAGGGAGAAAAAGTTAGATATGAGAAGTTTTTTACAAAGTAGAAGTGATGCAAGGAGGGAAGAGTATATGGAGAAAAGAGAGAAGTTAAGAGAGTGGTGAAAGCAATGTAAAAAGAGGCAAATGAGAGAGTGGGTGAGATGTTTTCAACAAATTTTGTTGAAAATAAGAAAAAGTTTTGGGAGTGAGATTAACAAGTTTAAAAAAAGCCTAGAGAACAAAATGGATTTGTCAGTTAAAAATAGGGAGGAGGGTTTTTAAATGGAGAGTTAGAGGTATTGGAAGATGGAAGGATATTTTGAGGAATTGTTAAAAGTTGATGAAGATAGGGAAGCTGTGATTTCGTGTATAGGGCAAGGAGGAATAACATCTTGTAGGAGTGAGGAAGAGCCCGTTGTGAGTGTGGGGGAAGTTCGTGAGCAGTAGGCAAAATGAAAGGGGGTAAAGGGAGCCGGGATTGATGGGATAAAGATAGAAATGTTAAAAGCAGGTGGGGATATAGTTTTGGAAATGGTTGGTTTCAATTATTTAATAAATGTATGGAAGGGTAAGGTACTAGGATTGGCAGAGAGCATGCATAGTTCCTTTGTATTTAAAAGGGAAAGGGGATAAAGAGAGTGCAAAAATTATAGGGGGATAAGTCTGTTGAGTGTACCCGGTAAAGTGTATGGTAGAGTTATAATTGGGAAAAATTAAGAGTAAGACGGAGAATAGGATAGCAGATGACAAGGAGGCTTTAGGAAAGGTAGGGGGTGTGTGGACAGGTGTTTACAGTGAAAACATATAAGTGAACAGTATTTAGATAAGGCTAAGAGGTCTTTGTGGCATTTTGGATTTGGAAAAGGCATATGAAGGGTGGATAGGGGGGCAATGTGGGGATGTTGCAAGTGTATGGTGTAGGAGGTAGGTTACTGAAAGCAGTGAAGAGTTTTTACGAGGTAGTGAGGCTCAAAATTAGAGTATGTAGAGAAAGAAGGAATTTTTTCCCAGTAAGGTAGGCTTAGACAAGGATGTGTGATGTCACCGTGGTTGTTTAATATATTTATAGATGGGGTTGTAAGAGAAGTAAATGCGAGGGTCTTGGCAAGAGGCGTGGAGTTAAAAGACAAAGAATCTCACACAAAGTGGGAGTTGTCACAGCTGCTCTTTGCTGATGACACTGTGCTCTTGGGAGATTCTGAGAGAAGTTGCAGAGATTGGTGGATGAATTTGGTAGGGTGTGCAAAAGAAGAAAATTAAAGGTGAATACAGGAAAGAGTAAGGTTATGAGGATAACAAAAAGATTAGGTGATGAAAGATTGAATATCAGATTGGAGGGAGAGAGTATGGAAGAGGTGAATGTATTCAGATATTTGGGAGTGGACGTGTCAGCGGATGGGTCTATGAAAAGATGAGGTGAATCATAGAATTGATGAGGGAAAAAGAGTGAGTGGTGCACTTAGGAGTCTGTGGAGACAAAGAACTTTGTCCTTGGAGGCAAAGAGGGGAATGTATGAGAGTATAGTTTTACCAACGCTCTTATATGGGTGTGAAGCGTGGGTGATGAATGTTGCAGCGAGGAGAAGGCTGGAGGCAGTGGAGATGTCATGTCTGAGGGCAATGTGTGGTGTGAATATAATGCAGAGAATTCGTAGTTTGGAAGTTAGGAGGAGGTGCGGGATTACCAAAACTGTTGTCCAGAGGGCTGAGGAAGGGTTGTTGAGGTGGTTCGGACATGTAGAGAGAATGGAGCGAAAACAGAATGACTTCAAGAGTGTATCAGTCTGTTGGAAGGAAGGCGGGGTAGGGGTCGGCCTAGGAAGGGTTGGAGGGAGGGGGTTAAAGGAGGTTTTGTGTGCGAGGGGCTTGGACTTCAGCAGGCATGCGTGAGCGTGTTTGATAGGAGTGAATGGAGACAAATGGTTTTTAATACTTGACGTGCTGTTGGAGTGTGAGCAAAGTAACATTTATGAAGGATTCAGGAAACGGCAGGCCGGACTTGAGTCCGGGGAATGGGGTACAGTCCCTGCACCTGAAGGAGGGGTGTTAAGTTGCATTTAAAAACTGTAGGTAAAGCCCTTCGGCAAACAGTGATGGAGGAATGATGGTGAAATTTTCTTTTTCGGGCCACCCCGCTTGGGGGGAAACGGCGGGTGATAATAATATTAATAATATATATTTATTATAATATTTTTATAATATATTATTTATTAATTATATAATAACACACCACACACACACCCCCACACCCCACACCCCACCACCCCCCCCCACCCACCCCCCCACAACACACCCCAACCCCAACACAACAACCCCCCCCACAAAAAACCCCCCCCCACCCCCCCCCCCCCCACCACACACAAAACACCCCACCCACCCACCCCACCACCCCCCCCCCAACCCCCCACCCAACCACCCACACACAAAACACCCCACCACCACCACACCCCACCCCCCCCCCACCCCCACCCACAACACACCCCCAACACCCCCCCACCAACCACACCCCACAACACCAACCCCCCCCACCACCCACCCCACACCCCAAAAACCCCCCCCCCCCCCCCACCACCCACACCACCCCAACACCCCCAAACACACACCCCACACACAACCAAACACACCCCACACAACCCCCACACCCCCCCCCCAACCCCCCCCACACACACACCCCCCCCCAACACACCCCCACACCCCCCCCCCCCCACACACACACACCCCCACACACCACACACCCCCACACACACACACACCCCCCCCCAACACCCCACACACACACACACACCCCCCCACACCCCACCACACCCCACAACACACACACCCCCCACACACACACACCCACACAAAACACAAAAACCCCCACACACACACAAAAACCCCCACACAACACACACCCCACACACACACACACCCCCCACCACACACACACACACACACCCCCCAAAACACCCCCACACACACACCCCCCACACACCACCCCACACCAACACACCCCACCACACACACACCCCACCACACACCCCCACACAAACACACCCCACACACACAACCCCACCACCCAAAACCCCACCCCACAAACACACACCCCCCCACAACCCCCCACACACACACACACCCCCACACACCAAAAAACACCCCACACACACCCCCAAAACCCCAACACACCACACCACCCACACACACCACACACCCACCACACACAAACCCCCACACACACACACCACACACCACACCACACCCCCCACCCCCCACCACACACCCACACACACACACACCCCCCACACAACCACACCACAACACAACCAAAACCCCCCACACACCCCACACCCCACACCCCAAAACCCCACCCCACACACACCACAACAAACCCCACACACACACACCCCACACACACAAACCCACACACACCCCCACACACACACAACGGGCCCAGTGTCTAATCACATGTCCTAGGACAAAATGGTCCAACACCACGTGTGGTGCTAGTGACACGTGACCTAAAAAATACCACCCCCTACCTAATAAAAAATAGTTTCACATGACATATTATCTACCGTCCCACCTAACATAGGGCTTTTTTAGGTCATTAGTGTTCACACCCCCAATCTCCGCATTAATTACTGAGTTAATTGCGGTTAGAAGTTTAAAGTCTCAGGGCCGAAAAGTGTTTTGTTCACGTCTTTTTTTAAACCCCAAATTTACATAAGTTACTTTGATTATTGTAATTAAGGTGGTGGGTAATTTCGTCAGGAAACAGGACAATTTTTTCCTGACGTGGATCTTAGCATTTAGATCTCCCGGGAGTTTTTGGGTCGTTGACAAAGGGGCCTTTCCCGGGGTTTTCACCGACCCACCCTTTTTAAAAAAATTAGGGCAAGTTTAACCATTTTTTTTGTACTTAGTGTCCCTGCATCTAAAAAAACTTACCCCTTCAGTTGTGTGGGGCAGAAAATGTGTTAAAATTTTTAACTCGTGATTTTCCAAAATTTGTATTGCCTATAGCTAAAAGGCCCTTTCCAAGAGTCATTATTTTTTAGAAAAATAACATTTATTCAGTTTTAGCTTATGACAAATTAATATTTTTTTTCGATTAAGTGGGCGCACAAACTGTTAAAACATTTTAAGTCAAAAGTATATAAAAAAAAAAATTTGAAAGCATTGCCCCTTTTTATAAAAATTGGGAAAAACATTTGTCCAAAAAATCAAAAGGAACGAAAGGAAAAAAAGTAGATAAAAAATTACATACTAACAATACCCCATAACGGTAAATTTTGGGTTTGGAGTCAGACTAGGGAAGGTGAGGAACAAAGTCAACAATGACTAGCTTCTAAAAAAGGAATCAGAGACGTAAAAGGGGAGGCAAAAAAATAAAAGGGTTAATGAAAGAAGGAAGAAAGACAGGAGAAAGGAGAAGGGGAAAGGAAAAACGGGGGTGGTATTGGAAGTGGGAAGGATTATATCGGTATTAGCTAATAGTTATTTTAAAAATAAAGATACAGGACTGGGAGTAAAAGTGGTTAATGCGAACTATTATTTTATAGCAGCAGTTGCATAAAATAGTAGTACAGCAGCGTAGTACAGCAGCAGTGTAGATAGAGCAGCAGCACACAGCAGCAGCAGCAGCAGTGTAGTATAGTAGCAGCAGTGTAGTAGCAGCAGCAGTATACAGCAGCAGCAGTAACAGTAGTAGTAGCCAGTAAAAAGTAGTCTATAGTAGCAGCTAATAGTTTTAAGAAATAATAAAGATACAGGGACGGGAGTAATATTAGTGGATTTAATAGCGAACTATTTTTTTATTCAGCAGCATAGAGTAGCAGCAGCAGTAATAGTAGCATAAAGTAGCAAAAAGTAGCAGTAATAGTAGCAGTAATAGCAGCAGTAAAAGCAGCATAATACAGTATAAAAGCACAGTAAAAACAGAGTAACTAGTAGCACAGTAAAAAGGTAGTACATAACGTATATAGCAGTAACAGTAGAAAAAAGTAGAAGCACAGCAGCAGTAACAGTAGTAGTAGCAAAGGGGCAAGCAGCAGCGATAGTGAGTAATATAGAGCCAGTATAGCACAGCACAGTAACATGTAGTAAGCGCAGTTTGTATACAGGATAGCAGCCAGCAGCAAATAGGCAGTAGTAGCAGTAGTAGTAGTAGTAATAGTGTACAGAGTAGTAGGGAGTAGTAGCGCAGCGTAATAGTCGTAATAGTAGTAGCAGTCAGAGCATAACATAGTGTAACGTAGTAGCAACGTAACAGTAGTTTGCATAACAGTGCAGTAGCAGCGCGTAACAGATTAGTCAGCCAAAAAGTAGTAGTAGCGAGCGTAACAGCACAGAGTAAGCCCGTAGTGTACAGTAACTAGTAGTAGTGGTTTTTAGTATAGGTAGCAGCACAGAGCAGCAAAATAGTAGCAGAGCAGTAACAGTAGTAGAGTAGCGTAACAGTATAGTATATAGTGCGCACAGCAGCAGCGCAGCAGTACATAGGCAGCAGCAGAGCGTAACAGTAGTCAGCAGCAGTAGCAGTAAAAGCAGCAACGTAGTAAAAGCAGTAGTAGTAAAAGGTTGAACAACATAACAAAATTTTCAATGAATAAGGATAAACAAAACCCCCCCAAAAAAAAATATGACGTCATTGGGTTTAAGTCACATCACTAATTTACCAAGAAATAAACAGTGATAAACATACCTTCCCAAACAATAATAATATCAGATCTTATCTGGTCAAGCCAGAAAATACAAGCAGCAGTAAACTACGAGTGTAGGAACACCACCACAACATAATATTACCCACCGGCATGATCTCAGTTAAGCAATCTAGGTTTATCAACACGAGTTTACTCCCTTAAGACTAAGTGATACAGGACATGGACTGGTTAACTGGTGTACGTGACTGTGCAGACATTCACTCTCACTTTTCCTGCAGTGCATGACGTGTGTGTGACTGTATACCTACACCTGGATATTTAATTCGATAATGTTACTGCTTATTCATTAAGACCGAGCTCATAATGACTATAGTTCAGCGGGTTGGTCCTACTCAAGTCTCCCAGTTCACATTGAAACATTATTACATGTATGAAATCTATCCTATATGATGGAAGATGACAAGAAAACCATCCCGCGTGATGGAAGATGATAGAAAAACCGTCCATCCTGCATGATGGAATACGACAGGAAAACCATCCATCCTGCATGATGGAATACGACAGGAAAACCGTCCATCCTGCATGATGCAACATGGTGATAGGTCCAGTGCCTTTGATAAACAGCCTCTCATCGGCACTTTGGTACCATGAAGCATAAGAACTCAAGTTGTACAACAGCAGAGCCGCGAAACAATTAAATAACCAACTTGGTCATTTAGAAAAATCCACAAATATTGCCACCTTCAAGAAGGGGAGGGAAGCGCTCTTATGATGGCAGTCTAGCCAAAGAATTATAGAGTTACACTACCCTTCCTCCGATCAAACCCTATTACTTTAACCTACGCCTTGAGTTTCCGTATGAATGTAGCACGAACCTTCCCCCCCCCCCCCCCACACTTTTTTGCATGTCTTACCTGGAGTATACCTGGAGAGGGTTTCGGGGATCAACGCTCCTGGGACCCGGTGTGTGACCAGGCCTCTGAGTGGATCGGGGCCTGATCAACCAGGCTATTGATGCTGGCCGCACGCAAACATACGAACCACAGCCCGACTGATCAGGTACCTATTTTAGGTGCCTGTCCAGCGCCTTCTTGAAGGCGGCCAGGGGTCTATTTGTAATCCTCCTTATGTATGCTGGGAGGCAATTGAACGTTCTTGGGCCCCTGACACTTACTGTGTTCTCTCCTAGTGTACTCGTAGCACCCCTGCTTTTCAGTGGGTAGATGTTGCATCTCCTGCCGAGTCTTGCTTTCGTAGGGAGTAATTTTCGTGTGCAAATTTCGGACAAGTCCCTCTAGGATTCTCCAAGTGTATATTATCATGCATCTTTCTCGCCTGCGTTCCAGGGAATACAAATCAAGGGACTTCAACCGTTCCCAGTAATTTAGGTACGTTATCGTATTTATACCCCCGGAATTCTCTCCAGGTAATACGTGCCGTGAAAGTTCTCTGTATAATCTCGAGGTCAGCAATTTCGCCAGCCTTGAAGGGAGCCGTTAGTGTACAGTAATATTCCAGCCTAGAGAGAACAAGCGATTTGAAGAGAATCATGGGCTTGGCATCCCTAGTTTTGAAGGTTTCATTATCTATCCTGTCATTTTCCATGCAGATGTGTTAGATACATTGTTGTGATCTTTAAAAGTGAGGTCCTTTGACATTATCACTCCACTCCCAAGTCCTTTACATTAGTTTTTCGCTCTATTGTGTGGTTGGAATTTGTTTTATACTCCGATACAGTTTTAATTTCCTCGAGCTTTCCATATCGGAGTCTTCAGTAATATATATATATATATATATATATATATATATATATATATATATATATATATAATATATGTCGTGCCGAATAGGCAGAACTTGCGATCTTGGCTTAAATAGCAACGCTCGTCTTGCCATATAGGACAAGTGAAAATTTGTGTATGCAATAATTTCACCAAAAATCATTCTGAACCTAACGAAAAAATATATTTCACTGTGTTTGTTTAGTATTAATTTTTTGTAAACAAATCTAAAATATATTTAGTTTGGTTAGGAAAAAATCAATTGTTCTTGTTATAATAAGGTTAGGTAAGTTTTCTAAGATTCTTCTGGTGCAAAATTAAAAATTTTTATATTAACATTAATGAAAAAATAAATCTTTAAACGCAGAGGAATTTTTTTTAGAAAGGACTTAATTTTAAATGAGGTCTTGCTAATTAACCAGTTTTACCTATTCGGCACGATAATATATTATATATAATATAATTTAAATTTTTTTATATATATATATAAATATATATATATTATATATAAATTAATATATATATTTTAAGGAACCACCTTTTAAACTGTCGTAGGAGCCTCATCCTCAGAAAAAAGGGAATAAATTTGCTTCGGGGAAAAATCAGGTTCTCCCGGAAGCTTTTTTGAGAATTTTCTTCCCACCCCCCACCTCACTAACAGAACACAGAGAGTAGGCGTCAACAGGGTAAAGCCAGGCCGCTACGGTGAAAAGCTCTGTTTCCCCCAAGGGAAGTTAAAAAGCTCCCATCTTGTTTTCCCCATCCTTTTTAAAACCCACCTAGACAAGGGTTTTCAGCCACAAACCCCGTGTCCTTCCCTTTTCAGATGCCCCCCGAATCTGCATGACAGTGTCTTTTCCCTTGCAGACCCCTGCAAAGCTCCAGGCGACATCAACCCCAAATCTTTCAGGGGCTGCAGGGAAAAAATATGAAAATTCAACGGTGAGGGAAAATTTAAATTTCTCAGATATGGAAAAAATGAGGAAATTAAATCGTCATCAGAGTACAAAACAAATTCTGGCCACAAATAGAGCGAAACACCAACGTCAAAGACCTGGGAGTGATCATGTCGGAGGATCTCACCTTAAAGGACCATAACATTGTATCAATCGCATCTGCTAGAAAAATGACAGGATGGATAATGAGAACCTTCAAAACTAGGGAGGCCAAGCCCATAAAGACACTCTTCAGGTCACTTGTTCTATCTAGGCTGGATATTGCTGCACACTAACAGCACCTTTCAAGGCAGGTGAAATTGCCGACCTAGAAAATGTACAGAGAACTTTCACGGCACGCATAACGGAGATAAAACACCTCAATTATTGGGAGCGCTTGAGGTTCCTAAACCTGTATTCCCTGGAACGCAGGAGGGAGAGATACATGTTTTATATACACCTGGAAAATCCTAGAGGGACTAGTACCGAACTTGCACCCCAAATCACTCATTACGAAAGCAAAAGACTTGGCAGACGATGCACCATCCCCCCAATGAAAAGCAGGGGTGTCACTAGCACGTTAAAGACCAATACAATAAGTGTCAGGGGCCCGAGACTGTTCAACTGCCTCCCAGCACACATAAGGGGGATTACCAACAGACCCTGGCAGTCTTCAAGCTGGCACTGGACCGGGCCCCTAAGTCAGTTCCGGATCAGCCGGGCTGTAGCTCGTATGTTGGTTTGCGTGCAGCCAGCAGCAACAGCCTGGTTGATCAGGCTGTGATCCACCAGGAGGCCTGGTCTCAGACCGGGCCGCGGGGGCGTTGACCCCCGGAACTCTCTCCAGGTAAACTCCAGGTAAACCCCCCTATATTTAATGTGTATTTTAAAGACAAAATACATAGACAAAACATTCACAAAGATTATATATGTATTTTGTCTTTAAAATACACATTAAATATGGGGGGTGGTAGGAGAAAAATTCTCAAACAGCTTCAGGGAGAACCTTGAGTTTTCCCTGAAGCAAGTTTATTCTTTTCTCTGAGGATGAGGCTCCCTACGACAGTTCTAGAGGTGGTACCTTTAATAAAATATAATTTATATATATATATATATATATATATATATATTTTATTATATATATATTTATATAATTTTATATAATATATTATATATATATATATATATATATATATATATATATATAAAAATATATTATTATTATATATATATATATATATTATATATATATATATATATATATATGCGCGCGCGCATAAGTACCAGTGAAGAAGCACAGGAGGACGAGACTAATCTCACGATCACCTCAAAACACCTGACCTTTTTATGTTAATATAGGTAAGTAATCAAAGATGTGTCAAACTACTTATATCCTACCCAAGCTTTTAAAAATTTAACTTTTTAAAATGTTATTCTTCCCAAATTTAATTTAATTATAAATGAATCCAATTTTTTATAATCCCAAGGCAAAATTCATATTTTCCAAACTATTTTTTATTTAACTTTATTCTCTAATATCGACCATCAACCTCCTTTATATAACTTTCTCATTATTATTATTATAATCAAAAAGAAGCGCTAAGCCACAAGGGCTATACAGCGCTGCAGGGTAGGGAAGGAAGCAAGGGAATTGGATGGCAGGAGGGAGGGGGATGATCAGCAGGTTACAGAAAACAGCGGGGCAGGGGATAGTACGGGGGTAGAGGGTAGCAAGAGATACAAGTAGAAAGGGCTGAAAGTATCAGAATTTGTGAAGTAAGTCAGTCGTTGTCAAAAAGTCAATAAGAGAGTCCGGATGAAAGGTGGGTCCATCAGCGAGAAGGGAAGGTAAAGAGAGAGCAGCGGGGCGAAGACGACGACAGAGGTAAATTCTGCGTGCTCGTTGATAAAGTGGGCAGTCCAACAGAATGTGGCTGACTGATAATGGAGCTTGGCAATTCTCACAGAGAGGAGCAAGTCGCCTCTCCATGAGATATCCATGATAAGAGAAATATTTGGGCCCAAAGCGAAGACGGGAGAGAGTAGTCTCCCAACCTCGACACTGGTGATAAGAAGACGGCCAGTAACCTATCTCGGTTTAATAGACTGAAGTTTGTTGCCCAGCATAGTAGACCAACGTTGTTTTCCAACGGGTGTGAAGGTGGGAAGATTATTACAGCAAAATAGTCCGTACATGGAATACCTCTATAAGAAACTGGTTTGGTCGTACTGCTGACCGCGAGCAGTGTCGGCCCGTTCTTTTCCCCCG
>NC_069454.1:4667983-4687574 GCF_026875155.1 Cherax quadricarinatus | reverse complement strand
AAATGCCCATGGCCCCTCATTTTGTGCCTATCACTCCATGATCGCATTTGTCAACGCCTTTGCAAAAATCTGCCTAAATTCACATCTGTGTTTGGTATCTTCCAATGCCTCCATAATTCTGTCATAATGCTTCAGCAGCTGCGACAGGCACGATTGTCCTGCACTAAAACCATGCTGGTTTGGGTTAACCTGGTTGTGCTGGTCCATGAAATTTGTAATCTGCTGTCTCATTGCTCTTTTGAAGACTTTTATGATGTGTGAAGTTAGGGCTAGTGGTCTGTAATTTTGGATAGTGCTTTACTACCTTCCTTATGCAAAGGAGCTATGTCTGCACTCTTTAACCCTTTGAGGGTCGACAGGCCCTCTCCGAAACTCGTTCTCAGGGTCGGCCAAATTTAAAAAAAAAAAAAATTATTTTCTCTTATGAAAAGATAGAGAATCTTTTCCCGATCATAACGACACCAAAAGTTTGAAATTTGATAAGAAAACTTACGGAATTATGCTCTCGCAAAGTTAGCGGTCTCGGCGATGTTTACGGATCGGCGATTTTGCCCACTTTGAGCCCCATTTTAGGCCAATTTCATGAACTAGTCGACAAAAAACATGAATATTTCGCTAGACCTCCATTTTTTCTATCGAATGGGTGCAAGAAACCACCCATTTTAAATTCAAACTATCCAGTACAGTGGTCCAGAATTTAGCAATTTTGCCAATTTCACACAAATTTTCAAAAGATGCCAATTTCGGAATGGGGTCCAGAATAAACAAGAAAGACATTTCCTGGCACTAAAATGACATTTCCTTAGTCATTAGTCACGTCTCAAGGCCCCTCTTATATTCTTTGCTTTCCACTTTGAATTTTTATTCTCCAAAAAATATTAAGATTTATGTTATGCAGACTACTGCATTAGTGTAAAAAAGGGTTTATAAATATTTTTGGGGTTGCACTTGTGAAAAATATTAGACTCACCAGTTGACTTGTATTGCACGCTTGGCACGATTTGTTTACTTTGGAAGTTTGGTAAAAATCGAACATTTCTGCTACTTTGAGCTCAATTTTCAAGGCACCTTTCATTGTAAAACCAGTCAAAATATCTTCAATTCAGTAATATTCTTCCATTCTATAAAATGAGACCAAGAAAACTAGAATACAACAATAAATACTATACGAAAATACACTGCAAAGTCGCTGATTTATTAAAAAAAAAAAGGAAAAAAGGTTTTTTTTTTCTCATTATGCACCGTGTGCTGCAGGATTTTTTTTAGACTGTGCACACTGACCACATAGACCCATTCTTTCATATGAAGGCCTACCAGCTTTCTCCCACTAGATTTGAGGTCGCTAGAATTTATGAGTACTAGTACGTCAAAAACCCCTACGCGTAAGACGTACTAGTACGACGAAAACCCTCAAAGGGTTAAGGCCTCCGGTATTTCACCTAGCTCTAAGCTCTTTTCCAAAGAATGCTGAGTGCTCGTGCTAATGGTACTTTACACTTCTTTATAAATAGAGCATTCCATGAATCTGGTCCAGGTGCTGAGTGAGTAGCATTATGTACATTTCTTTCTCGAAATCTATAGGATTTGTACTAATGTCAGTTAGTTGGTCTGTGCAGCCTTCTTCTGGAGTGAAAAATACTTCTGCATTTTCTACCTTGGTGTCATTGAGTGGGTTGCTGAACACCGACTTGTACTGTTCTTTAAGGATTTCACTCATTTCCTGTTCATCGTCGGTATCGAGTTTCTCAGTAGGGGCCCCCAAATTTAAAGGGTAGTTCTTAGCTTGGATTTTGCATAGGAATAGAAATATTTTGGGTTTTCGCAATATCCGTAGGGCCCCTTGTTCCCTTTTGGTATTTCTTGACTTTGGAAAAGTAGAATAAAAAAAGAGCAAACTCCCTTCTCTGTAACACACCATTTTTAAAAGGGAAATGGCACTCTTGGTAAAAGGATTGGAAGGAAAAAACTTTCATTACCCCCAGTAAACTTTGTGAAAATTTCTTTGGCATTGAACAGGAAAGTTTTTCTTCCCGACACTTCGAAAAGAGGGTAAAAAAAAATCTAGTTTTATGGTAATTTTTTTCTACTGTGGGCTGTATTTTCATTTTTTCATGTTACGTAAGTGTTTTTATTTTTTGAAAAAATATATAAAATTTACAGGGACCCCCGATAAAACGATTACCTCCAAATGGACCAAAATTTGTAAGTGTATTTAGTAAGTGCGGTTCGTGTATGTTTGGGGGTTGAAAGGACAAATCTATTTCCAATATTTTTAGGGGAACAAATTGGTCAGTACTGGCACTAAAACATACTTCGGGTGAAAAAATATCGTTAACCCGGGGGGGGGTCCACTTTTATTAGTAAAATGGTACATGTATTTAATGTAATATACGACAATGAACTGCCAAGGAGTGTTATTATTGCGTGTTGTTTTATTAAAGGGCATATTAAAGACAAAATAACAGTATTTTAATGTGTACTTGCATCCCAGCACAGTAATTTTTATTTGGGGGAAGGGTACAAAGTTAATTATCAAAGTATACATATAAAATATAAAATAACTTTAAAACAGGGAGCAAGGGGCTGTAACCTCTTTCCTTATATATTATAAATGTAAAAGAAAAACTTTCGTTTTTCCTTTGGGCCACCCTCCCTCGGGGAACGGCCGGTGTGTTGAAAGAAGAAAGAACTTTAAAAACTTGAAATTTGGGAAAATTTCCAGATTAATGGAGTTGTGCTCAAGAGAATGTAAACAAACCCGGTGGCCCCGGTGGCCCTATTAGAAATTTTGGGGAGGGGGCCGATATGTTTTTGGCATAATTGAAATTCCCCGTTTAGGGAACATGTAAGGAAAAAGCTGTAACGCGGGGCCCTACTTATTTTTTTTAAAGTCGTAAAATCCATTTTAGTCAAGGAGTCAAGTATTTAAACTAAGCAGAATAATAAAATAATTTTTAATTTTCAAGTGAACAAAACCAAAATAAAGCATGAGGAACTCTACTGACTTTCAAATGTTATTAACCTTTAAAATGCCAAACGGGGTTTACGTTTTTCACCCCTGCGTCCAAATCTAGAATTTTGTTTATTTTAATTTGAAACATGTAAAATAAAAAAGTAGATCTATGTTCGGAGCGCGAAGGGCAAACGTAGATCATGTTTGGGGCAGTTTAAGGGTTAAATAGTAAGGAGATTAATTTCAAGGTATGATTATTTCAGTTTTTAGGGGCCTGTTTAACAAATTTCTAAAGGGAAAAGAAAAATGTGGAAAAAAGGTGGCTATGCAAGCTTAGATTTAAAGGGGAAGTACTAAAGACAAAATACAAAAAAAAACCACACCCGGGTCCAGACAATTTAAAAAAATTCAAAATCATTTATACAGGCCCCATTTCAACCCCTTTTTCCCCCAAAACACAAAATTTATACAAGAACAAAGGTACTATTCCAAACCATTTAACAAATTACCAAAAACAAGACTGATTTTAACAAGAACTCAGCTTAAGCTTTTTTAATGATTCAACTCTTATTTGAATTTTATAAACTTTAAAATAAGTGAAAAGATGCAGTTAACCCTTTGACTTTTCGGTCGTATATAAACGTCTTACAACGTACCGTGTTTGACATATATATACTCAAATTCTAGCGGCTTCAAATCAAGCAGGAGAAAGCTGGTGGGCCCCAAATGTGAGAATGGGTCATGGGGTTTCAGTGTGCACCATATAAAAAAATCCTGGAGCACACAGTGCATAATGAGAAAAAAAACTCCGACCATTTTTTTTTAATTAAAATGCCGCTTTTGTGGTCTATTTTCATATAGTATTTATGGTTGTGTTCTCGTTTTCTTGGTCTCATTTGACAGAATGGAAAACATATTATAGAAATAGAAGTGATTTTGATTGGTTTTACTATAAAAAGAACCTGGAAATGGAGCTCAAAGTAGTGGAAATGTTTAATTTTTGTCGGTTCAAAAGTAAACAAATGATGTCATTGTCCAATAATGTCCAACTAGCCATTCTAATATGCAGTCATGAATGAGTTGATGTTATTTATACAATTATTACAGTATTGCAGTAGTCTGCATAACAGTAAATCTTCTATTTTTTGTTATAATAAAAATTCAAAATAGAAAGCAAGAGTAATATCAGAGGGGCCTGGAGACATGACTGATGAACAAAAAATTTTATTTTAGAGCCAGGAATGTCTGCATTGTTCATTCTGGACCTTATTTTGAAATTGTTATATTTTTTAATTTTTGTGAAACTGGCCAAATTGCAAATTTCTGATCACGTTATTGGGTAGCTGAAATCGGTAAATGGGCAGTTTCTTGTACTCAATCGATAGAAAAAAATGGAGTTCTAAAGAAATAGCTATGAGTTTGGTCGACTGGAACAATGGGATTAGCCGAAAATAGGGCTTAAAGTGGGTGAAATAGCCGATTTGTAAATATCGCCAAAGTCGCTAAATTTGTGAGAGCGTAATTCCGTCAGTTTTCCATCAAATTTCGTTTTTTTTTGGTGTCATTACAATCGGGAAAAGATTCTCTATCATTTCATAAGAAAAAACATTTTTTTTTTTCTAATTTTGCAACACCCAGAGACACCTCAGGATTGGGGGTTGTGACAATCAAGGGGTTAACTGACTGGAAAAACATTTAGGCATGCCTTGTATATTTATACACAGTCATGCACAAAAAATGTAAACTATGTGATGGTATTTGTCTGTCCATTGTCTTTTAACTCTTTGAGGGTAGGTCACATTATGTACATCTTAACAGCCAGTGTCGGTCACGACTTATATGCCAAATTTTAGTGCCTTTTAAATCTGGTGGAAGAAAGTTGGTAGGCCTACACATGAAAGAATGGGTCTGCTTGGTCAGTGTGCACGGTACAGTATAAAAAAATATCTGCAGCACGTAGTGCATAAAAAAAAGACGTTTTTTATTTAAAACGGCAAAATTTGCAGTGTATTTTCGTATGGTATTTATGGTTTTTACTGTATTCTCGTTTTCTTGGTCTCATTTGATAGAATGGATGATATAGTGGAACCTTGGGTTATAAGTGCCCCACCAAACGAGTTTTTCAGGATACGAGCGCGCTCGGTCGTTTTTTTTTTTTTTCTGGACACGAGCAAAAATTCAGGATGCGAGGCCCCCCCCCCCCAGGGCGTTCCTTGATGCTGGTGAGGGGGTCTTGATTTAGGGAATTGTATCTGTGCTCCAGTCCCCTAATTTAAACCTGAATATCCTCCATCCCCTCCTCTGCCACAGGCACTGTATAACCCCATGGGTTTAGCACTTCCCCATTATTAAAAATAATAAAAAATAATACGTGTTATGATATAATACGTATAATATGCAGAAAATTCGGAGTGTGGAAATTAGGAGAAGTTGTGGAGTTAATAAAAGTAGTACTGGTTAGAGGGCTGAAGAGGGGTTGAGGTGGTTTGGTCATTTAGAGAGAATGGATCAAAGTAGAATGACATGGAGGCCATATAATCTGTTGGGGAAGGAAGGCAGGGTAGAGGTTGTCCTCGAAAAGCTTGGAGGGAGGGGGTAAAGGAGGTTTTGTGGGCGAGGGGCTTGGACTTCCAGCAAACATGCATGAGCGTGTTAGATAGGAGTGAATGGAGACAAATGGTATTTGGGGCCTGGCGAGCTGTTGGAGTGTGAGCAGGGGAATATTTAGTGAAGGGATTCAGGGAACCAGTTATTTTTTAGCCGGATCGAGTCCTGGTTTACGGGAGGTAAAATGCCTCATTTAAAAGAGGGGTTTAGGATATTGGCATTTGGGGGGATATGTTGTGTATCTTTATAGTATATACTTCTAAACTGTTGTATTCTGAGCCTCTGCAAAAACAGTGATTATGTGTGAGTGAGGTGAAAGTGTTGAATGATGAAAGTATTTTCTTTTTGGGATTTTCTTTCTTTTTGGGTCATCCTGCCTCGGTGGGAGACAGCCGACTTATTGAAAAAAAAAAATACTATAATAACAAGCGAGCTTCAAAATGCCGTCACTAGATGGCAGTGAATATCACAGCAAAGTCGGAGCGGGAATGGCCACCTCCACTTGTCACATAATGACATTTCATTCATTCTGGAGTATATATCAGGTTTCTATGTTATTTGTATTATTTATGTCTTCAACTTATCAGTTTTTTAAACCATTTTCAAATATTAGATCAAATGTGATATATAAATAAGCCAGAGAGTTGATATCAGCATTATACTGAAAGCATTTTGTCCTGCCTCCTGAGAGCAGGAATTCTACTGGAACAGATTAATGGCACTTCAATTAATTTAAATAAGGAAAATTGACTCGGCATACGAGCAGATCGGGATATGAGCTAGGTCACAGAACGGATTAAATTCTTAAGAAATGGTAATGTTTTTTCGTCAAAATATTGGCTCGGTGATCGTCACTGAGCTCAGTAATAGTCATTCGTCCCGAACGTGTTCGCATGGCAACAGCGGCCCGACACTCAGTGTGCCATTGTTTATCAGCCAGTGAGCATGATCCCACGTGTTCATACGATACATTTCGTATTATTCCATTCTTTTTAGTGCTTGCAACAGCCACCATGAGCCCAAAGAAAGTTCCTAGTGCCAGCCAGCCCTTTGGTAAAGGGCTGAGAGAGAGGGAGAATGTGTCTTCTTCAGTGATTCTGCGATATGTACGATACTAAAGCAGCAAGAGTCAATAAAGTCTATAGCGCCAGCCAGCGATAAAATGTAGCAGTAACAGTGTAGCAAGTAAGTTTAGTGATTAATTGATAGAAAAAGGACAGCATGAAACTGACTCCTCCAATGCTGTTGGAGATATACGTATAGGGCTACTGACTAACACCGCTGCCTTTGCTGTCGCCATCACCACCACTATGTAAGGCTTATCTTTCAGTGGCCCTTGTACACCCAACAACAAACACAACATTCGTCACATACGTAATGACACATTTTATTCATTCTAGAGTATATAATGTTTATGTTATTAATATTGTTTATTGTGTCATATTAGATTAACTGTGCTAGATAAATAAGCCACAGAGTTGATATTATGTCATACTGAAGGACTATCTTGTCCTGTCTCCTAACACACTCCCCTCCTGCCCCCACAATTCCTAACATATGCCAGAAACAGACCTCTCTAGAACACTGTTTTGAGCGACAGAGATCCAGCGACTCATGCTGGTCCTAGTGACATTAAAAAACAAAGAACTGAAGTAACTAGAAAAGGACTTGGTACCTGAAATCTTTAAGTAAGGGGAATCTCCTTCCAAACAGTAATTTCTCCATCCTCTCCTCCTGTCTTCAATACACTAAGAAGTCTTCAATAAAGGTAAGTGTCATGTTTTTATTGTTTTATTCTTCATGTCTCATTGTTTTCTGTGTAGGTAAATGTATACTTCATGTAAAAAATTTTTTTTTATTAATTTGGGTGTCTGAAACGGATTAATTGGACTTACATTATTTCTTGTGGGGAAAATGAATTCGTAAATCATCAAATTCGGCTTTAGTCACTCTCTCTGGAACTGATTAATTACGATAACGGAGATCCACTGTATAATACAGAAATAAGAGAAGATTTCAATTGGTTTCAGAAACGAAAATACATAGCTTGAAAATTTAGGTCAAAGTAGCGGAAATGTTCGATTTTTGCTGATGTTCAAAAGTAAACATATCACATCACTTGTCCAATCCACGTCAACTGGTGGGTCTAATGTGTGCTCTGAAATATGCTTATATTATTTATACAATTATTTCAATAATGCATAATAGTAAATCTTCCATTTTTTTGTGAATAAAAATTCAAAATGGAAACCAAGCGTAATATAAGTGGCCTGGAGACGTGGCTAATAAACAAAGAAAATGTTATTCTAGTGCCAGGAATGTCTGGACATGTTTATACTGGGCCCTATTTTGAAATTGGCCTTTCTTGAATTATGCATAAAATTGGCCAAATTAACAATTTCTGATCACTTTGTTAGGTAGCTGAAATAGGTAAATGGGCAGTTTCTTGTACTCGATCAATAGAACAAAAGGAGTACTAGCGAAATAGCTATAAGTTTGGTTGACTGGAACAATGGAATTGGCTGAAAATAGGACTCAAAGTGGGAGAAATAGCCAATGCGTAAATATCACCGAGACAGCTAACTGCGAGAGCGTAATTTCCTAAATTTTTAATCAAATTTCATACTTTTGGTTTCGTTACCCTTGAAAAAAGATTCTATCATTTCATTTTTTTTTTTTTTTTTTTTGAAAATTCAACCCTGAGAGCAAGTTTGCGAGCAGGAGTTGCGACACAAAGGGTTAAGACTGCCAGTCAAAACCATCACGTTTTCACAATATAAAACTTGTACTTCCCAAAAATATGTGCTACATATTTCTAGAACAGAATAACATACAACAAGCAAAGAATAGTAAAAAGAAAAAAAAAATCTTTTTAACATGGCTAACAAATCTCTAATGATGATGAATCATTTAATGGTATATCATTAAAGAATAAAAAGACACAATACTGTTACTGGAATAATACACAAATAGCCTGCACATAGGAGAAAAAGTTAAGATGACATTCTGGTCCAACTTGGACCATTAACCCTTTTAGGGTTTCAGCCGTACTAGTACGGCTTACGAGCCAGGGTTTTTGACGTACTAGTATGTCTAAATTTTAGCGCCCTCAAATCTAGCGAGAGAAAGCTGGTAGGCCTACATATGAAAGAATGGGTCTATGTGGTCAGCGTGCACGGTATAAAAAAAATCCTGCAGCACACAGTGTGTAATGAGAAAAAAAAAACTTTTGACCGTGTTTTTGGATTAAAACTGCAACTTTGCACTATATTTTTGTATGGTATTTACTGTTGTATTCTAGTTTTCCTGGTCTCATTTTATAGAATGGAAGACATATTACAGAAATTGAGATGATTTTGACTGGTTTTACGAAAGAAAAGTACCCTGAAATTGAGCTCAAAGTAGCAGAAATGTTCGATTTTTACCAAGTTCAAAAGTAAACAAATCATGCTATGCGTCCAATACACGTCAACTGGTGAGTCTAATATTCTTTCACAAGTGCGCTGATATTATTTATACCATTTTTACACCAATGCAGTAGTCTGCATAACAGTAAATCTTCTATTTTTTTTTTTTTTGTCAGAATAAAAATTCAAAGTGGAAAGCAAAAGAATGTAAGAGGGGCCTGGGACGTGGCTAATGAACAGAGGAAATGTTATTTTAGTGCCAGGAATGTCTTTCTTGTTTATTCTGGACCCTATTCAGAAATTGGCATCTTTTGAAATTTGTGTGAAATTGGCAAAATTGCTAAATTCTGACCATTGTATTGGATAGTTGAAATTGGTAAATGGGTGGTTTCTTGTACTCATTCGATAGAAAAATGGAGTTCTAGTGAAATAGTTATGATTTTTGTCAACAAGTATACTGGAAATTGGCCGAAAATAGGGCTCAAAGTGGGCAAAATCGCCGAATGCGTAAACATCGTCGAGACCGCTAACTTCACGAGAGCATAATTCTGTAAGTTATCCATCAAATTTTATACTTTTGGTGTCATTATGATCGGGAAAAGATTCTCTATCTTTTCATAAATTTTTTTTTTTTTTTTTAATTTGGCTGACCCTGAGAACAAGTCTCTGAGAGGGCCTGTCAACCCTGAAAGGGTTAATGATCAGAGTCAGACTGAAACACTGTCATAAGTTTCTTTGTTGTATGTGAAGATTGTGTGTATAGTATATCATTGTCAAAGCAAAGCAAAGTAAGGAAGTTATAAAATTTCCACAGTCCTTAAGCCTGTGAAATTATTCAATGTTTGACAAGTTTTAAAAGCCACACACACTTTCAAGCTAAAACTATAATGCAAAAATAATAACCAATAAACCAGTTAAAGGGTGCAGGCATAATCCAAGCAATAAATTAATGAAAGAATCAGCCCCTAGCTTACATCTAGAGCATTTCTTCTACAGGACAGCCCAGCTTATATAGCACGATTTTTGGTGTTCCATGTTTTGTTGGCTTTCAAGTGAGCCACTGTTCCACCCACTGGTGATTTTTGCTGGCAGGTGGAAGACAATGAACAATGGCTCAATTTGAAGCCAATGAAAACAGAACACCAAAAAGGTGCTGTACATGAGGGGCCCTCTTATATTCCCAACTGGTGTACACAGTCACCATTTTGAATGTCCCCTAATTCTCAATCATACAGGCTGAAGAATTGCCTATTATATAATTTTTCCACCTATGTCAAAATGTATTCATATCATTTGGTTTAAACATTTCAAGCACCTTTCAGCATTAATACAGTTTAGTGAATCCTCAGTAATTAAGAATTGAACATTGAAGTGAACATTCAGTAGATATAATATGATCTAGATGATTTCCAGAGTATTGTATTTTACATGAGCCTCGTAACCTAATCCAGTAATACAAACTCAAAACTGAGTTGTTATTTTGCAAAGCACACACATTAAGATAAAATTAGGTTGTACTCAGCATCTCTCTCAAATATTTCCATCATCTGCAACATAGCTTCTTTCACAGGTGCAAGCAAAACTTGACAAGCAGCTTAGCAGAAAACATTTGCTTTAGTATTGACTACAGTATTTGACAGCAGCCTGCTTTGTTGGCTCTTAAAACTCTTAACAGTGGATTAAAGTAAGTCAACAAATAGTAAAGGACAAAGAGGACTGTATCTGACACGATATCACATTCATGGTGGCGCTAAAACTTGTAAAGGTTATACAGCGCCTAGAGAAATGGAGGTAATCAGGTTTGATTCAAGGAAGAGGGGGGTAGCTCCAACTCCTTGGATAAAGTGCACTACCATCAAGGAACATTATTCCATTTCACAAACTTTACTGACTTTAGATTATACACAAGGATGTGTAGCAATTAAAAAACTTTTTGTAATTTTTTAAAGAGCTTGGTAGATTCAACTTTGATAAATGCTTTGGATGCATCAAGAAACTGAGAAAGAATAGAGTTGTCTTGTGAGTTGTAATACTGAACAATTTCCGTTACCAATAAGCTGCACAGCGTTGTAGTGTGTCCAGTCTTGTATGCAAACTGAAAATCAGAGGTTCTTAGTTCATCAGCAAGAATATCAATGAGTATGCAGTTGAATACAGTACAGTACTTCGTTAACAGGGCGTTAGTTTTATAACTTTAGTTATAATAGGACAAAGACGCTTGGCAGTTTTTGGGAATGGGAACAGTATATTATGGAAGAGAAGAATACAATTTTTTTTTTTTAACCCACTGATCACCAAGGTAGTGTGAAACAAAAAATGAACCCTTTTTCAAAAAAGGTAGAGTGCAGTCCAATGTTAAACCAATGAACCACAATACTCATACCTCACTTTCAGAGATCACTGTACTTCCTAACTACAAAGCTTAAGCCCTGTTGGCAGTTTCCCTAGTCCCTTCACTGATATTACCTTTAGCACACACTATCAGCACACCCCAACTATTATCTAAAATCTGGGCATCTTTAATGTCAAACGTTTTCACTGAGGCAAGACATTTCAGAAATGATACCAAAGTTTTTGCACATGTCTCACTCATCAAATTATCCAACATACTCTTATATTACTGTTGAATATGTTATCCCTTTCACTCCTTCCAATCCCACCTCACTCATCCTACACCACCTTATATCCATCCCAAGATTTATATACCTAATCAAAAAATGTTGCTCTCATTTTCTATTCAACCAAACCAACTTAATCCCTCCTCTTCTTTTTGAATTATACCTTTCATTCCACCAGTCTTGAAATTTCATTCCTTCTCTCTACAGAATTAAATGTCTCGCTTATCTCAGAAGAATGCTCCCACTTTCCCCCCTCCTTGTAACATTACACGACTATGATACTCCTTTCAAGTGTTACCACAACTATAATATAAAATGCCTAATTTTTGCATGTGCAATTTGAGATAACTTCTGCACCACAAAGAATAAATGGGCAAAACATCAACTATTTGATCTTACGACCATATGGAGGCAACACGTACACGTAAAGCAATGCTTATCATTCACACCTTCCATATGAGCCAGATTCAACTTTTTAGTTAGTGCTGGGTTATATAGATGATCAACAATGCAGTATTCAATGCAAGTCTACCATTTCACAGCAACTTTTCTTGACAAAATACACTAGAATGGTAAAAAAATATATATATAGCTTGCATTAAAACAAATTCATCCAGTAGGCCATCTCCCACCGAGGCAGGGTGACCCAAAAAGAAAATCCCCAAAAAGAAAATATTTTCATCATTAAACACTTTCACCTCACTCACACATAATCAATGTTTTTGCAGAGGTGCTCAGAATACAACAGTTTAGAAACATATATGTATAAAGATACACAACATATCCCTCCAAACTGCCAATATCCCAAACCCCTCTTTTAAAGTGCAGGCATTGCACTTCTCATTTCCAGGACTCAAGTCCGGCTATATAAAAATAACCGGTTTCCCTGAATCCCTTCACTAAATATTACCCTGCTCACACTCCAACAGCTTGTCAGGTCCCAAATACCATTCGTCTCCATTCACTCCTATCGAACACGCTCATACATGCCTGCTGGAAGTCCAAGCCTCTCGCCCACAAAACCTCCCTTACCCTTTTCTTCCAACCTTTTCGAGGATGACCCCTACCCCGCCTTCCTTCCCCTTACAGATTTATACGCCCTCCATGTCATTCTACTTTGATCCATTCTCTCTAAATGACCAAACCACCTCAACAACCCCTCTTCAGCCCTCTAATACTTTTATTAACTCCACACCTTCTCCTAATTTCCACACTCCGAATTTTCTGCACAATATTTACACCACACATTGCCCTTAGACAGGACATCTCCACTGCCTCCAACCCCCTCCTCGCTGCTGCATTCACAACCCAAGCTTCACACCCATATAAGTGTTGGTACTACTATACTTTCATACATTCCCTTCTTTGCCTCCATATATATGAATATTTCAAAAACATTTACTGTACTCTCCTCAATGCATATTACATGTAGAATCAACACGTACCTGTGCCGCAGATGGGAAGAGTGGTTTATTGGGTGGTTGTGAAGTACTGGGTGGGTTGTTGACAGGAGGGCCACCAGGTGGAGGCATGGGACCCAAATGCCCCATTGGACCAGCCATCATACCCGGGCCACCCATATAAGGAGGCATATGACCCATTGGCCCCATATGTCCCATCATTGGCATCATGGGTCCATTGGGACCCATCATGGGACCCATAGGTCCTGGTGGTCCTTGAGAAGGCACAGGTGGAGGTGGTGGATTTGACTGCCCAGGGAGACTAGATTGAGAGTCGTCGTCGTCTTCTTCGTCTTGCCGCCGACCTCCAGGACCCATTCTCCCAGCACGTTGTCTTTCATGTTCTTTTAAATCTTCCTCTGGTATACCTTCCATTCCATATATTTCTATTTCTATGTTGTTTCTATTTGGGAGGGCATTTGGTACTTTGTCGATTGTTTCTTTATGAACCTGTTGAATTTCAGTTTTTTTTTTTAAGTCCTATTTATGACACGTTTTTATAAATCATTCCCCAAAAATTTACAAGACTTAATGGAATCCTAGTAGCCTAGCCCCTTTAGATTCTCCTGGTTATGATCAACTAAACTCTCAAGTACAGTTAGGTTGGTGCAAATTTCCCTTGCAATATTAGATATGCAAATTATACAACACAATAAATATAAGAGGCATGATACTCTTCAATAGCCTCCCCTCATACACAAAGGGGATTACCAACAGACCCCTTGTTGTCAAAAGGGAACTTTGTGACTTTATTGAGTCAGTTCCTGATCAGCTGGGCTGTGTGTGGCCTAGTTAATCAAGCCTTTGTCCACCAATTTTTATATTACATAAGAACACAAGAAAGGAGGAGCATTGCAGCAGGCCTACTGGCCAATGTGAGGCAGGTCTAAGTCACCTTACAGTTGATCAAGGTGGGAATATAAACACATAAGCAGTACAATGTGATCTTTTATTGACGTTTTGCACACACAGTGGGCTTTATCAAGTCATAAACAGATCTACCTGGGTGGAAGGTACACAAGTAATTTATAGGATGAAATCAGGTTGAGAATGCTGGGTCAGGTGGAGAATGCTGCACATGACAATCTACCGAGTAGGGTCATAACGTTTTAAAGTATCGAAAACCTACCAACGCAATCTTCTCTACTTCTACTCTCGCATGACACCAAAACTAAATGTGGTGTAATTATAGGCTTTTTCCTGCATACGCTCAATCTGCAGCAATGACTTCCTTGAGGAAAAATACTCTCTAATTGAACAAGTATTTTCCAAACTTCACTATCCTTGTCACTTCATTAGACTGCAGACGATGGGCATTAAACATCTTTAACACTCCGGGGAAGACACTGCTGAGAAGAGATACACAGTCCTCCCCACCAACTCCATTGCCAAGCATGTTTCCAGCATCTTTTCCAATACCTCATTCCAAGTATCTACCTCCACATCCACCACCATCAAGGACATTACCAGTAATAGACAGGACAAGCTTCAATCCTCTGCAGGGGTATACACAATTCCTTGTAATGACTGCAGCAAATTATACATGGGCAAAACATCCAGAGACCTCCAAACACGTATTTCATAACACCAGTACGCAGGCAGATCTGACGATTCAAAGAATGCCTGTGTTCAACACCGAAATTCTCACAACCATTTAATCAACTACAGAAATGCAAGACTTATCGCCAGAGAAGACAATACTCAATACCGAAGAATTCTAGAATCATCACTTATCTGTTTAAGAACTTCAACCAGAACAACGGCTTCTATAACACAGCTGTACCCCTTGCCAAGAAACTTCCTCATCGCTGTTCTACATAAGAACAAAAGAATAGAGGAACACTGCAGAAGGTCTACCCATATATCCAATCTCTCTTCAAAGCTACCCAAGGTATTAGACTATGACCCTACTCGGTAGATTGTCACATACAGTATTCTCTACCTGACCCAGCATTCTCAACCTGACTTCATCCTATAAATTACTCATGTACCTTCCACCCAGGTAGATCTGCTTGTGACCTGACAAAGCCCACTATGTGGGCAAAACATTGTCAATAAAGGATCACACTATACTGCTTATGTGTTTGTATTCCCACTGTGTCGGTATTATATACCATTTATTTCCTGTTGATCAAGGTACACATTCACCATAATACACGACTATTTAAACTCAAATTGACTGTAACTACAGCCCAGCATAAGGATGTTCTACAAGCACAAAAAGGGTAGTTAAGGGGAGGGAATTCGTAAGTTGTTTTTTAGTTTTAATTCAAAAATTACATTCTGAATACATATGTAAAGCAGGGGTTGACTAAATAATTTCTTTATCTAAATGTTGTTACATAAATTACATAAATATTCACTGACTTACCTGCATACAATGGATGGATAAACCTGGACCAGTATATAGCTTCTTGTGACATATGTGACATTTAAAGTGTTTGGCTTTCTGATGTTGTATTAGTATTTTTTCATCGTCAAATTCACGATTGCAGTACCTAGGATGGAGAACAACTATAAATGAAACATATACTTTACTTTTATCAATTGCAATCTGCATTATTTTTGACAAACATCCTTTTCTGGTTCTCAAATTCTTCAATGAAATAATACACTGGCACAAACTTTGATTTTATACAGAGTACAAAATACTGTACAGTATCTGCAATAAGGACCACAAGATCCCCTTATTCTAGGTAAATTGCACTATGTATGATAATTGTACATGTGTACCTGTGCCTAAATAAACTTACTTTTCAGAATTTTCTAGTTATCAGGAAACCCTCTCCAGGTATACCTTTTTCAAAGGCGAAGTTTCCCTGACCTCAAGTTCACCAGAGAATGGGGCATATAGTATATAATAAAAAACCATTCCAACTGCCAAGATGCAAGGACCTAACTAACCTGCTGTTTTAAAATAAATCACTTTACATCCTGGCCTGTATAACCACGTCATACTGGCACGCCGCCTTCCAGGCACTACTGGCACGCCGCCTTCCAGGCACTACTGGCACGCCGCCTTCCAGGCACTACTGGCACGCCGCCTTCCAGGCACTACTGGCACGCCGCCTTCCAGGCACTACTGGCACGCCGCCTTCCAGGCACTACTGGCACGCCGCCTTCCAGGCACTACTGGCACGCCGCCTTCCAGGCACTACTGGCACGCCGCCTTCCAGGCACTACTGGCACGCCGCCTTCCAGGCACTACTGGCACGCCGCCTTCCAGGCACTACTGGCACGCCGCCTTCCAGGCACTACTGGCACGCCACCTTCCAGGCACTACTGGCACGCCGCCTTCCAGGCACTACTGGCATGCCGTCTTCCAGGCACTACTGGCACGCCGCCTTCCAGGCATTACTGGCACATCGCCTTCCAGGCATTATTGTCATGTGATATATCCCCATAGGTTGACAGTACAAGTGTGTCGAGAACAGTATAGCAGTTTCTTAACAATTAAAACAATTTAAACAAAGCACACACAACCTGCATTTAGCAATAAGATAAACTGAAAAAATTAAATCACCTGTACTAGCGTGATCTAGATAAATAAAAATGTGAAATATTCATTTACACCTGCAAGAGTACAATATATATAGACAAGAATAGTGAATGTTAAAGCATATATTAATGGGATAAACCTAACCTAATACATTTAATATATACAATTATGTATAAATGGGCAGTAAACTTAATGACAATATCTACTGCATAAAATGATTTCAGAAAATGGACAAAACTTGATTGCAGAATTGTCTGTTGCTACTATACAATCACAGCAAAATATGTGGATTTACTGGACAGTTGTCATTACCAGACACCATTCCCCGTAGTCCACTAAATTAAGGTGCATCTAATTTTCACCTCAATAAAGTACATATACGTACATCGAGTGTACCAGGCCACTACCTACAATCTAATTTTCACACCAAACCAACAGATGTATGCCATCTATGGTAGTAATGTTTTACATATTATTTATAAGTAGTACTATGACTACCAAGTTTATACATACAGTACACTTATTACACACATGAAAACACTTGCTGACTGACCACCCAACCCAAATGGTATGTATCAACATTGAAAACAAGTCACTGGCCAAAACACTGACTTTTCAAATATCCAAGGTCAAGAGTTATCCAGGTGACGGATTGGGCGAGTTTTAAAATATAATCAAGTTAGTGAGCATATTTTAGGTTTCATGTTAGGTTAGTACCCACAGAAAGTTTTCCCAAATTTATACATGAGAGAACTCTTTCCCAGAAGGATAACACGAATACTTCTGACTGACTGACTTCGTAATGAGGGTAATCAAATGCCCTAAGTTTATTTAGGTCTGGGTGCACACAAGTACAATTATGATACATGTATAAATAATGTAGGGTAAAAAAAAAAAAAGACTTATTTCCATTGTAATAACTTTAAGATAACTTGCATATTTGAAAGCTTAATAATACCACATTCTGGTAAAGCATACTACAAAAAAAAAAAATCATAATATAAGCTTTTCTTTTTGTCTATATAGTATATGGAGAAAAAGAGAGAGGTTAAGAGAGTGGTGAAGCAATGTAAAAAGAGAGCAAATGAGAGAGTGGGCGAGATGTTATCAACAAATTTTGTTGAAAATAAGAAAAAGTTTTGGAGTGAGATTAACAAGTTAAGGAAGCCAAGAGAACAAATGGATTTGTCAGTTAAAAATAGAAGAGAAGAGTTATTAACCCTTTGAGGGTTTTGGTCGTACTAGTACGTCTTACGCGTAGGGGTTTTTGACGTACTAGTACTCATAAATTCTAGCGGCCTCAAATCTAGTGGGAGAAAGCTGGTAGGCCTTCATATGAAAGAATGGGTCTATGTGGTCAGTGCGCACAGTCTAAAAAAAATCCTGCAGCACACAGTGCATAATGAGAAAAAAAAAACTTTGACCATTTTTTTGGAATAAATCAGCGACTTTGCAGTGTATTTTCGTATGGTATTTATTGTTGTATTCTAGTTTTCTTGGTCTCATTTTATAGAATGGAAGACATATTACAGAAATTGAGATGATTTTGGCTGGTTTTACAAGAAAGGTGCCTTGAAATTGAGCTCAAAGTAGCAGAAATGTTCGATTTTTACCAAACTTCAAAAGTAAACAAATCGTGCCAAACGTGCAATACACGTCAACTGGTGAGTCTAATATTCTTACACAAGTGACACCAATAATATTTATACCATTTTTTTACACTAATGCAGTAGTCTGCATAACAGTAAATCTTTTATTTTTTGTGAGAATAAAAATTCAAAGTGGAAAGCAAAAGAATATAAGAGGGGCCTTGAGACGTGACTAATGACTAGAGGAAATGTCATTTTAGTGCCAGGAATGTCTTTCTTGTTTATTCTGGACCCTATTCGGAAATTGGCATCTTTTGAAATTTGTGTGAAATTGGCAAAATTGTTAAATTCTGACCACTGTACTGGATAGTTGAATTTCATAAATGGGTGGTTTCTTGCACCCATTCGATAGAAAAAATGGAGTTCTAGCGAAATATTCATGTTTTTTGTCGACTAGTACAGTGAAATTGGCCGAAAATGGGGCTCAAAGTGGGCAAAATCGCCGATGCATAAACATCGCTGAGACCGCTAACTTTGCGAGAGCATAATTCCGTAAGTTTTCTACCAAATTTCAAACTTTTGGTGTCTTTATGATCGGGAAAAGATTCTCTATCTTTTCATAAGAGAAAATAAATTTTTTTTTTTTTTAAATTTGGCCGACCCTGAGAACGAGTTTCGGAGAGGGCCTGTCGACCCTCAAAGGGTTAAATGGAGAGTTAGAGGTATTGGGAAGATGGAGGGAATATTTTGAGGAATTGTTAAATGTTGATGAAGATAGGGAAGCTGTAATTTCGTGTATAGGGCAAGGAGGAATAACATCTTGTAGGAGTGAGGAAGAGCCAGTTGCGAGTGTGGGGGAAGTTCGTGAGGCAGTAGGTAAAATGAAAGGGGGTAAGGCAGCCGGGATTGATGGGATAAAGATAGAAATGTTAAAAGCAGGTGGGGATATAGTTTTGGAGTGGTTGGTGCAATTATTTAATAAATGTATGGAAGAGGGTAAGGTACCTAGGGATTGGCAGAGAGCATGCATAGTTCCTTTGTATAAAGGCAAAGGGGACAAAAAGAGTGCAAAAATTATAAGGGGATAAGTCTGTTGAGTATACCTGGTAAAGTGTATGGTAAGAGTTATTATTGAAATAATTAAGAGTAAGACGGAGAATAGGATAGCAGATGAACAAGGAGGCTTTAGGAAAGGTAGGGGGTGTGTGGACCAGGTGTTTACAGTGAAACATATAAGTGAACAGTATTTAGATAAGGCTAAAGAGGTCTTTGTGGCATTTATGGATTTGGAAAAGGTGTATGACAGGGTGGATAGGGGGGGCAATGTGGCAGATGTTGCAGGTGTATGGTGTAGGAGGTAGGTTACTGAAAGCAGTGAAGAGTTTTTACGAGGATAGTGAGGCTCAAGTTAGAGTATGTAGGAAAGAGGGAAATTATTTCCCAGTAAAAGTAGGCCTT
>NC_069454.1:4565483-4662983 GCF_026875155.1 Cherax quadricarinatus | reverse complement strand
CCATAGAATGGAAAAAAGAAATCCTAAGAAAATGTGACAGTGGCATATGCATTGTTGAACTTGGTAGGATGTATGGGAAATTGCCATCAACAATCAGCTCCATTGTGGCAAAGAGAAAAGAAATCATGCAAGTTGATGTTGCAAAAGGGGTGAATGCGATAACCAAACAGAGACCCCAAACAACTAAAGAAGTGAAGAAATTGTTGTTGGTGTGGATCAGAGAGAAAGAGTGAGCAGGAGACAGTGTTGTGCAGTCTATAATTTGTGAAAAGCCAAGGCAGTTGCATGACAATCTCAAAGACTCTGCCTGAAACAAGTGCTGATGTAGGCAAATTTAATGCCAGCAAAGGCTGGTTTGAGAAATTCAAGAAGCGAAGTGGCATACATAGTGTTGTAAGGCATGGTGAGGGTGCTAGTTCTGACAAACAAGCGGCTGAAAAATTCATGCAGGAATTCAAATGTTTTGTAGAGGCTGAAAAATTCCAACCCCAACAAGCATTCAATTGTTATGAAACAGGCCTGTTTTGGAAGAAAATGCCAAAGAGGGCCTACATTATGCAGGAGGAAAAGGCACTCCCAGGACAAACCTATGAAAGACAGGCTACCTCTCGTTGTGTGGTAATGCTAGTGGGGATTTCAAAGTGAAGCCTTTACTCGTGTATCACTCTGAAAATCCCAGTGTGTTCAAGAAAAAACAGTGTTGTCAAGAGTAAACTGTGTGAAGTGGAAGGCTAACTAATAGGGCGTGGGTCACTAGGGAAATTTTCCTGGAATGGTTCGATGAAGTGTTTGGCCCGAGTGTGAAGAAATACCTCTTGGATAATAAATTGCCACTCCAATGCCTCCTGTTAATGGACAATGCTCCTGCTCATCCTCCAGACTTGAAAGACCAATTGTCTAAGGAATTCAGTTTTGTAACAGTGAAGTTCTTGCCTCCTAACACCACTCCTCTCATCTAGCCCATGGACCAGCAGATCACTGCAAACTTCAAAAAACTGTACACCAAAGCAATGTTTCAAAGGTGCTTTGACATAACCTCAGACTTTGAATTGACCCTAAGAGAGTTCTGGAAGAATCGCTTCAATACCTTCCAATGCACAGGCCTTATAGTTAAGGCTTGGCAGGGAGTTACTTCCAGGACGATGAACTCGACTTGGGGAAAACTGTGGCCAGATTGTGTCCCAAATAAGAATTGTGAAGGGTTTGAGGCTGACCCTGTCGACCCTACACCTGTTGTGCAATCAATTGTGGCATTGGGGAATTCCATGGGGTTGGATGTGAGTGGCAATGATGTGGAAGAGTTGGTGGAGGACTACAATGAGGAGCTAACCATTGATGAGCTGCAAGAGCTTCATCTGCAACAGCAACAAACCACAGCTGAGGAAATTGCTTCAGAGGAGGAGGAAGAGAGATGGAAGAATGTGCCTTCTTCAAAGATTAACATTTGTGCAATGTGGACTAAAGTGCATTCATTTGTGGCGGAACATCACCCTGAGAAATCTGTTGCAATCTGTGCTGGTGACTTACAATGACAATGCCATGTCCCATTTCAGGCAAATCTTAAAGACATGCCAGAAACAGACCTATCTGGACAGATATTTTGTGTAACAGGAGTCCAGTGACTCTCAAGCTGGTCCTAGTGGCATTAAAAAACATAGGAGGGAAGTGACCCCAGATAAGGACTTGGTACCTAGAGTCCTTACAGGGGGGATTCCCCTTCCAAACAATCTCTCTTCCCTCTCCCCACCTCCCTGTCTTCCTTCCAGCAACAACAATCATCAATAAAGGTAAGTGTCATGTGTAGTATTCATTCTTTTGTGCATGTAACTATATTTAAGGTAAAAACAAAATTTTTTGGGTCAATACTTCTGGGTGTCAAACGGATTAATTCCATTTACATTATTTCTTATGGGTAAAATAGATTCAGTTTTGGCCGATGGTTCTGGAATGGATTAAACACGAAAACCGAGGGTCCACCATATATTACTATTACTAGTATATTATACTACAGTGGAACCCCGACTTTCGTATGCCCTGACTTTTGTACGCTTGGAGTTTAGAACCGTTTTTTGGCTCAATTTTGTCCCGAGTTCCGTAATGTGCCCCATGTTTCGTCCCACGTACCAGACCTGTCCGCCTGCCCGCACCTGCACACCTCCCTGTGCAGGCGTCGTGTCAGTCTGACCTTGTTTATCTTTGAGTGAACATTACCCTGCGTGCTCATCCAAACATTTCACCATTAATTCATTGTGTTTGGTGTTTCTTTATCGAGTGCGACTGTGAAATAAGTCACCATGGGCCCAAAGAAACTTGCTAGTGGTACCCCTTTGGTAAAGAAAGTGAGAAACACCATAGATGTGAAGAAATAGTACAAAATACTTGAGTGGTATGCATTAATTTATCTATTGTATTACTAATTTAAGTACTACATGTATATGTATTTGTGTGTGTTGTATGTAAAACTAGTTATTCTTTAAATAATGTATTTTTTGTGAATATTTTTGTGGGTCTGGAACAGATTAATTGGATTTACATTATTTCTTATGGAAAATATTGCTTCGGCTTTGGAACATTTTGACTTTAGTCCTAGCTCCTGGAACGGATTAAGTACGAAACTCAGGGTTCCACTGTATTACTATTATTGCTACCATTATTATTACAATTATTACTACCACCATTATTACTATTCCTATTACTCTTATCACAATCATTATTATTACTACCATTGTATATATTTTGGTAGAATTAATGACAATATGTGTCTTTTAACTTTACATATTACTACCATTATTATTACTACTATTATTATTACTACCATTATTATTACTACCATTATTATTACTACCATTATTATTACTACCATTATTATTACTACCATTATTATTACTACCATTATTATTACTACCATTATTATTACTACCATTATTATTACTACCATTACTACTATTATTACTACTACTATTATTATTACTACTATTATTATTACTACTATTATTATTACTACTATTATTACTATTGTTCCCATTAATATTACTATTATGATTATTATTACTGTGATGAAATAGTGGAATGTTTAAAAAATAAAGTTCTCCCATGAATACATTCAGTAAAACTATCACCAAGCACTAACCTAATCTAAACTTATTATGTTGTTGGATAACTCATGGCTATATTTTATTATATTTGAACAAATAACCAAACCTGCCACCTGGATAACTAGCTAATGTCAGCACCTTGAAAAGTCGCAGTGTTTGCCTGGCACTACAAAAGGCATCTTTCAGGATTTCATACAATAGAAAATTCTTTCTAGCTAATAAGGATACACCAAGTATATTTTTTTGTTGTTTTGGTGCAGTATTTGGCTCACAACCAAAAAGTGAATCACACCATTTTTTTACTTGAAAATATACTTAAAAGCCTGATAATATGTTTACACTATCATATATCAGGTGAGCAATATAGCTAGGCCTTAAAAATGCATATACGTACATTACTTACATTAAAATGTTTTCATCGTAGCTTAGGTGGGGAATACATGTATATTTATTGTAGAAAGTCTGAATAAATGAAGAATAGTTATAATTGAACAATCGCTGTATTAGTGAAACACTGGAAAGCGAAGCACCGTAACACAGGGCCTGCATGTACTAGATGAGGCGAGGTGAAAGAGGAAGTCTCTTTACATTAGCCTCAATGGTAATAACAAGGACCTCAATGGAAACAAGTCACTGTATTTAACTTTTTGGGGGGTTATCCTAGGTAATTTACATATTATGTATGATAATTACATTTATGTGGACCTGTACTTCAATAAATATACTTACTAACCCTGTTCACCTAGCAGTAAGATACAAATTAGTTAACTATTATTACTTGTATCCTGGGGTAAAAAAGGACCAAATAATCCAGTGAAAATCTGCTACACTGGCATTAAGTTATCCTGGATTATACTTCCAGGTCAACTCCAGGGGTTCATTGCATTAGTCTACCACCAATGGAAACAAGTCACCGATTTTTAGAGGAGGGAGGGGTTATCCTAGGTAATTTACACGTTACTAGGTATGATAATTTGTGTACCTGTACCTAAATAAACTTGCTTCAATAATTATGGACCCCATTGGAAATAAGTCAATGGCTTTTTTTGGGTTATCCCAGGTTGTCTACACACGCTGCTATATATGGTAATGTATGTAACTGTATTTGTGTATATCTGAATAAACTTAACAAAAAAAAAAAAATCGGCACAAGAAATAAAACCTAGAAATTTGGAAATTTATATCTGGAAAAAAAATGATGACCTACCTACCATTAAACCGCTAAAATGAAAATTATACTTTGGAAATAAGCCTATCTGCTTTATATATTTAATCTCCTTTTAAAGAATTCATTTGCAGAAGAGACCACTTCTCACAGGTAGCAACTAGATATTAAAACTACCTACAACATATTAAATGGGCGAGAAGAGAAGGAATTAGCCGGGAGAAGACGAATTAGCCGGGAATTATAGTACATAGTGGCAGAGAAGAGCAATAAGAGAGTGGTGGTGGAGGGTGAGCCGTGACCAGCATATCCAGTGAACAAAAATAGCTCAGCGAGCCTCGACCCACTGCGACTCCCGTAAAATATGGACCACACCTTATATTTGACATTCTGTGGGTAGCCCCAATATTCTTGATGGTCTAGAATCTATGAACTATATCTATAGTAATCATCGGGAAGCACTAGAAGCCTAGGACCCAAAATATTAGATGGATCCGACCATCGATCGGCTCGAGGAGAGGCCCCCCCGTCGAACCCCATCCATCCCCGACCACTGCCACAATTCACACAATTCCAGGCCTACACTTCCTCCCTGGCCTTCTTCGCGACCTTCCCTTTGCACTTACCAACACCACGGCTTCGTTTGCTTCTTCTTTTTGCGTCCCATTGTGAAAAAGTGGAGCGGGGAGTATCCTACGAGGTAAAACAATATGGCAGACTGCGACGCAGTGGCTGGCGGGGACGCATGCGTCTTTCTCAGCCGCAAGATGGCACCACACTCCCGGCGCCATATTTAAGTAATTTAATACTGCTACATCTTCATATAACTACTCTCCTGACTCCAGCAATGCTCCTTCATGACTCTGATAAGTGTTGTGGGTGAGGGTCAGGCCAGGAGGTTCAGCCCCGGGGTGGAGTACTAGGACACCACCACACACCTCGTGCTCCTGACCGAGTCTTATACAAGGTATAATGAGACACGCAATATGAATGAACCTGGACGGCATTCTGAAGGTCAACGCCCCCTCGACCCGGTCCATGACCAGGCCTCGTGGTGGATCAGGGTCTGATTAACCAGGCTGTTACTGCTAGGGGGAGGGAGCACAACTTTGTAGTACCCACAGTCATTGGCTAGGCTTCAAACACCTTTTATTGTACAACAATAAAGGAATGGAACAGACTGCCTGCACATGTCAAGGCCAGTCATACATGAACCAGTTCAAGAAGACTGCCAAGAGGTGTCTGATGAATGTAGCTACAGAAAGGGAGGGGAATGATTTTCTGTTTTTTAGCTAACATACGTGTAAATTTTGCCTTATTCCTAGTAATGACCCTCGTATTGTAGATAGTCTTAATGACCCTCGTGTAGTAGATAGTCTTTTTAGTATGATAATAAGATGTTATCTTCATTGTAGAATAATAAGAAAATATTATAACCTTTATATTATAATAATAAGGTAAAAGGACCCCAATAGAAATAAGTCACTCTGTCTGACTTTTTTGGGTTATCCTAGGTTCTCTACACATATGCTGCTATGTATGATAATTCTATGTAACTGTATTTGTGTATACCTGACTAAACTTACTTACTAGCCACACGCAAGCCAACGTACGAACCACAGCCTGGCTGGTCAGGGGCTGACTTTAGGTGCAGCTCCCTCTTGAAAACAGCCAGGGGTCTATTGGTAATCCCCTTTATATAAGATGGGAGGCAGTTGAACAGTCTTGGACCCCTGACACTTACTATGTTGTCTCTTAGCGTACTCGTGGCGCCAGTGTTTTTCATTAGGGGGATGTTTCACCGCCTGACGAGTCTTTTGCTTTCGTAAGGAGTGATTTCTGTGTGCAGATTTGGAACTAAGATTTTCAAAGTGCGTATTATCATGTATCTTTCTCACCTGCGTTCCAAGAAATACAGGTCAAGGGACTTCAAATGTTCTCAGTAATTTAGGTAATTTAGGTAATTTAGAGAAATAGCAAGCATCGAACTTAAGCTAAAGGAATCTTATAGGAGTCAGGAATCGCGGGAAGAACTAAAAGCCATAAATGAAATCGAAAGAAACCCAAAGTATTTCTTCTCCTATGCCAAATCAAAGTCGAGAACAACGTCCAGTATTAGGGCCCCTACTTAAACAAGATGGGTCCTACACAGATGACAGCAAGGAAATGAGTGAGCTACTCAAGTCCCAATATGACTCAGTTTTTAGCAAGCCGCTAACCAGACTGAGAGTCGAAGATTAAAATGATTTTTTTATGAGAGAGCCACAGAATTTGGTTAACACAAGCCTATCCGATGTTATCCTGACGCCAAATGACTTCGAACAGGCGATAAATGACATGCCCATGCACTCTGCCCCAGGGCCAGACTCATGGAACTCCGTGTTCATCAAGAACTGAAAGAAGCCCCTATCACGAGCCTTTACCATCCTATGGAGAGGGAGCATGGACACGGGGGTCGTCCCACAGTTACTAAAAACAACAGACATAGCCCCACTCCACAAAGGGGGCAGTAAAGCAACAGCAAAGAACTACAGACCGATAGCACTAACATCCCATATCATAAAAATCTTTGAAAGGGTCCTAAGAAGCAAGATCACCACCCATCTAGAAACCCATCAGTTACACAACCCAGGGCAACATGGGTTTAGAACAGGTCGCTCCTGTCTGTCTCAACTATTGGATCACTACGACAAGGTCCTAGATGCACTAGAAGACAAAAAGAATGCAGATGTAATATATACAGACTTTGCAAAAGCCTTCGACAAGTGTGACCATGGCGTAATAGCGCACAAAATGCGTGCTAAAGGAATAACAGGAAAAGTCGGTCGATGGATCTATAATTTCCTCACTAACAGTACACAGAGAGTAGTAGTCAACAGAGTAAAGTCCGAGGCAGCTACGGTGAAAAGCTCTGTTCTACAAGGCACAGTACTCGCTCCCATCTTGTTCCTCATCCTCATATCTGACATAAACAAAGATGTCAGCCACAGCACCATGTCTTCCTTTGCAGATGACACCCGAATCTGCATGACAGTGTCTTCCATTGCAGACACTGCAAGGCTCCAGGCGGACATCAACCAAATCTTTCAGTAGGCTGCAGAAAGCAATATGAAGTTTAACGATGAGAAATTTCAATTACTCAGATATGGTAAACACGAGGAAATTAAATCTTCATCAGAGTACAAAACAAATTCTGGCCACAAAATAGAGCGAAACACCAACGTCAAAGACCTGGGAGTGATCATGTCGGAGGATCTCACCTTCAAGGACCATAACATTGTATCAATCGCATCTGCTAGAAAAATGACAGGATGGATAATGAGAACCTTCAAAACTAGGGAGGCCAAGCCCATGATGACACTCTTCAGGTCACTTGTTCTATCTAGGCTGGAATATTGCTGCACACTAACAGCACCTTTCAAGGCAGGTGAAATTGCTGACCTAGAAAATGTACAGAGAACCTTCACGGCGCGCATAACGGAGATAAAACACCTCAATTACTGGGAGTGCTTGAGGTTCCTGAACCTGTATTCCCTGGAACGTAGGTGGGAGAGATACATGATTATATACACCTGGAAAATCCTAGAGGGACTAGTACCGAATTTGCGCACGAAAATCACTCACTACGAAAGCAAAAGACTTGCCAGACGATGCAACATCAACCCAATGAAAAGCAGGGGTGTCACTAGCACGTTAAGAGACCATACAATAAGTGTCAGGGGCCCGAGACTGTTCAACTGCCTCCCAGCATACATAAGGGGGATTACCAACAGACCCCTGGCAGTCTTCAAGCCGGCACTGGACAAGCACCTAAAGTCGGTTCCTGACCAGCCGGGCTGTGGCTCGTACGTTGGTTTGCGTGCAGCCAGCAGTAACAGCCTGGTTGATCAGGCTCTGATCCACCAGGAGGCCTGGTCACAGGCCTCCTGGGCCGCGGGGGCGTTGACCCCCGGAACTCTCTCCAGGTAAACTCCAGGTAATACATGCAGTGACAGCTCTCTGTATATTCTCCAGGCAGATGGAAAATGAGATGATGTTTTTGTTAAAGCTGTCTTCTATGGTATAGTTAGTAGCAATTAAAGATGCTTCAAAACAGTGGCGCCTGTCATTGTTGGATTCTGTGTAGATCATCTCTACTGTGTTTCAGTTCATCACATGTCTCACCTTAGACCGTGCAAGACAAACATTTGTGATGACACCTTGCTTACATGCACTTTCATACTTTTCGTGCTTGTAGGAAGATTCCTCCTTGTTTCTCCTACATAAATTTTACGGGAACACTGCAGTAGGTCTACTGGCCCATACTAGGCAGGTCCTTCTCAAACCCAACCTTTCTAACAAATATATCTGCCCTACCCATTGTCAATGCAACCCTGGGAATAAGCTTTGATATCCCTATTAACTCGTTGGCAAGTCCCATTCAAATCCAACTCCACTAACTCATGTATTTAACTTATATTTAAAGCTACCAGTGACCCTACTTGTTTACGTATTTAGGTACAGGTACATATAAGTACAATTATCATACCTAGTAAAATATGCAAAATATCCAGTGAAAAAATAAATACGTTTATTCAGGTATAGGTACTTATAAATAGTTAAGTAAATTGTCATACATAGCAGCATATATGTAGGATGCCTAGGATAACCCAAAAAAGTTAGACAAACTGACTTATTTCCATTGGAGTCCTTGTAATATCTTATTAATTAAATCTTAACAGTTACAATCTTAACAGCTACAATAAAAGGAGACACCAGAATTAAGGTAAACTGAGTTATTTACACTAACAATAAATAGAGGATAAAATCACAGTTAAGTACATGAATGTTACAGTAATAGGTACATGAATGTTACAGTAATAGGTACATGAATGTTACAGTAATAGGTACATGAATGTTACAGTAATAGGTACATGAATGTTATCTATACAAGAAATTACTCTCATCCCTTTCTTTAGCTTTATTCATTAAGTACCTTTTAACCCTCTTTCTGAATTAGCTTATGCTATGACAGGCTTTGACATGTGCAGCCAATCCGTTCACTACTTTATTGCTGACCTTGCCACTGGCAGGACAGTCACTGCTGCGTTAGTTAGTTTAATATGTTTATTATGCACCCTATACCCATCCTGTGGGCGGTAGTCAAAAGATTACAGAGGTACATAATTGGTCCAGGGACTGGACTCCAAAGTTTTGATAGCTGAGCAAGTTGCAGAGGTAATGAACTCACAATTTACAAAGGTAATGAACTCACAATTTACAAAGGTAATGAACTCACAATTTACAAAGGTAATGAACTCCAGGTAGGTCTGGTCACAATCATGACAAGCTACAAAGGTATTTACAGATTACAGAGGTACGTAATGGGTCCAGGGACTGGGCCCCCAAAGTTTTGATAGCTGAACTAGGTACAAAGGTAATGAACTCACAAGTTACAAAGGTAATGAATCCTGTAAGAATGGTTACTTACGTTTATACATGGCTACAATCATGAACAAATTATAGAGTAATGAGCAATTCACACTTCCACACCAGGTCTATTTTGTGGAAGGAATTTGTTTTGTACTCTGAAGTTTCAACCTCCTCATGTTCACCACATCGGAGCAACTGAAACTTCTCATCGTTGAACTTCACATTGCTTTCCGCAGTCCACTGAAAGATTTGGTCGATGTCCGCCCGGAGCCCCGCAGCGTCCGCAATGGAAGACACCGTCACGCAGACTCGGGTGCCACCCGCAAAGGAAGGCACGGTGCTGCGGCTGACATCCATGTCCATGTCAGACATGAGGACGAGAAACAAGATGGGAGCGAGAACTGTGCCCTGTAGAACAGAGCCCCCCACCGCAGCCGCCCCAGACTCCACTCTGCTGACCACCACTCCCCGTGTTCTGTTTGTGAGGAAATTATAGATCCATCCACCAACCCCTCCTGCCATTCCTATAGCGCACAAAATGCGTGCTAAAGGAATAACAGGAAAAGTTGGTAGATGGATCCACAATTTCCCCACAAACAGAACACAAAGAGCAGCAGTCAACAGAGCAAAGTCCGAGGCGGCTACGGCGTTAGTTAGTTAGTTTAATATGTTTATTATGCACCCCATACCCATCCTGTGGGCGGTAGTCAAAAGATTACAGAGGTACATAATTGGTCCAGGGACTGGACTCCAAAGTTTTGATAGCTGAGCAAGTTACAGAGGTAATGAACTCACAATTTACAAAGGTAATGAACTCACAATTTACAAAGGTAATGAACTCACAATTTACAAAGGTAATGAACTCACAATTTACAAAGGTAATGAACTCACAATTTACAAAGGTAATGAACTCCAGGTAAGTCTGGTCACAATCATGACAAGTTACAAAGGTATTTACAGATTACAGAGGTACGGCGAAAAGCTCCGTTCTACAAGGCACAGCACCCGCCCCCATCCCGCCCCCCATCCTCACATCTGACACAGACAAGGATGTCAGCCACAGCACCGCGTCCTCCCCCCCCCCCCCGCAGATGACACCCGAATCCGCACGACAGCGTCCTCCACTGCAGGCACTGCAAGGCTCCAGGCGGACACCAACCAAATCCATCAGTGGGCCGCAGAAAACAATATGAAGCACAACGACGAGAAATCTCAACCACTCCGATATGGCAAACATGAGGAAACCAAAATTTCATCAGAGTACAAAACAAACTCCTTCCACAAAATAGAGCGAAAAACCAACGTCAAAGACCTGGGAGTGATCATGTTGGAGGATCTCACCATAACTTTGTATCAATCTCATCTGCTAGAAAAATAACAGGATGGATAATGAGAACCTTCAAAACTAGGGATGCCAAGCCCATGATGACACTCTTCAGGTCGCTTGTAGGGAATTTTCTACTCCACAAGTGTCACTCTACCCTTCTACGATGTCATATCGTGTGGGGATTAAACCTACAAGTTCTGTGGTAAACGATGCCTCGAAACTTACTCTTGCAGCTAATCTGTAAATACCTTTGTAACTTGTCATGATTGTGACTAGACCTACCTGGAGTTCATTACCTTTATAAATTGTGAGTTCATTACCTTTGTAAATTGTGAATTCATTACCTCTGTAAATTGTGAGTTCATTACCTTTGTAAATTGTGAGTTCATTACCTCTGTAACTTGCTCAGCTATCAAAACTTTGGAGTCCAGTCCCTGGACCAATTATGTACCTCTGTAATCTTTTGACTACCGCCCACAGGATGGGTATGGGGTGCATAATAAACATATTAAACTAACTCTAACTTAAGAGCAGCCTGCAGGTCAAGTTCTCCGGCATCGTGTCCCTCAAAGACGCTCTCCTAGTAGCCTGTACGAGAGGTAAGGAAGACGAAAAAGTTCTCACTTCTACTGCTATCATAACTCTTAACGATCATGGCTTCGTCATCACTGAATGCTCTTGACTCATATAATGACTCCAATAACATGCTCATTGGAGAAGCCAGGTATAGATACTCAAAAATCAGGGACAAAGGAATTAATGTACAATTGTTATGGATCCCATCACACATTGGATTACTCCTTCATGATAAAGTTGATTTGTTAGCCAAGAAGAGTACCCAGAAGGAGAATGGAAAATATAACTTTGGTATATCTGTGTCTAGCATTAGGAATAATATTAGCAGAGAAGTAAATAATGAAAATGATTGCTATAGGAATGCAGTTAGAAACCTGAATAGATCTATAACCCACTATGATAACATGAACGTAGATAAGAATGTTTATGGAGCAACTTGCAATGTGAACAGACTGACTGATGTTGTAGTGGCCAGGCTTAGGCTTGGTTGCAAGTACTTCTGGCAGTTTGGGAGACACACAGATGATGATCAAACTAAATGTAAATTATGTGATCAGGCATATGGTCACTCTCTTGAACACTATGTGCTTAATTGTCCACTTATTGAGACAGACAGTATAATAACCAATGTGACATGTCAAGATAACATTATTAATGAAAATAAGATACCAGATATACTAAGCAAATTTCCCAAATTTTCTTGTAACAGATAAGTGAACTGTAGATATGTAGATATAAACCCATATGTACACCTGTTAACCCTTTTGGGTTGAAGACAGAGTAAAACAACTGAAGCTAAATCATGTTTATAAAATTGCTCACGAACAGTGTCCAGAATATCTTGCTGTCAATTTTGTCAAGGTTGGGAACCAAAGCAATCATAGTACTAGGGGGAGAGAGCACAACTTTGTAGTACCCACAGTCAGTGGCCAGGCTTCAAACACCTTTTATTGTACAGCAATAAAGGAATGGAACAGACTACCCACAAATGTCAAGGCCAGTCATAGCTTGAACCAGTTCAAGAAGACTGCCAAAAAGTGTCTGATGAATGAAGCAAAGAAAGGGAGGGGAATGATTTTCTATTTTTAGCTAAAATACGTGTAAATTTTACCTTATCCCTAGTAATGACCCCCGTATTGTAGATAGTGTAATGACCCTTTGGGGAGTAGATAGTCTTAATGACCCTCGTATTGTAGATAGTCTTAATGACCCTCGTGTAGTAGATAGTCTTTTTAGTATGATAATAAGATGTTATCTTCATTATAGAATAATAAGAAAATATTATAACCTTTATATTATAATAAGGTAAAAGGACCCCAATGGAAATAAGTCACTCTGTCTGACTTTTTTGGGTTATCCTAGGTTCTCTACACATATGCTGCTATGTATGATAATTCTATGTAACTGTATTGTGTATACCTGAATAAATTTACTTACTTACTTACTTACTTACTAGTTCCTAGGCTTTTTGTGTGTCCATATGCTCTTGAGCTACCGTCCACAGGATGGTATGGAGTGCACAATAAACTAGCCACTTCGGTGGCAAAATAAAAAAAAATCATGTTGGACCCGTTATTCCTACAACCACACCATCAAGGACTGCCACATCAAGGACAAGATCTGTTCTACTTGCGAGAATGATGGACACAACTACAGATCCTGCACCAGTCACTATACCCTTGCAGTTGAATGTCCGGTAAGAACGGGAATGTTATCCAAGTAGATCAAAGAAGACCTGAAGAAGACCACCGTTAATTCTCTATTATATGCTGCTATAACGAAACTACAAACTGACATCAAGATTCTGCAGGTCACAAGACAGACGCCTCCATCCAGCAACTCATTTTCTCCACTTCCTGACGGTGCTTCCTTCAAGGTGCTGTACTGCATGGTGTATGTACATGAAAATGGAGCGAACTCTTGCAACTAAACACCTTCTTCTGACTCTACATCTTCGGCCGACATTCTCAAGATTATTCTCAACGTTGTGGACTTCACGGCACCTGTCAGACCTCCCTCCTTCCTCTGCCCAGGTAACTGTTCCCGAAACATCTCCAACTTCTTCCATCGCCGGCAACGAGGCTGATTCATTACCTTTGTAACTTGCCATGATTGTGACCAGATCTACCTGGAGTTCATTACCTTCGTAACTAGTTCAGCTATCATAACTTTGGGGTCCAGTCCCTGGACCCATTATGTACCTTTGTAATCTTTTGACTACCCCACACAGGATGGGTATGGGGTGCATAATAAATATATTAAACTAACGCCGGCAACGAAGATTCTACTGCTCCTACCACCGCCTCCCACGACTCTCAGCCAGCTGACAATCTACCAACACATCTCACCACTGCTGACGAATCACAACCACCTGCCAGTACCTATGAAGACTCACCTACAGAATCCTTTTCTAAGGAGAGGATGAAGACGACATCCAGTACACCTACATGGGACAACCTAACCTTCTACACGTCTCCATCAAATGGGGATATTATGACTTGCACGGAGCTGTACAAAGGGCTCTGTGCTGGGACTGTCAAGTTTACCTGTGAGTCACCACTTCGCTTTTCACTTACTCAAGTACTGGAATTCATCAAACCATTCTGTTCCACCTTTGGAAACAAAACACAACTTTACCACCTCTTCAGAAGTAGCTTCAAGAAGTTTGAAAATGACTCCTCTTCGAACCTACCACCTTAATCATCAGTACAATAACACCTACAAATGAGCTGCCTACTCCTGTTGATCCTACCTGCTCCTCTCTCCTGCGACCTAGCCTGCTGCCCAACTATCCATGATCTCCGATGTATACCTATCTGCTGATACCACAATCTGCTCCTGTTTCTCCAGCCTGTCCCACGAACGCCTAGCTGCTGGGTTAATTAAGCCCTGACACTATCTCTACGACTGCGGACACTCCTCTCCAACGCTATTCTTCTGTCCCGTCTTCCCCGCTCACCTCATTGGAGTCTTACCCAGACTCATTCATTCATTCATTCACTGCTGTACAATAAAAGGTATTTGAAGCCTGACTACCTACTGTGGGTACTACAAAGTTGTGTTCTCTTGCCCCTAGTACTATACTTGTTTTGGTTCCCAGACTTGACAAACTTGGCAGCAAGATATTCTGGACTCTGCTTGTGAGCAGTTTTATAAACGTGATTTAGCTTCAGTTGTTTTACTCTGTCTTCAACACTCAGCATTTCCAGTTGTTGCAATTCATCCTGGCCTACAAGCTCTCTTAGACCCAAGTCCAGGATGAAATCCCGCCATTTTGTTCTGAGTGATTTGTAGTCTGTCTTTTAGATTTTTTTGTTTATTAAGGCAGAGTACCATGAAAAGCAAGAGTAATTAATCTATATGGCATTGTATGCGAGTTAGACAATGGGTCCTGCGAGCCTCAGTAGGTAGACATTGTGCGAGCCTTAGTAGTGATATCACCTCTTTACTCTGAACTTATTGTACTAGGAACATATGTATATTTTACCTAGGATAACCCTCCACATGGCATTGTGCTCAGGCTAACTTCACCATTCGGTTTTGTCACATGGATCTTTTTTTTCTGATGAGGTCTTTACTGGAAGACGAGGCTATGGTAACTACATAGATGTTGCTTCATGAAAGGGCCTGTCTGGTGTTGTTGACTACTCCTCCAGGTAGAGTTATAAATCTAGGTTTCTCAGTGTTGGTATTGCTCCTATAGTTTAGTATTTTCATAGCTCTGCGTTTGCAATCTTGTATAAAACAGAGAGGAATATGTAAGAGTGTGAATGCATGGGGTGACGTACTAGCATTCTTCTAAGAATTCGAGATTGGAGATATGAATAAACCTGGGAATTTTATCCACCCCATCACTTCAGGTATTGGAAGTGCCTCTCACAGACCAGCTGGGCACCAAGCTACAAATTTGTCCAACATGCTAGGTACCATGGGGATAAATGGTATAAAATACCGACATAGTGGAAAAATAAATCTGTGACTTTATAAAGCTCACTGTGTGGGCGAAACGTAGTCAATAAAGGACTATATTATACTGCATTTGTGTATATTTTCCCATGCTAAATACCATAAGTACGGCTTGTCTTGGTGCATCAAAAATATAAACATTAAGAATGAACATATAGGATCATTTAATGTCACGTCGCTCTTCACTAAAGTTCCCACTAAGACTGCCACTGACATATTCATAAGTTGACTTACATGGGGTGCATAATAAACATATTAAACTAACTAAGACAACACCAACAACTTGCCTCTGATCCGCCATGGCTTCACAACACTCACTGATTAGTAAGCTTATTCAAGTACAGATACACATAAATACAGTTACATAAATTATCATACATAGCAGCATATATGTAGATTACCCAGGATAACCCCCCCCCTTAAAAAAAGTGACTTATTTCCATTGGGGTCCTTAACCTATGTGTTAATTTCAACTCCTTCAGGTATGGAAATCGGTTTTTCAAACATTGCTTTAGGTCTTGACAATATGTTTCTGAAAAACAATTATAGACCGAAGGGTGTCGCATCATTATTATTCATAAAACAGTTACATGGTTCAGATATGTTGATGACATTTTGGTCATATATCACACAAGACTCAACATTTAAGACCGAAAGTTCAACAACATCGATCCTAATGTCATATTTACTCGTCAAATAGAAAACGAAGGCAGACTACCATTTATTGATGTTATTCTATGCTGGTCAGAGACACCCTTTCTTACAATGTCAACAGAAAATCAACAAATAAATAAGTGGGACGTGGTCAGTGGGGTTCCTAGAGTTATGTGTGTCTGCAGTCTCGAATATTTAGAATTTCAGTACACCACCTGTGGCTTCACACGATGTTATTTGCATTATACAAAACAGCTATGAAAATCCTAAACTCAACCAGCAACGCTACCACCGAGAAACCCAGATTCCTAACTCTACCTGGAGGAGGAGTAGCCAGCAACACCAGACATACGAGGCCTGGTTACTGACCGGACCGCGGGGGCGATGATCCCCAAAAACCCCCTCCAGGTATAGCCTTTCAAGAAGCATTGTCTTCGTAGTTACCAGTGCGTTAGTGTACTAGCCTGTGAATTTTAGGACCCACTTGTCACGGGTTCAAGTTCCACCCGTGCCTTGATTTGTTTCCAATCGTGTTATTAAATAAATTCATATAGACACAGGTACACGCAAGTACAACTATCATACCTAGTGTAAATTATCTACAATAACCCAAAAAAGTCAGATAAAGTGACTTATTACGATTTCATGAGACTTCATGACTCAAGTTCTACAAAAAGATCGAGTCCAGATGGTCATCCCGTAGGTAAAGTATTCAGAGCCCAACTCATGACTGCCTCGCAACCATATTTAACATTTATAAATCCTCTCCAATTTCTAATAACCCATCCTGCCCCTAATAACCCCATCCTGCCTCTAATAACCCCATCCTGCCTCTAATAACCCCATTCTGCCTCTAATAACCCCATCCTGCCTCTAATAACCCCATTCTACGAAAGCAAAAGACTTGGCAGACGATGCACCATCCCCCAATGAAAAGCAGGGGTGTCACTAGCATGTTAAGAGACCATACAATAAGTGTCAGGGGCCCGAGACTGTTCAACTGCCTCCCAGCATACATAAGGGGGATTACCAACAGACCCCTGGCAGTCTTCAAGCTGGCACTGGACAAGCACCTAAAGTCGGTTCCTGACCAGCCGGGCTGTGGCTCGTACGTTGGTTTGCGTGCAGCCAGCAGCAACAGCCTGGTTGATCAGGCTCTGATCCACCAGGAGGCCTGGTCACAGACCGGGCCGCGGGGGCGTTGACCCCCGGAACTCTCTCCAGGTAAACTCCAGGTAATTCTGCCTCTAATAACCCCATCCTACCTCTAATAACCCCATCCTACCTGGAGTTTACCTGGAGAGGGTTTCGGGGGTCAACGCCCCCGCGGCCCGGTCTGAGACCAGGCCTCATGATGGATCAGGGTCTGATCAGCCAGGCTGTTACTGCTGGCCGCACGCAAGCTGACGTACGAGCCACAGCCCGGTTGGTCAGGTACTGACTTTAGGTGCCTGTCCAGTGCCTTCTTGAAGACAGACAGAGGTCTATTGGTAATCCCCCTTATGTATGCTGGGAAGCAGTTGAACAGTCTCGGGCCCCTGACACTTACTGTGTTGTCTCTCAGTGTACTCGTGGCGCCACTGCTTTTCATCGGGGGAATGTTGCATCTCCTGCCGAGTCTTTTGCTTTCATATGGAGTGATTTTCGTGTGCAAGTTTGGTACCAATCTCTTTAGGACCTTCCAAGTGTATATTATCATGTATCTCTCTCGCCTGCGTTCCAGGGAATACATATCAAGGACCTTCAACCTTCCCCAGTAGTTTAGGTGCCTTATCGCACTTATGTGTGCCGTGAAAGTTCTTTGTACACTCTCCAGGTCTGCAATATCGCCAGCCTTGAAGGGGGTAGTTAGTGTACAGCAGTATTCCAGCCTAGAGAGCACAAGCGATTTGAAGAGAATCATCATGGGCTTGGCGTCCCTAGCTTTGAAGGTTCTCATTATCCATCCTATCATTTTCCTAGCGGATGAAGGCGAGATTCACTGACATTATCTCTCCCAGATCCTTCACATTACTTTTCTGCTCTATTGTATGGTTAGAATTTGTGGTATACCTGGAGTTTACCTGGAGAGAGTTCCGGGGGTCAACGCCCCCGCGGCCCGGTCTGAGACCAGGCCTCCTGGTGGATCAGAGCCTGATCAACCAGGCTGTTACTGCTGGCTGCACGCAAACCAACGTACGAGCCACAGCCCGGCTGGTCAGAAACCGACTTTAGGTGCTTGTCCAGTGCCAGCTTGAAGACTGCCAGGGGTCTGTTGGTAATACCCCTTATGTATGCTGGGAGGCAGTTGAACAGTCTCGGGCCCCTGACACTTACTGTATGGTCTCTTAACGTGCTAGTGACACCCCTGCTTTTCATTGGGGGATGTTGCATCGTCTGCCAAGTCTTTTGCTTTCGTAGTGAGTGATTTTCGTGTGCAAGTTCGGTACTAGTCCCTCTAGGATTTTCCAGGTGTATATAATCATGTATCTCTCCCGCCTGCATTCCAGGGAATACAGGTTTAGGAACCTCAAGCGCTCCCAGTAATTGAGGTGTTTTATCTCCGTTATGCGCGCCGTGAAGGTTCTCTGTACATTTTCTAGGTCAGCAATTTCACCTGCCTTGAAAGGTGCTGTTAGTGTGCAGCAATATTCCAGCCTAGATAGAAACAAGTAAACCTGAAGAGTGTCATCAGGGGCTTGGCCCCCCTAGTTTTGAAGGTTCTCATTACCCAAATCATTCCCCTGACACATTTTTAATTTCTTCAAGTTTTCCATATCTGAGTAGTTGAAATTTTTCCTCGTTGAACTCCATATTGTTTTGAGTGGCCCATTCGAAGATTTGGTTGATGTCCGCTTGGAGTCTCGCAGTGTCTTCGATGGAGGTCACTGCCATGGTGACCCGGGTGTCACCCGCAAAGGAAGACACGGAGCTATGGCTACATCTCTGTCTATGTCAGAAATGAGGATGGGGAATAAAAATGGGAGCGAGTACTGTGCCTTGTGGAACAGAGCTTTTTACCATGGCTGCCTGGGACTTTACTCTGTTTACTATTACTCTTTGTGTTCTATTTGTCAGGAAGTTGTAGATCCATCTACCAACTTTTCCCGTTATTCCTTTATCCCGCATTTTGTGTGCTATTACACCATGGTCACACTTGTCGAAAGCTTTTGCAAAGTCCGTGTGTACTACATCTGTATTTTGTTTATCCTCTACAGCATCCAGGACCTTGTCATAGTGGTCCAGTAGCTGGGACAGGCAGTAGCGACCTGCTCTAAACCCGTGTTGCCCTGGGTTGTGTAGTTGATGGGTATCTAGGTGGTTGGCAATCTTCCTTCTTAGAACCCTCTCAAAGATTTTTATGATATGGGATGATAGTGCTATCGGTCTGTAGTTCTTTGCAATTGCTTTACTGCCACCTTTGTGGAGTGGGGCTATGTCTGTTGTTTTTAGTGTGTGTGGGATGACCCGTGTGTCCATGCTCCCTCTCCATAAAATGCTGAAGGTACGCCATAGACACTTCTTTCAGTTCTTGATGAACACGGAGTTCCACGAGTCTGGGCCTGGGGCAGAGTGCATGGACATGTCATTAATTGCCTCTTCAAAATCTTGTGGAGTTATAATAATATCCGAGAGTTTTGGATTGTCGACCCTTAAAGTGGGCAGTGGATCGCTGGACACTGAGTCATATTGGGACTTCAGTATCTCATTCATTTCTTGGCTATCATCTGTGTATATCCCATCCCGCCTAAGCAGGGGCCCAATACTGAATGTTGTTTTTTCCTTAGATTTGGCATATGAAAAGAAGTATTTTTTTTTCAATTTCCTTTATGGCTTTTAGTTCTTCCTGTGATTCTTGTCTCCTATAAGATTCCTTCAACTTAAGTTCGATATTTGCAGTTTCATTGACTATAGCTTCCCTTCGTATAACCCCATCCTGCCTCTAATAACTCCATCCTGCCTCTAATAACTCCATCCTGCCTCTAATAACCCCATCCTGCCTCTAATAACCCCATCCTGCCTCTAATAACCCCATCCTGCCTCTAATAACCCCATCCTGCCTCTAATAACCCCATCCTGCCTCTAATAACCTTCATCTCCTGCCTTTAATGGTTAATGGTGAATAGGGTTTAAGGCCTGTCTACTGCACTGGGGTTATCAATTTTATACGTAAATTGTTCACCTCCAAACTTTAATCCCTAAAACACTGATTAAAGTAAACTTTGAGCATATGCATGCCCAGAGAAATATATCTCTCTCATTGTATATATCATGTGCCTTTAATTATCCCTTCCTGACTTTAATAACCCCCACTTCCTGCCTTGAATAACCCCCACTTCCTGCCTTGAATAACCCTCTCCTGCCTCTAACAACTTCCCTGGAGGGTCGAGTCAAGATGATCATCCCCACTTGCCTCACTACAGAGAGAACCTGGGGAAGAACCACTCATGAAGTGGAAAGCGTAGGAAGTGTTGTTATCAAGCAGGAAAGAGGCAGCTGTAAATGCTTTAGAGATAATGACAAAATGTGGATAAAGACACTGTATGAAGAGTTCAGAACATTGGTTAAAAGGAAAGCTTTTGCAAGAGTACCTTCTTGTCTTAATATAGAATAAGTGAACCTATGATTTATACAAAACACAAACCAAATATTGTGTTGAGGTTAATGACACCCGGCGTTAACAGTGACAGTTCTGGCGTAGCATTTGTCAACACTGTTGGGGGTAGAGCTGGAGTTTACCTGGAGTTTACCTGGAGAGAGTTTCGGGGGTCAACGCCCCCGCGGCCCGGTCTGTGACCAGGCCTCCTGGTGGATCAGCGCCTGATCAACCAGGCTGTTGCTGCTGGCTGCACGCAAACCAACGTACGAGCCACAGCCCGGCTGATCAGGAACTGACTTTAGTTGCTTGTCCAGTGCCAGCTTGAAGACTGCCAGGGGTCTGTTGGTAATCCCCCTTATGTGTGCTGGGAGGCAGTTGAACAGTCTCGGGCCCCTGACACTTATTGTATGGTCTCTTAACGTGCTAGTGACACCCCTGCTTTTCATTGGGGGGATGGTGCATCGTCTGCAAATCTTTTGCTTTCGAGTGAGTGATTTTCGGTTTGGGAAGTTTGGTACTAGTCCCTCTAGGATTTCCGGTGTATATAATCATGTATTTTCTCCCTCCCGCGTTCCAGGGAATACAGGTTTAGAAACCTCAAGCGCTCCAGTAATTGAGGTGTTTTTTTCTCCGTTATGCGCGCCGTGAAAGTTCTCTGTACATTTTCTAGGTCGGCAAATTTTACCTGCCTTGAAAGGTGCTGTTAGAGTGCAGCAATATTCCAGCCTAATAGAACAAGTGACCTGAAGAGTGTCATCATGGGCTTGGCCTCCCTAGTTTTGAAGGTTCTCATTATCCATCCTGTCATTTTTCTAGCAGATGCGATTGATACAATGTTATGGTCCCTTTAAGGTGAGATCCTCCGACATAATCACTCCTAGGTCTTTGACGTTGGTGTTTCGCTCTATTTTGTGGCCAGAATTTGTTTTGTACTCTGAGAAGATTTAATTTCCTCATGTTTACCATTCTGAGTAATTGAAATTTTCATCGTTGAATTCAATTGTTTTCTGCAGCCCACTGAAAGATTTGGGTTTTATGTCCGCCTGGAGCCTTTCAGTGTCTGCAATGGAAGACACTGTCATGCAGATTCGGGTGTCATCTGCAAAGGAAACACGGTGCTGTGGCTGAATCTTGTCTATTCGGATATGAGGAAAGAGGAAAAGATGGGACAGTACGTGCCTTGGGGACAGAGCTTTTCACCGACTGCCTCGACTTTATTTTGACGACTACTCTCGTGTTGTTAATGAGGAAATTATTGATCCATCGAACCGATTTTCCTGTATTCCTTTAGCCGCATTTTGTGCGCTATTACCCCATGTCACACTTGTCGAAGGCTTTTTTGCAAAGTCTGGTATTATAATCTGCATTCTTTTTGTCTTTAGTGCATTTAGGACCTTGGGCGTATTTATCCAGTAGTTGAGACAGGGAAGGGCGACCTGTTCTAAACCCATGTTGCCCTGGGTTGTGTAATGATGGGTTTCTAGATGGGTGGTGATCTTGCTTCTTAGGGGCCCTTTCAAAGATTTTTATGATATGGGATGTTAGTGCTATTGGTCTGTAGTTCTTTGCTGTTGCTTTACTGCCCCCTTTGTGGAGTGGGCTATGTCTGTTGTTTTTAGTAACTGAGGGACGACCCCCGTGTCCATGCTCCCTCTCCATAGGATGGAAAAAGGGTCGTGATAGGGGCTTCTTGCAGTTCTTGATGAACACAGAGTTCCATGAGTCTGGCCCTGGGGCAGAGTGCATGGGCATGTCATTTATCGCCTGTTCGAAGTCATTTGGCGTCAGGATAACATCGGATAGGCTTGTGTTAGTCAAATTTTGTGGCTCTCTCATAAAAAATTCATTTTGGTCTTCGACTCTCAGTCTGGTTAGCGGCTTGCTAAAAACTGAGTCATATTGGGACTTGAGTAGCTCACTCATTTCCTTGCTGTCATCTGTGTAGGACCCATCTTGTTTAAGTAGGGGCCCAATACTGGACGTTGTTCTCGATTTTGATTTGGCATAGGAGAAGAAATACTTTGGGTTTCTTTCGATTTCATTTATGGCTTTTAGTTCTTCCCGCGATTCCTGACTCCTAAAGGATTCTTTTAGCTTAAGTTCGATGCTTGCTATTTCTCTGACCAGTGTCTCCTGCGCATTTCAGATATATTGACCTCTTTTAGGGCCCCTCTGTTATTCTTTTCCGTCGCCTGTAAAGGGAGCGCCTGTCTCTTTCTATTTTACATCTACTCCTCCTTTTTCTTAGAGGAATAAGCCTTGTGCATACATCGAGTGCCACCGAGTTAATCTGTTCTAGGCATAAGTTTGGGTCTGTGTTGCTTAGTATATCTTCCCAGCTTATATCGGTTAGGACTTGGTTTACTTGGTCCCACTTTATGTTTTTGTTATTGAAGTTGAATTTGGTGAATGCTCCCTCGTGACTAGTCTCATTTTGTCGGTCTGGGGCTCCATGCATACATGTCTGAACCTCAATTATGTTGTGATCTGAGTATATTGTTTTTGATATGGTGACATTTCTTATCAGATCATCATTGTTAGTGAAGATGAGGTCTAGTGTATTCTCCAGTCTTGTAGGCTCTATTATTTGCTGGTTTAAATTGAATTTTGTGCAGAGATTTAAAAGCTCGTGTGAGTGTGAGTTTTCATCAGAGCTGCCTCCTGGTGTTATTACTGCAACAATATTATTTGCTATATTCCTCCATTTTAGGTGCCTTAAGTTGAAATCCCCCAGGAGCAAGATGTTGGGTGCAGGAGCTGGAAGATTTTCCAGACAGTGGTCAATTTTTAACAGCTGTTCCTGGAATTGCTGGGATGTTGCATCCGGAGGCTTGTAGACTACCACAATGACTAGGTTTTGGTTCTCGACCTTTACTGCTAAAACTTCCACTACGTCATTTGAGGCATTAAGCTGGATTAAGATTTTGTAGGCCCTGGGCTATAGGTACTGTGAGGCCCCTGGGCTACAGGTACTGTGAGGCCCCTGCGCTAGAGGTACTGTGAGGCCCCTGGGCTAACAGTACTGTGAGGCCGCTGGCTAACAGGTACTGTGATGCCCTATGCTACAGTAACTGTGAGCACCTGGGCTACAAGTACTGTGAGGCCCCTGGGCTACAGGTACTGTGAGGCCCCTGTGCTACAGGTACTGTGAGGCACCTGGGCTACAGGTACTGTGAGGCCCCTGAGCTACAGGTACTGTGAGGCCCCTGTGCTACAGGTCTGTGAGGCCCCAGAGCCTACAGGGTACTGTGAGGTCCCTGAGTCTACAGGTACTGTGAGGCAACCTGGGCAACAGGTACTGTGAGCCCCTGAAGCCTACAGGTACTGTGAGGCCCCTGGCTATACAGTACTGTGAGGCCCCTGCGCCTACAGGTACTGTGAGGCCCCTGGGCTACAGTACTGTGAAGGCCCTTGGGCTACAGGTACGCGAGGTCCCGGGCTACGTACTGAGTCCCCTGGGTTACAGGTACTGTGAGGCACCTGTGCTACAGGTACTGTGAAGCCCCTGGGTTACAGGTACTGTAAGGCCCCTGGCTACAGGTACTGTGAAGGTCCCCTGGGTTACAGTACTGTGAAGCTCCCTGGGCTACAGTACAGTGAGTCACCAGGGCTACAGGTACTGTGAGGGCCCCTGGGTTACAGGTACTGTGCGGGCACCTGGGCACAATACTGGAAGCCCCTGGCTACAAGGTAACTGTGAGGCACCTGGTATAACAGGTAATGAAGGCACCTGGGCTACAGTTATCTGTGAGGCCCCTGTGCTACAGGTTACTGTGAGGCCCTGGGCTACAGGTAACTGTGAGGCCCCTGGTTTACAGAGGTACTGTGAGGCACCTGGGCTACAGTTACCCCTTGGGGGGGGGGTGGAGGCCCCCTGTGCACAGGTACTGTGAGGCAACCTGGCTACAGGTACTGTGGAGGCCTCTGGGTTACATGTACTGTGAGGCACCTGGCTACAGTACTGTGAGCCCTGTGCTACAGGTACTGTGAGGCACCAGGGCTACAGGTATTGTGAGCCACCTGGGTTACAGTTTACTGTGAGCACCTGGGCTACCGGTACTGTGAGGAACATGTGCTAAGCAGGTACTGTGAGGCACGCTTGGGCTACAGGTACTGTGAGGCCCCTTGGTTACAGTACTGGAGGCACCCTGGGTTACAGGTACTGTGAGTACCTGGGCTCAGGTACTGTGAGCCTCGGATACAGTTACTGTAGTGGCACCTGCTACAGTACTGTGAGGCACCTTACTACAGTACTAAGAGGCACCTGGACTACATTACTGGAGGCCTCTGGGGTTACAGGTACTGTGATGCAAACCTGGGCTACAGTACTGTGAGGCACCTGCTACAGGTAACTGTGAGGGCCCCGGTTAAGTTACTGTGAGGCACCTGGGCTACAGGTACTGTGAGGCCACTGGTTACAGGTATTGTGAGGCCTCTGGGTTACAGTACTGTGAGGCCTCAGGGTTACAGGTACTGTGAGAGGCACCTGGGCTATAGGTCCTGTGAGGCCTCATGGTTTACAGGTACTGTGAGGCCTCAGGGTTACAGGTACTGATTGAGGCCCCTGTGCTACGGGTACTGTTAGGCACCTGGCTACAGGTACAGTGAGGCCTCTGGGTTACAGGTACCTTGAGGTCTCTGGGTTACAGGTACTGTGAGGCACCTGGGCTACAGGTACTTGTGAGCCTCTGGGTTACAGGTACTAGTGAGGCCCCCTGTGTCTACAGTACTGTTAGGCCCCTGGCTACCAGGTAAAACTGTGAGGCCCTGCGCTACAGGTAAGTGAGGCATCCTGGCTACAGGTACTTGTGAGTGCTTTCCCTGGTTTACAGGTACTGTGAGGCACCTGCATCAGGTTACTGTGAGGCCCCTGAACTCACCTAGTTGAGGTTGCGGGGGTCGTATCCATCTCCCTGGCCCCGGTGCTACAGGTACTGTGAGGCACCTGGGCTACAATGTACTTAGAGGCTCTGGGTTACATGTACTGTGAGGCACCTGGGCTATCATTTTTACTGTGAGGCCCCTGTGCAACAGGTACTGAGAGGCACCAGGGCTACAGGTATTTGATGAGGCCCAACTGGTTACAGGTACTGTTAGGCACCTGGCTACAGTACTGTGATGAACCTGTGCACAGGTACTGTGAGGCACCTGGCTACAGTTACTTTGAGGCCCCTGGGTTACAGGTAAATGTGAGGCACCCTGGTTACAGGTACTGTGAGGCACCTGGCTACATGTACTGGTGAGGCCTCTGGCTTACAGTTACTGTAGGCACCTGGCTACAGGACTGTGAGGCCAACTGTGCTACAGGTACTGTGAGGCACCTGGGCTACAGGTAACTGTGAGGCCTGCTGGGTCAGGTACTGTTGAGGCACCTGGGCTACAGGTACTGTGAGTCACCTAGGGCTTCAGGTAACTGTGAGCCCCTGGGTTACAGTACTGTGAGGGCACCTGGTCTACAGGTACTGTGAGGAGCCTCTGGGTTACAAGGTCAACTGTTTGGAGGCTGCTAGGTTACAGGTACTGTAGCCTCTGGGTTATCAGGTACTGTGAGGCACCTGGGCTACAGGTACAGTGAAGCCTCTGGTTACAGGTACTGTGAAGCCTCTGGGTTACAGGTACTGGAGGCCCTGTGCTTAATTAACAGGTACGTGAGGCACCTGGGCTAACAGTACTGTGAGGCCACCTGGGCTACAGTACTGTGAGGCTCTGGGCACACAGGTACTGTGAGCCCCTGTGCTACAGGTACTGAGGAGTGCCCTGGGCTACAGGTACTGTGAGGCCCTGTGCAACAGGTACAGTGAGGTCCCTGTGCTACAGGTACTGTGAGGCCCCGGTGCTACAGGTACTTGTGAGGCCCCTGCGCCACAAGTTACTGTGAGCCTCTAGGCTACAGGTATTCTGTGAGGCCCCTGTGCTACAGGTACGTGAGGCCCCTGTGCTACAGGTACTGTGAGGCCCCCTGGGCTACAGGTACTGTGAGGCCCCTGTGCTACAGTACTGTGCAGGCCCCTGTGCTACAGGTATGTGTAGGCCCACCCTGTGCTACAGGTACTGTGAGGCCTCAGTCTACAGTAACTGTGAGGCCTCTGGGCCTACAGTACTGTGATGCCCCTGTGCTAAAGGTACAGTTAGGCCTCTGTGCTACAGGTACTGTGAGGCCTCTGGGCTTACAGGTACTGTGAGTCCCCTGTGCTACAGGTATGTGATCCCTCTGGGTTACGGTACTGTGAGCACCTGGGCTACAGGTACTTGTGAGGCCTCTGGGCTACAGTACTGTGAGCCTCTGTGCTACAGTACGTGAGGCCCCTGTGCTAACAGGTACTGTGAGCCCCTTGTGCTACAGGTACTGTGAGCCACGTGCACAGGTACTGTGAGGTCCCTGTGCTACAAGGTACAGTGAGGCCCCAGTGCTACATGTACTGTGAGGCTCCTGTGCTACAGTACTTGATGAGGCCCCTGTCTACAGGTACTGTGAGGCCCCTGTGCTACAGGTACTGTGGGCCCCCTGTGCTACAGGTACCCGTGAGCCCCTGTGCACAGGGGCATGTGAGGCTCTGGCTCCAGGTACTGGAGGCCCCTGTGCTACAGTACTGTGATGCCCCTTGCTACAGGTACTGTGAGGCCCCTTGCAACAGGTACTGGAGGCCTCTGGGCTACAGGTACTGTGAGGCCCCCTGTGCTACCAGGTACTGTGAGGCTCCGTCTACAGGTACTGAGAGGCCCCCTTTGCTACAGGTACTTAGGCCCTGTGCTACAGGGCTTTGAGAGGCCTCTGGGCAATAGGAACTGTGAGTCCCCTGTGCTACAGATAGCTGTGAGGGGCCCCTGTGCTACAGGTACTGTGGAGCCCCTGTGCTACAGGTAACTGTTAGGCCCCTGTGCTACAGGTAGCTGTGAGGCCCTGGGCTACAGGTACATGTGAGGCCCCTGTGCTACAGGACTGTGAGGCACCTTTGCTACAGGTACTGTGAGGCCTACTGGGGCTACAGGTACAGTGAGTGCCCCTGTGCTACAGTACTGTGAGGCCTCTGGTTACCAGGTACTGTGATGCCGTCTGAGTCTACAGTACTGTGAGGCAACCTGTGCTACAGGTACTGAGGCCTCTGGGCTACAGGTCTGACTGAGGCCCCTGTGCTACAAGGTACTTGAGAGGCACCTGTAGCACAGGTACTGTGAGGCCTCTGGGCTACATGTACTGTGAGGCGCCAGTTCCTACAGGTACTGAGAGGCCCCTGTGCTAGCAGGTTTCTGTTAGGCCCCTGTGCACAGGTACTGTGAGGCCCCTGTCAACAGGTACTGTAGCCCCTGTGCTACAGGTAATGTAGGCCTCTGGGCTACAGGTACTGTGAGGCCCCTGAGCTACAGGTACTGTGAGGCCCCTGGGCTACAGGTATGTGAGGCCCTTGCTACAGGTACAGTGAGGCCCCCTGTTCTACAGGTACTGTGAGGCCCCTGTGCTACAGGTACTGGTGAGGCCCCTGTGCTACAGGCACTGTGAGGCCCCTGTGCTACAGGTTACCGTGAGGCCCCTGTGCTACAGGTACGTGAGGCCCCTGTGCTACAGGTACTGTGAGACCCCAGTGCAAGCAGGTACTGTGAGGCCCCTGGCTACAGGTACTGTTGTGGCCCCTGTGCTACAGTACTGTGAGGCCCCTGTGCTACAGGAACTGTGAGGCCCTGTGCTACAGGTACTGTGGAGGCCCCTGTGCAACAGGTACTGATGGAGCCTCATGGGCTACAGGTACTGTGAGGCCGCCTGTGCTACAGGTACTGTTAGGCCCCCTGTGCTACAGTACTGTGTAGGCCCCCTGTGCTACAGTACTGGTGAGGCACCTGTGCTACAGGTACTGTGAGGCCTCCTGGGCTACAGGTACTGTGAGGCCCTGGCCTGTGCTACAGGTACTGTGATGCCTCTGGTTACAGGTACTGTGAGGGCCTCTGGGCTACGAGGTACAGTGAGGCACCTGTGCTACAGGTACTGGTGAGGCCTCAGGGCTATCAGGTACTGTGCGGCCCCCTGTGCTATCAGGTACGTGAGGCACCTGTGGCTACAGGTACTGTGAGGCCTCTGGGCTACGGTACTGTGAGCCTCTGTGCTACAGTCTTGTGAGCCCCTGTGCTAACAGGTACTGTGAGGCCTCTGGGATAACAGGTACTGTGAGCCCTTGTGCTACAGTACTGTGAGTCCCCGATCAGTGCTACGGTAACTGTGAGGCCTCTTGGATACAGGTACTGTGAGGCCCCTGTGCTACAGTACTGTGGCCCCTGTTCTACAGGTACTGTGAGGCCCCTGTGCTACAGTACTGTGAGGCCCCTGTGCTAACAGGTACTGTGAGGCCCCTGTTGCCTACACGTACTGTGAGGCCCCCCTGTTGCTACAGGTACTGTGAGGCCCCTGGGCTCCAGGTAACTGTGAGGCCCCTGTGCACAGGTACTGTGAGGCCCCTGAGCTAACAGTACTGTGAGGCCCTGTGCTACAGGACTCTGAGGCCCCTGTGCTACGTACAGTGAGGCCTCTGTCCGGATACAGGTACGTGAGGCCCCTGTGCTACAGGTACTGTGAGGCCCCTGTGCTACAGTACTGTGAGGCCCCTGTGCTACATGTACTGTGAGGCCCCTGTGCTACAGGTATTGTGAGGCCCCTGTGCTACATGTACTGTGAGTGCACCCTGTGCTACAGGTACTGCGAGGGCCCCCCTGTGCTACAGTACGTGAGGCCCCAGGGGCTACAGTACTGTGAGGCCCCTGATGCTACAGGTACTGTGAGGCCCCAGTGCTACAGGTACTGTGAAGGCCCCTGTGCTACAGGGACTGTTGGAGGCCCCTTTGCTACAGGTAGTTTTTTTTTTGTTTTTTTTTTCTGTGAGGCCCCTGTGCTACAGGTACTGTGAGAGCCCCTGTGCTACAGGTACGTGAGGCCCCCTGTGCTACAGTTACTGTGAGGCCCCTTTTGTCGCTATACAAGGTAACTGTGAAGGCCCCCTGCTACAGGTACTGTGAGGCCCCTGAGCTACCGGTACTGTGAGGCCCCTGTGCTACAGAGTACTGTGAGCCCTGTGCTACAGTACTGTTATGCCCCTTGCTACCGTACTGTGAGCCCCTTGCTAAGGTACTGTGGAGGCACCTGTGCTACAGGTTACTGTAGCCCCTGTGCTACAGGTACGTGAGGCCCCTGTGCACAGGTACTGAGAGGTCCCTGTGCTACAGGTACTGTGAGGCCCCCCACTGTCTACAGTACTGTTGAGGCCCCCTGTGCTACAGGTACTGTGAGGCCCCTTGCTACAGTACTGTGAGGCCCCTGGGCTACAGAACTGTGAGGCCCCTGTGCTACAGGTACTGTGAGGCCCCTGTGCTACAGGTACTGTGAGGCCCCTGTGCTACAGGTACTGTGAGGCCCTGTGCTACAGGTACTGTGAGGCCCCTGTGCTACAGGTACTGTGAGGCCCCTGTGCTACAGGTACTGTGAGGCCCCTGTGCTACAGGTACTGTGAGGCACCTGTGCTACAGGTACTGTGAGGCACCTGTGCTACAGGTACTGTGAGGCACCTGGCTACAGGTACAGTGATGCCCCTGTGCTACAGGTACTGTGAGGCCTCTGTGCTACAGGTACTGTGAGGCCCCTGTGCTACAGGTACTGTGAGGCCTCTGTGCTACAGGTACTGTGAGGCCTCTGTGCTACAGGTACTGTGAGGCCTCTGTGCTACAGGTACTGTGAGGCCTCTGTGCTACAGTCCTGTGAGGCCTCGTGCTACAGGTACTTGTGAGGCTCCTGTGCTACAGGTACTGTGAGGCCTCTGTGCTACAGGTACTGTGAGGCCCCTGTGCTACAGGTACTGTGAGGCCCCTGTGCTACAGGTACTGTGAGGCCCCTGTGCTACAGGTACTGTGAGGCCCCCTGTGCTACAGTACTGGTGAGGCCCCTGTGCTACCAGGTACTGTGAGGCCCCTGTGCTACAGGTACTGTGAGGCCCCTGTGCTACAGGTACTGTGAAGCCCCTGTGCTACAGGTACTGTGAGGCCTCTGTGCTACAGGTACTGTGAGGCCCCTGTGCTACAGGTACTGTGAGGCCCCTGTGCTACAGGTACTGTGAGGCCCCGGTGCTACAGTACTGTGAGTCCCCTGTGCTACAGGTACTGTGAGGCCCCTGTGCTACAGGTACTGTGAGGCACCCAGTAATATATTCAAAAGGAAAAAATAATCACAAAAGTCAACAGTTCATCATATACGTGATGCAATAACATACTGTAGTTAAAAACTTACAGCAATAACTGAACACTTCACTTAATCTTCGGAGGACTTAGTTACACAGCACACTCTCTCACAAATTATTTATGTTGATGGGTGTGTTCACCAGTCCACTGGTGCAGCTGGTAGTGCTTGCGGTTGTCATACACTGTGTGCAGCTGTAGTGCTGCGTTTGTCAACAATGGTGCAGCTGGTAGTGCTGCAGTGTCATACACTGGTGCAGCTGGTAAGTGCAGCTGTTGTCCATACACTGGTGCAGCGGTTAGTGCTGCAGTTTGTCATACACAGGTGCAGCTGGGATTGCTGCTGTTTCAACACGGTGCAGCTGGTAGTGCTGCTGTTGTCATACACTGGTGCAGCTGGTAGTGCTGCTGTTGTCATACACTGGTGCAGCTGGTAGTGCTGCTGTTGTCATACACTGGTGCAGCTGGTAGTGCTGCTGTTGTCATACACTGGTGCAGCTGGTAGTGCTGCTGATTTCATACACTGGTGCAGCTGGTAGTGCTGCTGTTGTCAAGCAGAGTGATGGCTCTCATAAAGAAATTGGAGCACGCATCAATAACTGGGCCTCTACCCTTCAAACAGAACTGTTTGTCATACTCCTTGCACTCAAATGCGTCCGTGTATCTAAGGTTGACACTTTAATTGTAATTGGTCGTCTTTCATCCATAGATGCTCTCAATCCATTAAGTAAAAACTGTGGTATGTGTGTGTCTGAGGCCAGACAAGTATGATAGGATTGTGGACAGTGGAGTCGAAGTGCACATGCTGTGGATTCCATCTGGAGTTTACCTGGAGAGAGTTTCGGGGGTCAACGCCCCCGCGGCCCGGTCTGTGACCAGGCCTCCTGGTGGATCAGCGCCTGATCAACCAGGCTGTTGCTGCTGGCTGCACGCAAACCAACGTACGAGCCACAGCCCGGCTGATCAGGAACTGACTTTAGGTGCTTGTCCAGTGCCAGCTTGAAGACTGCCAGGGGTCTGTTGGTAATCCCCCTTATGTGTGCTGGGAGGCAGTTGAACAGTCTCGGGCCCCTGACACTTATTGTATGGTCTCTTAACGTGCTAGTGACACCCCTGCTTTTCATTGGGGGGATGGTGCATCGTCTGCCAAGTCTTTTGCTTTCGTAGTGAGTGATTTTCGTGTGCAAGTTCGGTACTAGTCCCTCTAGGATTTTCCAGGTGTATATAATCATGTATCTCTCCCTCCTGCGTTCCAGGGAATACAGGTTTAGAAACCTCAAGCGCTCCCAGTAACTGAGGTGTTTTATCTCCGTTATGCGCGCCGTGAAAGTTCTCTGTACATTTTCTAGGTCGGCAATTTCACCTGCCTTGAAAGGTGCTGTTAGAGTGCAGCTATATTCCAGCCTAGATAGAACAAGTGACCTGAAGAGTGTCATCATGGGCTTGGCCTCCCTAGTTTTGAAGGTTCTCATTATCCATCCTGTCATTTTTCTAGCAGATGCGATTGATACAATGTTATGGTCCTTGAAGGTGAGATCCTCCGACATAATCACTCCCAGGTCTTTGACGTTGGTGTTTCGCTCTATTTTGTGGCCAGAATTTGTTTTGTACTCTGATGAAGATTTAATTTCCTCGTGTTTACCATATCTGAGTAATTGAAATTTCTCATCGTTGAACTTCATATTGTTTTCTGCAGCCCACTGAAAGATTTGGTTGATGTCCGCCTGGAGCCTTGCAGTGTCTGCAATGGAAGACACTGTCATGCAGATTCGGGTGTCATCTGCAAAGGAAGACACGGTGCTGTGGCTGACATCCTTGTCTATGTCGGATATGAGGATGAGGAACAAGATGGGAGCGAGTACTGTGCCTTGTGGAACAGAGCTTTTCACCGTAGCTACCTCGGACTTTAGTCTGTTGACTACTACTCTCTGTGTTCTGTTAAGATAAGATAAGATAAGATTTCGTTCGGATTTTTAACCCCGGAGGGTTAGCCACCCAGGATAACCCAAGAAAGTCAGTGCGTCATCGAGGACTGTCTAACTTATTTCCATTGGGGTCCTCAATCTTGTCCCCCAGGATGCGACCCACACCAGTCGACTAACACCCAGGTACCTATTTGCTGCTAGGTGAACAGGACAATAGGTGTAAGGAAACGTGTCGGAATTTCCACCCGCCGGGAATCGAACCCGGGCCCTCCGTGTGTGAAGCGAGAGTTTTAGCCACCAGGCCACCGGGCCTGGAAAATTATAGATCCATCGACCGACTTTTCCTGTTATTCCTTTAGCACGCATTTTGTGCGCTATTACGCCATGGTCACACTTGTCGAAGGCTTTTGCAAAGTCTGTATATATTACATCTGCATTCTTTTTATCTTCTAGTGCATTTAGGACCTTGTCGTAGTGATCCAATAGTTGAGACAGACAGGAGCGACCTGTTCTAAACCCATGTTGCCCTGGGTTGTGTAACTGATGGGTTTCTAGATGGGTGGTGATCTTGCTTCTTAGGACCCTTTCAAAGATTTTTATGATATGGGATGTTAGTGCTATTGGTCTGTAGTTCTTTGCTGTTGCTTTACTGCCCCCTTTGTGGAGTGGGGCTATGTCTGTATAGGACAAGTGAAAATTTGTGTATGCAATAATTTCGCAAAAATCATTCTGAACCTAACGAAAAAAATATATTTCATTGTGTTTGTTTAGTATTAAATTACTGTAAACGTTTTTAAAATATATTAGTAGGATTAGGCTGAAATAAATTGCGCTTGTTATAATAAGGTTAGGTAAGTTTTCTAATATTCTTTTGGTGCAAAATTATAAATTTTTACATTAACATTAATGAAAAAATATATCTTTAAACGTATATGATTTTTTTTTTTTAAGAAACGACTTAATTTTAAATGAGTTCTTGCTAATTGACCAGTTTTACATATTCGGCACGACACACACACACACACACACACACACACACACACACACACACACACACACACACACACACACACACACACATATATATATATATATATATATATATATATATATATATATATATATATATATATATATATATATATATATGCAAGGAATTCGCGAGCAGGCGAAATATACACAAACACTGATCTCTTACTGAAGGAGACTCGAACCTACGAACCTTGGAACAAGGTACGCAGTGCTTTACCAATCTACCCACACTGGACCAATAACTTGGAGTCCAGTTTGCGCTAGACTTTGATCTAAGGCAGCCAGCTTTCATGGAGAAGGCTTACAGCTTTTCAGGGGATGAGATGAAAATCTGTAAGCCTTCTCCCTGAAAGCTGGCTGCCTTGGATCAAAGTCTAGCGCAAGCTACACGCCAAGGTATTGGTCCAGTGTGGGTAGATTGGTAAAGCACTGCGTACCTTGCTCCAAGGTTCGTAGGTTCGAGTCTCCTTCAGCCAGAGATCAGTGTTTGTGTATATTTCGCCTGCTCTTGCGAATTCCTTGCATTGTTAATATCTCTAGTAAGGCTGATGCATGCAGGGGATGAGATGAAAAGCTGTAAGCTTTCTCCCTGAAAGCTGGCTGCCTTAGTTTAATATGTTTATTATGCACCCCATACCCATCCTGTGGGCGGTAGTCAAAAGATTACAGAGGTACATAATGGGTCCAGGGACTGGGCCTCAAAGTTTTGATAGCTGAGCAAGTTACAGAGGTAATGAATTCACAATTTACAAAGGTAATGAACTCACAATTTACAAAGGTAATGAACTCCAGGTAGGTCTAGTCACAATCATGACAAGTTACAAAGGTATTTACAGCTTACAGAGGTACACAATGGGTCCAGGGACTGCCTTGGATAAAAGTCTAGCGCAAGCTGAACTCCAAGGCATTGGTCCAGTGTGGGTAGATTGGTAAAGCACTGCGTACCCTGTTCCAAGGTTCATAGGTTCGAGTCTCCTTCAGCCAGAGATCAATGTTTATATATATATATATATATATTATATATATATATATATATATATATATATACATACATACATACATACATACATTAACAACACTGCAAGTAGCCAAAGAGTCGAACCCATGCTGCTTTGGTCTGCCTCATAGTGGGCGAAAACTCATGATGCCTTAATCCACGGGGCCACACAATCCTTAAGAGTAGCGCATCCAGCAGAACTGACGCAGGCCAAAGCAGCATGGGTTCGACTCCTTGGCTAGTCGTGGTGTTGTTATTGATCAATACTGTGGAAAATTGCATTTATCTGTATGTATAATTATGTACATAACAATAAATATACATAGATAATTATTATTTATCAACTAGACAAGTAGGAATTTGGGACACCTAGGTCGCAAAAATGTCCCCCTTCGATACCTACCACTGTCATAACCACAAGTTGCTCTGGACCTATTAATTAAATGAATTATACATCACCAGGAATTCTGGTAAATATATAAATTTGTGGACTGTATATTAAAAATAATAAATGGTTATATATATACACAATTACATAACAGAAGGAAAATATATCTTAATATCACTCACCAATTTGACTGGAGATTAATGTGTATCATACTCAGAAAACCTCACTCTAACTAAATCTATGAAAATAATGCTGGCCAGAATTACACACAAATCTAGAGAGCTTATCTGAGGTTCCTGGAGAGGTCTTGTCCAGTCGCCTGATATCTCAAGTTATGCAGGAATGCATATCCACCAATTTCGCCTCCTATTTGAGAGGTGTCAGCGCAATTTTAACCTCTAGAGCACGAAAAATTCTTCCCATTTCACCAACGTTCTAATACAAATTCAAACAAAATGGCGACTATCCTGCCCAGCCGCAGATTTCCCATTTTCGATAACATACTTCTTTTAAAAATACAATATAGGGCATCTATTTACCTATAAATTACCGTATTTCCGGAAAATATATACAATATTTTCCACAAATACCACTTGTTCGTGGGTACAATTATATATAATACTGCTCGTAGTACTAGTACACCAAACAGGGAGAGGAATGAAATTAGCCTAGAGTCATCCACGCCATCGTGTGTCTTTGGGTAGCGAGTACAATCAGTTCTGCTGGGTGCGCTACTCTTAAGGATTGTATGGTCCCGTGGATTAAGGCATCATGAGTTTTCGCCCACCATGAGGCAGGCCAAAGCAGCATGGGTTCAACTCCTTGGCTAATTGTAGTGTTATTGATCAATACCACTTGTTCGTGGGTACAATAATATATATACATACAGAGAGAGAGAGAGAGAGAGAGAGAGAGAGAGAGAGGAGAGAGAGAGAGAGAGAGAGAGAGAGAGAGAGAGAGAGAGGAGAGAGAGAGAGAGAGAGAGAGAGAGAGAGAGAGAGAGAGAGAGAGAGAGAGAGAGAGAGAGAGAGAGAGAGAGAGAGAGAGAGAGAGAGAGAGAGAGAGAGAGACCTAATTAATGTTTGCATAAATAACTCATTATGATTGTGACCAGATATTAACATGTAAATAGCTCATTACCCTTGTAACTTGTTCATCAAAAACTTTCCAGCCCAGTCCCTGGACCCACTATGTACCTCTGTAATTTTTTGACCACCACCTGCAGGATGGGTCTTGTGTGCATAATAAAGAGGTTAAACTAGGCCCTCAAGCTGGTGGAGGCCTCTGAGCTGCAGCTCCCAGAGTCCATGCCTTAATCTGGCCATGCTTGGGAGCAATTATTATTACATTCTTGGAGAATGCTCAAGCGAAGGAAGTAAAGCACAGATTCAAGGTCTTAGGTTAAGGACCCTCTCCTGAAGGAGGGGATTATTATTATTATAATCCAGGGGGAAGTGCAAAGCCCATAGGATTATACAGTGCCTGTGGGGAGGATGTGGAAGGCATTCAGGTTTAATTCAGGGAACTGGAGCACAGATCCAATTCCCTAGATCAAGAGCCCCTCATCAGCATCAAGGAACTTTCCTTGAGGGGTGATTATTATTATAATAAAAAGGAAGCGCTAAGCCACAAGGGCTATACAGCGCTGCCCTTGAGGGGTGAAGGAGGGGAATAGACCAGTGCACCAAATTCACTTTCTCGATCCCGTGTCGTGTTAACAAGCTCGCAAGTTTTGACGTTAGTCTTATTTACTAGCAAATACTTGCCTTTCATATTTTTTTTCAGACTGTACACATAGATGAAGTAACATTTACAGTGAATACGTATGCATGCAAATGTATTAAATTATATCATAACTTTACTCTCAATTATTGTAACTTCTATGTACAATTCTTAGAAATAAAGATTTGATTTTTAAATTTGTTTAACTGTTTGACTGGAAGTGTATGTAATTTCCTTTGTTTAGCTAAACTAGGAAATGGCTATTGCTTATAAGAGTAGCAGAGCCATTCAGGACTCCAACAATTAGGTTTGTCAGGAAACAGGACAAGTGTTTCCTGTGCAGGTCTTAGTCATATCATGACCTGCAGTTGGAGCTTTTGGTTATCTGACCGAGGCATTCCGCTGGCTTACCCCTTTAAAAATTTGAGTTACGATTATAACAACTAGATATACATACCTTCTCCAACGAAATGTACAAGTGCACTTGGGAGACCACCTTGTATCCGAGGTCTGGCACGTGTATTATTATTACACTGAGGAGAGCTGAACCCAAGTTATATAGGGCTTGTGGAAACAGGAAACAATCAGATTTGATCCAAGGATGAGTATTATTACATTCACATTGAGAACTAAGCCCACAGGGGTTCCAAGGATGAGGAAGCTAGCACCATTTCCTTTGACTAAGAGCCCATCACTGGCATCAAGGCACCCTACCCTCAAAGGCATAACATTCACAAGTTAAGGATTTGAGAGATTTAAAGTCTATCTACTATATGATTCATTAGGGTTGAACCTAACTTGTTCACCATGTCAAGAATACTTTAAGCCTCTAAGTAGTGATTACTGCAACTTGTCACCAGACCATGGGGCATCGTGGCAAAAGTTCTCGCTTTACACAGCGAGGGTCTGGGCTCAATTCCCGGCAAAGGGGTGGAAACATCGGACGTGTTTCTTTACACCGGTTGTCTATGTTCATCAGTAAAATGGATACCTGGGTGTTCGTCGCATCCTGGGACAAAACTGACCTAATTTGCCCAAAATGCTCTGCATAACAAGGTGCTTTTCTATATAATGGTATGACATCAATGTCTGCTAGGACTGTATACCTTGTACATGTACTTGTAGTAAATAAATTATTATTATTATTATAATCAAAAAGAAGCGCTAAGCCACAAGGGCTATACAGCGCTGGTAGTAAATAAAGATATATTATTATATATAACAAGACTCATGGTGTGTATGTCATGCTACATAGGTAAGACTAGTCAATTAGCAAAAAAAAATTTCAAAATTAAGTCCTTTCTAAATTTGTCTCTTATACGTTTGAAGATGTATTTTTAATTTGTTTTAATGTAAAAAAAAGTAATTTTGTACCAAAAGAACCTTAGAAAACTTACCTAACCTTATTATAACAAGCACAATTTAATTTAGCCTAATCCAGCTACAGTGGCACCCAAAGTTTTGTACAGCTCCCAACTCAAACAATTATGTAATTGTATTATTATAAGTGCTTTCGTAAGTGTATTTTTGGGGGGTCTGAAACTGGCTTATCTAATTTACATTATTCCTTATGGGAACAAATTCGTTCATAACGGCACTCAGCCTTCTGGAACAAATTTTGGCCACAACTCGGGGTACCACTATAAATACACATTTTAGACAAGTTTACAATAATTAATAATAAACAAACAATGAAATACATTTTTTTCGTTAGGTTCAGAATGGCTTTTGCGAAATTATTGCATACACAACTTTTCGCTTGCTTGATTCGACACGACGTGTACATCTCTATGGCAAGCATAGCTGTGGAGATTATAATAATCAAGGGGGAAGCACTAAACCCATAGGATTATATAGTGCCTGTGGGGGGATGGAAGGTATTCAGGCTTAATTCAGGGAACTGGAGCACAGATCTAGTTCCCTAGATCAAGAGCCTCACCAGCAGCAAGGAACCTCCCTCGAGGGGCTATAGCTGTGGAGAGTAAAATGGGGTTTGAAGTTGTAAAAGCTCATCTATACTAAAATCAGGGCACTAATGGTTCTATTATACATGTGAATGCATATCTAGAAAATGCTGTTTAGTGGGTCCTCACTCAAGACCTCAGGTATAATTTTTGCCTGACAAGGCATATGTTAATCTTGTAAAAGTACAGTTTTGGGACCACTTTTACCTGCTTCCCATTTGTGTGTGTGTGTGTGTGTGTGTGTGTGTGTGGATGTTCCATCATGGCCACATATGGAAGCACTGAACCCATAGGTCTTATACAGTGCATGAAGAATGGCAGGTAACCAGGCTTGATCCAGGAAAAAAAAAAATAGCTGCTCCAATTCGTTAGATAAAAGCCCTTTGCTGACAGAGGAACCCCATCATATACATTTTTCACTGGGGAAGCATTTAACCTATAATGATCAATTGGGAAGCACTAAACTAGTAGGAATCATGTAACACATGGGTGGTAACTGTTTGATCCCAGGGATGGAATTATATAAAACACTAAACCCTCCTCATGTGGCACTGGTGTATTATAATAAAGTTAAGTGCTAACCCTGAAAGGGTCACAGAGCACTGATTATAATCAAAACTAAGTGCTAAACCACCATGGTCATACAGCGCTGCCAGTGTGCCGAGCTGAACAGTGTACACAAAAACCTGGCAAGGTTAGGGTTACAGGATGTGTGAAATAAATATCAGAGTTGGTGTAAAAGGTCAGTTTCTGTCAATCATAAAGAGGGTCAGCTTTAAAACTCGGTGAGAAGGGCAGGAAGGGTTAGCATATCTGGGTGATGTAGGTAACTAAAGTGCCTTCTGCATGCACATTCGTATATACATTTTATCATTATTAAAATCAAAGTGTTAAACCCTCAAGGGTCATGCCCAGGACATTTAATCAAAGAACAGCTCCAATTTCTTGTATCAAAAGCCCATCACTAATGTCAAGATAATATCTTTGAAGGGTCAGGTACTATTAAACTGACCAATGCACCATCACATTTTATTCAGATTGAGAATCAGAAAAAAAAAGCCCAAATGGCATAATTATTCATAATTTGAGGCAATGTATTTATTTGATAAAATTTTTAAAAATAAAAATGACTTCAGTTAAAAGTACCACATACTTGTAATGTTATCTGGTAGACCAAACATAATTGTTGCAATTTCCTACCAATTTTGGGTTATCCTATTCTGTGTAAAACCTTTGTAGTGATAAATATTAATCACAACAAACATCTTTTTGTCTACAGGTATCCAAATTTTCCCAACTACCAACACATGTCAATCTAAACACACAGCCAAATGTAATAATCGAACATATTTATTTATTTAGAAGAATTATGCACCTCGTATATCTATTTTGTGGGCAGTAGTTAAAACAGAGGTACATAATGAAGCAACTAAAGAAAACTAGAAAATACACCAGCAGCTGCTGCATCAGACATCTGCACTGGCCTTGGTGTGTGGATGTCTTGCTGTTTCAACAAACAAATTTTCTTCACACTCTCTCTAGGACACTTGTCCTCACACTTGTCCACTGTGCTCATCTGTTAGAGCATCAATCACATTTCCTCCCAATTTATGGCTATTTTAGAGCTGGTTACCGAATCGTGTAGGTTGTGTGCACTTGGCTCTGTAGAGATGAACTCAGCAGACGGAGGATCAAGCCTCCACCATGACTTGGGCTGAATGACCCACGTGGGTTTAGGGCTCAAAATTATTTATATCGAGATGTTTTCCCCATGGAACAGGATTCTTCAATCGGTAAGTGATTGAAGAAGTCTGTTCTGCTGGTGAAATGCTTCAATAAAGTTCCTTCTGTTCAATTGTGTCTGTTTCACTACTTGTCAGCTTTGTGTCATTTGGCTCTGCAGAGGCTTAGGTGGGAAATTTTAACACCTGTACCCTTTTCCATTCCCCAAAGAAAATTATCATTCCTTGCCCATTATTGCCAAGATTTTGTGTATTATTATCTTCCACGACTCCTGAAGGTTGGGCTTGTTACAGAGAGTTGGGGTGGCCCTTCAGACTGCAATAATATTCGTCACCGGAGAGAAGCATTTTTCATAGGTTTGTTCTGCCTAATCTGCCCTCCTGAAAAATATGGCTTCCTGTTAAACCTGTTATTCTGCCTGCCCTGTGCTCCTGCCTGGAATGCTCGTTGCCCTGGCCTGTGCTGCAAAAAGTGTTCTTCGGAAGTGTCTTGCCAGGATTCTTCTTCTGCCAGACCCTCCATGCTATACCAGACTTCTTGCCAGATCTGTTGTGCCAGATGCATTTTGCCTGATCTGCTCATCTGCTGAGCCTCTTCTCCGACCAGCCCTTCATTTATGCTAGACCAGATAGCTTCCCAAACCCGTTCTTGTAAAAGATGTGTTCTGCCAGAACTGTTCTCCTGCCAGGACTGTTCTGCCAGAAAATCCCTCCCACCAGGCAAGTCCTGCCATTCTGCATGATCTAGTCTGTCAGACATTGTCTGCCAGCCCTGTTGTTCTGTCAGATTTTGCCTATCAAACATGTTCTGCTTGACCTGTTCTGCTAGACCTGTTCTTCTGCCATACATGTTATACCCAACCTGTTCTTCTGCTGGAGCTGTTCTGTCTGACCAAACCTGCTCTTCATGATTTATTCTGTCAGCCATATCTTGCTTGACTTGTTCTTTTGCCAGACGTATTTTCTCTGATATGTTCTGCCAGACCTGTTCTGTGAGATGCATTCCATGTGGCAGATGTGTTCCCTTGACCATGCTCTGCCTGCCCTGTTCGTCTGCCAGATGTATTCTGTCAGCAATGTTCTGCCTATTCCATCTTTTTGCCTGGCTTATTCCTCTGTCAGAGGGGTTCTGCCTCGCCCAATCTTCTGGCAGACTTGTTTGTCTGTCAGAAGTGTTGGGCCTGATCCAGTCTTCTTCCATGTGTGTTCCATCAGAAGTGCCAGGCCTGATCCAGTCTTCTTCTGTTTGTGTTCTGCGAGAAATGTCACGCCTGATCCAGTCTTCTCTCATGTGTGTACTGTCAGAGGTGTCAGGACTGATCCAATCTTCTCTCATGTGTGTACTATCAGAGATGTCAGGACTGATCCAATCTTCTCTCATGTATGTTCTATCAGAGGTGTTGGGCCTGATCCATTCTCTTGTGTGTGTTCTGCCAGAAGTGTCTGGTCTGATCCAGTCTTCTCTCATAGGTGTCCTGCCAGAAGTGTCTGGCCTGACCCAGTCTTCTCTCATACGTGTTCTACTTGAAGTGTCTGGCCTGACCCAATCTCCTGCCATGTGTGTTCTGCCAGAAGTATCTGGCCTCATCCAGTGTTCTTCCAGACGTCTTCGTTTGCCATACATGTTCTGCCCAATCTGTTCTTCTGCTAGACGTGTTCTGTCAGAGGTATCCTGCCTGATCCAATCTTCTGCTGGATGGGTTCTGTCAGGCATGTTTTGCCAAGCCTGTTCTTCTGATGGATCAGGCTCAGTAGGCATGTTATGCAAAATATACTCTGTCAGCCCTTGTGATCTGTCAAAATTATCCTCCTGCTCGACCTGTCTTCCCAGCAGACGTGCACTTCTGCCAGACCATCCGCTCTGCCACATCCGTTCTGGTGCCCGACCTGGAGGCTTTAAAAAAGAGCAGAGCATAAGAACAAAGAACAGCTGTAGGCCTACTGGCCCATGTAAGGTAGATCCTACTCACACCAAACTATTCCCACTAAGAAAGTTGTAAAATTATATTCATGGGGAAGTGCTAAAACTGAGAGGTTATGCAGTATCTGGTGAATGGGAAGTAATCTGGTTTGATCAATAACAGTAAGGGAGCTTCCCATTCTTTGAGTAGATCCCTTCACCAGTGTCAGGGAACCTCCTTTGATGGGAAAGAAAACCATGTATCTTGAGCAAAATGATGAACATGTAATCAATGTCTTATAATTAATAATTATTTCAACACATACCATTACAGTACATTAGCATATGTTATTTTATTAATGTTTAAGACTTTTATATTCTACATTAATTTGGGAAGAAATCACTTGAGACCACCAATTTGAAAAAAATACCATAATGAGCACTTTAGCGAGTTTAGATACACATATTTGGAATCAAGATTTGTGTCTGAACACATGAAATTACTTTATCTTTTCACTGTTGTATTTTGCATATTTCCATTTAAACAAAGATGGTATACATACAGCAGGGCCCTACTTATATGGCAGGTTAGGTTCCAGGCTACCAACACACAGCAGACATCACCGAAAAGCAGAACGCCATTTTTTTCCACTTAAAAATGCATATAAATGCCAGATAAGTTTACATTAACATATATTAAGTTAGCAATAGAACTAGGCATTAAAAAACAAGTAAAATACAAACAGTACACTCATTATTTACCTCAAAATATTTTTAGTCTTAATGTAGGGTAAAAGGTGAGTAGTATTTACTGTAAGAAGTCAGCTGTAGGTAGGTATGGTTGCCCTCCTGACCACCCCACCCACACATAATATACTACGATGCTTAAAGCGCCCTCGAGTGATAAAATGCATGTAGAGTACACTCATTACTTACCTTAAAATATTTTTTTTCTTAATTGTCTTAATATAGGGCGAGAGGTGAAAAGAATTTATTTGAAGATAGTCGTGTGGGAGGTATGGGAGCCCACCTGGCCACCCCACTTACTATGACATTTAACCCTTTGAGGGTTTTGGACGTACTAGTACGGCTTACGACCCAGGGTTTTTGACGTACTAGTACGCCTAAATTCTAGCGCCCTCAAATCTAGTGGGAGAAAGCTGGTAGGCCTTCATATGAAAGAATGGGTCTATGTGGTCAGTGTGCACAGTCTAAAAAAAATCTTGCAGCACACAGTGCATAATATGAAAAAAAACTGACTGTTTTGTTGGAATAAAACAGCGACTTTGCACTGTATTTTCGTATGGTATTTATTGTTGTATTCTAGTTTTCTTGGTCTCATTTTATAGAATGGAAGACATTACAGAAATTGAGATGATTTTGACTGGTTTTACAATGAAAGATGCCTTGAAATTGAGCTCAAAGTAGCAGAAATGTTCGATTTTTACTAAATTTCAAAAGTAAACAAATCGTGCCAATGGTCCAATACACGTCAACTGGTGAGTCTAATATTCTTTCACAAGTGCGCCAATAATATTTATACCATTTTTTACACTAATGCAGTAGTCTGCATAACAGTAAATCTTATATTTTTTGTGAGAATAAAAATACAAAGTGGAAAGCAAAAGAATATAAGAGGGGCCTTGAGACATGACTAATGACCAGAGGAAATGTCATTTTAGTGCCAGGAATGTCTTTCTTGTTTATTCTGGACCCTATTCGGAAATTGGCATCTTTTGAAATTTGTATGAAATTGGCAAAATTGCTAAATTCTGACCACTGTACTGGATAGTTGAATTTCATAAATGGGTGGTTTCTTGCACCCATTCGATAGAAAAAATGGAGTTCTAGCGAAATATTCATGTTTTTTGTCGACTAGTACAGTGGAATTGGCCGAAAATGGGGCTCAAAGTGGGCAAAATCGCCGATGCGTAAATATCCCCGAGACCGCTAACTTCGCGAGAGCATAATTCCGTAAGTTTTCCATCAAATTTCAAACTTTTGGTGTCCTTATGATCGGGAAAAGATTCTCTATCTTTTCATAAGAGAAAAATATTTTTTTTTTTTTTAAATTTGGCCGACCCTGAGAACGAGTTTCGGAGAGGGCCTGTCGACCCTCAAAGGGTTAACCCCTAAACAGTCCAAACGTATATATACGTTCACTCGCGCAGCGCCCCAAATTTTGAGAGAAAAATTTTTTTTTGTTTTAATAGGAAAAAAGAGCATATGGTACTCAGGCGTCCCCAATTATTTTAATATGGTGCACAGTGAGTGCGCACACCCATTCTCTCATTTCTAGGTGACTCGGGCATATCGTGGCAGTGTTGAATGAATGACAAAGAAAACGTATATATACGTTTGGGGCACTATGCACGAGAACGTATATATACGTTTGGACCGTTTAAGGGTTAAAGCGCCCTAGAGCGATAAAATGCACATAAAGTACTCTCATTACTTACCTTAAAATATTTGTAGTCTTAATGTAGGGTGAAAGGTAAGCAGGATAAAAATGAATAAACGAGAGAGAGAGAGAATGAGAAGATAACAGAGCCAGAGTACTTATGTAAACAAATGCATCTGGTTACGGTTGATATACGTTCATACAAATTCCTTAAATTGTGTACAAGTTGTCTCCACAGTGGTACAGTAGAATAAATAAAGACTAACATTTCCATTCTCTTGTAACATTTTTCAAAGGAACGATGCTCTGACAAGTTATTATTACTACAAATTATTGCAATTATAATCATAATAAAAAGAAGCGTTAAACCCACAAGAATCGTGAATAGCTATAGATAGCGAAGGCATATGAAAGGAATATTTTTCGACAGTTAAGTAACTGGTGTTTGACTAGAGAACAATTCCTCCAACACTCCTACAAACCGCTCGGTAAACAAATTTTATATTTATGTCAATTTTTATACTGTGGGTGTATGCAATATATTTATATGTTATGTAGCGTGTTTATTATATAATTTTGAAAAAATATAGATGGATTAATGGAAATGTCTATATTAACATAATGTATGACATTTAGTGTGTCCAAGAGATTATATGGCATCAAGAGTAGAGAGAGAGAGTGATTTTTATGTGTACCTGCATGCCAGCACAGTGTGTAAGTATATTTAGGTACAGGTACACACAAGTATAATCATCAGAGTACAGTGGAACCCTGAGTTTCGGCTGCCCTGAGGATCGGCCACTTAGTTTCGGCTAAATTTTGTCCCGAGTTTCAGCCTGTGCCCAGTGTTTCAGCCGGTGTACCAGACCTGTTCACTGCCTGTACAGGCGCCGCGAGCCAGTCTAGCATTGTTTATCCTCGAGTGAATATAACCCTGCACACTCATCCAAACATTTCACAGTTCATTGCATTTAATGCTTGTTTATTGATTGTGACTGAAATAAGCCACCATGGACCCAAAGAAACTTCATAGTGCAGCCCTTTGGTAAAGAAAGTAAGAAACACAATACAATCGAAGAAATAAATTGCAGCAAAGTACCAAAGTGGAGAAGGAAGAGAGAAGGGAGTGTGCCTTCAGTGATTCTACAATATGTACGATGCCAAAGCAGCAAGAGTCGATAAAGGTTACAGAGCCAGCCAGCGATAAAGTGTAGCATTACCAGTGTAGCAAGTTAACCCACCATACCACGGGCGGGATTTGAACCCGTGGTCAGAGAGTCTCAAAACTCCAGACCGTCGCGTTAGCCACTGGACCAGCTAGCCACAATAAGATTCGTCCAACTAGGTATACGTATTTCTACACCACAGGAAGGTTAGCATAGGCACCACTGTGACCACAAATGCAAGTTTTTATGGATGAATCTCCAGCTAGCGTGGCTGTGACGAACTCTAGCTCAAGTCCCCTCAATGCCGTCAACATGACTCACGAAATTGTAACGACACGATTGTAAACAAACCATACCATGGGCGGGATTTGTTTGCAATCGTGTCATTACGATTTCGTGAGTCATGTTGATGGCATTGAGGGAACTTGAGCTAGAGTTCGTCACAGCCACGCTAGCTGGAGATTCGTCCGTAAAAACTTGCATTTGTGGTCACAGTGGTGCCTATGCTAACCTTCCTATGGTGTAGAAATACGTATACCTAGTTGGACGAATCTTATTGTGGCTAGCTGGTCCAGTGGCTAACGCGACGGTCTGGAGTTTTGAGACTCTCTGACCACGGGTTCAAATCCCGCCCGTGGCATGGCTTGTTTGCAATCGTGTCATTACGATTTCGTGAGTCAAGTTAAGTTAACCCTTTTAGCTCTGATGGAATTTCAGGTTCCCAGCTTATTTATATAACCATAGCAATGTACTGGTAACAATTGGAAGCCATTAAAAACTGGAGGGACTTTCACTACCTTCTAAAAACCTACTCGATTGTGAATCTGGTAACTTTGGCAGCTCTCTGCCTCACACAACATATCAACAAATGAGAACAAACCAATATGCCTTTCGTAATTCAGGGCTAAAAGGGTTAAGATATTAATTGATAGAAAAAGAACAGCACGAAACTGACTCCTCCAATGTTGTTGGAATTATATAGGGTGACTGACAACACCGCTGTCTCTGCTGCCGCCATCACCACCACTATGTAATGCTCATCTTTCAGTGGCCCTTATACACCCAACAACAAACACAGCAATACTCGTCAGTTAGGGAGAGATATGACATTTTAGTCATTCTAGAGTATATATCATGTTTACGTTATTAATATTGTTTATGTCATGTTAGATGAATTATGCTAGATAAATAAACCGTAGAGTTGATATTAGTGTCATATTGAAGGATTATCCTGTCCTGCCTCCAAACAAACTCTCCTCTCTCATATGCCAACAAGAGTCTTCAATAAAGGTAAAACTGATTTAATGTTCATTTATCCATTAAAATTAGTGCTTTATATTTCTCATTGTTTTCTCTATGTAAAACTATAGTATTTATTCTTTAAAAAAAAAAAACGAAAATTTTGGGGGGGAACAGATTAACTGGATTTACAATATTTCTTATGGGAAATATTGCTTCGACTTTAGGCCTAGCTCCTGGAACGAATTACGGCCAAAACTCTGGGTTCCACTGTATATATAAATATGCAGAGACTAAAACACTTGAAATTTTGGAAAATTTCCAGACATAATAGAAAGGTGCTCAAAGAGAATGTAAACTGGGTGGGGCACGCTGTATTAGAAAGACCGCTCGTTGTATAGCAAATTTTGGTCATAATTTGAAATCTCCATAGTAGTGGAACATCGTAAAGTGTGGCCCTACTGTATACAGCAAGGCCCCACATATACAACAAGGTCCCACATATACAACAAGGACCCACATATACAACAAGGCCCCACATATACAACAAGGTCCCACATATACAACAAGGCCCCACATATACAACTAGGTCCCACATATACAACTAGGTCCCACATATACAACTAGGTCCCACATATACAACTAGGTCCCACATATACAACTAGGTCCCACATATACAACAAGGACCCACATATACAACTAGGTCCCACATATACAACAAGGACCCACATATACAACAAGGACCCACATATACAACTAGGTCCCACATATACAACTAGGTCCCACATATACAACAAGGACCCACATATACAACTAGGTCCCACATATACAACAAGGTCCCACATATACAACAAGGACCCACATATACAACAAGGACCCACATATACAACAAGGACCCACATATACAACAAGGACCCACATATACAACAAGGCCCCACATATACAACAAGGCCCCACATATACAACAAGGACCCACATATACAACAAGGACCCACATATACAACAAGGACCCACATATACAACAAGGACCCACATATACAACAAGGACCCACATATACAACAAGGCCCCACATATACAACAAGGCCCCACATATACAACTAGGCCCCACATATACAACAAGACCCCACATATACAACAAGGCCCCACATATACAACAAGGACCCACATATACAACAAGGACCCACATATACAAGGACCCACATATACAACAAGGACCCACATATACAACAAGGCCCCACATATACAACAAGGCCCCACATATACAACAAGGCCCCACATATACAGCAAGGCCCCACATATACAACTAGGCCCCACATATACAACAAGGCCCCACATATACAACTAGGCCCCACATATACAACAAGGCCCCACATATACAACAAGGCCCCACATATACAACTAGGCCCCACATATACAACAAGGCCCCACATATACAAGGCCCCACATATACAACAAGGCCCCACATATACAACAAGGCCCCACATATACAACAAGGCCCCACATATACAACTAGGCCCCACATATACAACTAGGCCCCACATATACAACAAGGCCCCACATATACAACTAGGCCCCACATATACAACAAGGCCCCACATATACAACAAGGCCCCACATATACAACAAGGACCCACATATACAACAAGGCCCCACATATACAACTAGGTCCCACATATACAACAAGGCCCCACATATACAACTAGGCCCCACATATACAACAAGGCCCCACATATACAACAAGGCCCCACATATACAACTAGGCCCCACATATACAACAAGGCCCCACATATACAACTAGGCCCCACATATACAACAAGGCCCCACATATACAGCAGGTTAGATTCAAAGTTACTGCTGAAAAAGTGAAACAGCCTTTTTTTTTTTCATTTTCAAATGCATATAACAGTAGTATGTTGATACTATCATATATACATGTATTAAGTGAGCAATAGAGTCAGGCCTAAAAAATGAATATACAGTACATACTTTTTTTTTTTTTTAACACGCTGGCCATTTCCCACCAAGGCAGGGTGACCCCAAAAAAGAAAGAAAAACTTCCAACATCATTCATAAGGAATCCCTATTTTTGCAGAGGCGCTCAGATACGACAGTTTAGATATCGCTCCAAACAGCCAATATCCCAACCCCCCTCATTTAAAGTGCAGGCATTGTACTTCCCATCTCCAAGACTCAAGTTCGGCTAACTGGTTTCCCTGAATCCCTTCACAAAATATTATCCTGCTCAAACTACAACAGCTCATCAAGTCCCAAAAGCCATTCATCTACATTTACTCCTATCTAACACCCACTCGCACATTTGCTGAAAGTCCAAACCCTTAGCGCACACAACCTCCTTTACCCCCTCCCAACCTTTCCCAGGACAACCCCTACCCTGCCTTCCTTCCCCTACAGATTTATACGCTCTCAAAGTTATTCTACTTTGTTCCATTATCTCTAAATGACCAAACTACCTCAACAACCACTCTTCAGCCCTCTGACTAGTACTTTTAGTAACTCCACACCTCCTAATTTCTATACTACAAATTCTCTGCATAATATTTACACCCCACATTGTCCTTAGACAGGACATCACCTCCATCCTCCTCCTCGCTGCAGCATTTACAACCCATGCTTCACACCCATATAAGTGTTGTTACCATTACACTCATACATTCCTTTCTTTGCCTCCATGGACAACGTTTTTTGTCTCCACAGATACCTCAAAGAATCGCTTACCTTTTTTTCCCTTCATCAATACTATGGTTTACCTCATCCTTTATAAACCCATTTACTGACAAGTCAACTCCCAAATACAGTAGGGCCCCACTTACATGGCAAGTTAGGTTCCAGGCTACTGCCGTAAAACGGAAATCGCCGTAAAGTGGAACACCCTTTTTTTCTGCATATAAATGCTAGATAACAGGTTTACACTAACAAAGTTAGCAACAGAACTAGGCATTAAAAACACAATAAAAAGTAAATTACACCCACAGTACACTTGTTACTTACCCTAAAATATTAATATGAATGTGTAAGAGGCGAGTGGCAGTGTAAAAGTTTTTCCATTTCAGCAATTACTCGCTGACTTTTTGGGGTTATCCTAGGTTCTCTATACATATGCTGCTATATGTAACTATTTCATGGCTATCACAGCCATCAACATACTTTGTTAATAAGTTTATTCAGGTATACACAAATACACAGATCATACATAACAGCATATGTGTAGAGAACCTAGGATAACCCAAAAAAGTCAATTCACTAAGCTTAATCATTTCTAACTTGGCACTTAAGACTTTTTATCACAACTAAGTTTAGATGCCATTGTAAACGAGAGCCAACTAGTTAACAAAATAATAAACGAGAAAGAACGACATACACGGAGTTCAGACAATATAAAAACACAAACTGAAAGGGTGATGGGTGATCACTGTCAGGCAAAATAAACATGCATTAATGTGTGACCAATTTTAGTTCATTCACATACGTTTGTAAGTTTGTGAAACTTTTACCTCAGTATTTTTTTTTTAAATAATAATTACCTCACAATACAAATACTCTTACATTGTGTACAAGGTGTACAAGTTAGTACAGAAGAATAAACAAACAGCAACACTCCCATTCTCATGCAACACCATTTTTAGAGTGAACGATGATATTATCACAATAAGAGAAGCACTAAACCCACAGGGGTCATGAATAGCTCTAGACAGAGTGAAGGCACACGAAAGGAATATTTTCCTACAGTTATCCCCCAGTAACTAGTGTTGGACTAGAGAAAATTAAATTCTTCACACTCCTACAAGCAGCTTGGTGGGTGTATGTATCATGTTTGTATTATGTAACGTGTTTCTTATACAATTTTGAAAAAATTATCAGATGGATTAATGGAAATGTCTATATTAATGTAATATATGACCGTTAATGCGCCCAAGAGATTATTATGATGATGGCGTCTTCAAGAGTAGAGAGACTTAGTGATTTTAATGTGTGCCTGCATGCCAGCAGTATGCAAGTATATTTAGGTACAGGTATACAAGTATAATTATCATAGTACATATAAAATATGCAATGACCTTAAAACACTTGAAATTTTGGAAAGTTTCCAGACATAATAGAGATGTGCTCACGGAGAATGTGTGATGTGGGGGGTTCGATTATGTGGATTGGGTAAAGGAAAGTCACATAGACAATAATGGAGTATAATTATAACGGAATATATGGGAACCACCAGGCCCGCCCTGCCTCTCTGCTCTCTATCTTAAGACTGACTCACGAATTGGGTCCTAGGGGTGTGCGGCGTTCAAAAACATGCTATAGTCAGCAGCAACATGAATAACAGTCAGTGAGTCACACAGGCAGTTGGTAGCGAGTCATACTACTGGTAACCGGTTACTGGTTACTAGAAACTGGTACTACTGAGAAATGTATACAAACCGGGTGGGGCGCAGTGACCATAGGTGAGGGGAGCCTTATAGCAAGTTTTGGTCGTAATTTGAAATGTTCGTATTAGCGGAACACCACAAAGCGGGGCCCTACTGTATCTGCAAACATTCACTTCTTCCACTCCCTCCCTCTAATGTGATAACCAATTTTTCTTTACCTAAATCGTTTGATACCCTCATCACCTTACTGTTATCTATGTTCACTTTCCACTTTCTTCTTTTACACACCCTCCCAAACTTGTCCACTAACCTTTGCAACTTTTCTTTAGAATCTCCCAAAAGCACAGTATCATCAGCAATAACTAACTTAACTCCCATTTTGTATTTGATTCTCCATTATTTAATCTCACCCCTTTTCTGCAACACTGTAGCATTTACTTCTTTTACAATACCATCTATAAATGTTAAATAACCATGGTGACATTACACATCCCTGTCTAAGACCTACTTTTACTGGAAAGTAATCTCCCTCTCTCCTACACACCCTGAGCCTCACTATCCTCAAAAACTTTTCACAGCATTTAGTAACTTAGTACCTATTTCAGACACTTGCAACTTCTGCCACATTGCTCCCCTATCCACCCAATCATATGCATTTTCTAAATCCATAAATGAAATTAAAATTTCCTTAATCTAAAAATTGTTAGCTTATATGCTTCAATGCAAACCCTTGATCAATGCAACCCCCCCATCCCCATTCATTCTAAAGCCACCATGTTCATCTGCAGTCCTGCTCTCTTGTCTTACCTCAAATTCTTTTAATAACAATTCTACCATACACTTTACCTGGTATACTCTGTAAACTTATTCCCCTATAATTTTTACAATCTTTTGTCCCCCTTCCCTTTTATATATAGGAACTATACACGCTCTCTGCCAATCCCTAGGTATCTTCCCTTCTTCCATACTTTTTTTTTTTTAACAAGTCGGACATCTCCCACCAAGGCAGGGTGACCCAAAAAGAATATCCTCAAAAAGAAAATACTTTCATCATCATTCAACACTTTCACCTCACTCACACAATCACTTTTTGCAGAGGTGCTCAGAATACAACAGTTTAGAAGTATATACATATAAAGATACACAACATATCCCTCCAAACTCCCAATATCCCAAACCCCTCCTTTAAAGTGCAGGCATTGTACTTCCCATTTCAAGGACTCGAGTCCAGCTATAAAAAATAACCGGTTTCCCTGAATCCCTTCACTAAATATTACCTTACTCACATTCCAACAATAAATAAAAAGGCACAATACCGTGACTGGAACAATACACAAATAACCCGCACATAAAAGAGAGAAGCTTACGACGATGTTTCGGTCCGACTTGGACCATTGACAAAGTCACACTTTGTGTGACTGTCAATGGTCCAAGTCGGACCAAAACGTCGTCGTAAGCTTCTCTCTTTTATTATTTTTTTTTTTTTTTATTATCACACCGGCCGATTCCCACCAAGGCAGGGTGGCCCGAAAAAGAAAAACTTTCACCATCATTCACTCCATCACTGTCTTGCCAGAAGGGTGCTTTACACTACAGTTTTTAAACTGCAACATTAACACCCCTCCTTCAGAGTGCAGGCACTGTACTTCCCATCTCCAGGACTCAAGTCCGGCCTGCCGGTTTCCCTGAATCCCTTCATAAATGTTACTTTGCTCACACTCCAACAGCACGTCAAGTATTAAAAACCATTTGTCTCCATTCACTCCTATCAAACACGCTCACGCATGCCTGTGCGGGTTATTTGTGTATTGTCACATTTCAACAGCTCGTCAGGTCCCAAATACCATTCGTCTCCATTCACTTCTAACACACTCACGCACACTTGCTGGAAGTCCAAGCCCCTGGCCCACAAAACCTCCTTTACCCCCCTCCCTCCAAGCTTTTCGAGGACGACCCCTACCCCACCTTCCTTCTGTACACTTATTAAACAAAAATACCAACCACTCAAAATCTATATCCCCCTTCCTTTTAACATTTCTGTCATGATTCCATCAGTTCTAGCTACTTTACCCACTTTCATTCTATGTAATGCCTAGTGCCCTTCCCTTACACTCACATCCAACTCTTCTTCATTCCTAAAAGATGTTATACCTCCCTGGCCAGTGCATGAAATTGCCTCCCTCTCTTCATCAATTTTTAAAAGTTCCTCAAAATACTACTGCCACCTTCCCAATATCTCTAACTCCCCAACTACTAACGCCCCTACTCTGTTTTAAGCTGTCAACTCCATTTGTTCCCTAGGCTTTCTTAACCTATTTATCTCGCTCCCAAATTTTTTCTTATTCTCAGCAAAATTACACAATACAGTAGACCCTCGACCAACAATGGCATCATCTAACATTAAATCCAACTAGCAATACATTTTAATGCAAAATTTTTGCCTCGACTAGCGCTAAAAAACTCTACCAACACGATTCGTTCCATCTGAGACGCGTCCACTTCTGGCCAGTGTTTAAAAGCCAGCCAGCCAGCCAGCCACCGCGGTCCCATCCAAACATACAATCAGAACATTTCATATTATCAGTGTTTTTAGTGATTGCATCTGCAAAATAAGTCACCATGGGCCCCAAGAAAGCTTCTAGTGCCAACCCTACAGCAAAAAGGGTGAGAATTACTATGGATATGAAGAAAGAGATCATTGCTAAGTATGAAAGTGGAGTGTGTGTCTCCGAGCTGGCCAAGCTGTACACAAAACCCCAATCAACCATTGCTACTACGTATTGTGGCCAAGAAAATGGCAATCAAGGAAGCTGTTCTTGCCAAAGGTGCAACTATGTTTTCGAAACTGAGATCGCAAGTGATAGAAGATGTTGAGAGACTGTTATTGGTGTGGATAAACGAAAAACAGATAGCATCTCTCAAGTGATCATATGTGAAAAGGCTAGGAAGTTGCACGAGGATTTAATTAGAAAAATGCCAGCAACTAGTGGTGATGTGAGTGAATTTAAGGCCAGCAAAGGTTGGTTTGAGAGATTTAAGAATTGTAGTGGCATACATAGTGTGATAAGGCATGGCGAGGTTGCCAGTTTGGACCAAAAATCAGCTGAAAAATATGTGCAGGAATTCAAGTACATAGACAGTGAAGAATTGAAACCTGAACAAGTGTTTAATTGTGACACTGACAATGTTGTGACACTTTAGGAATGTCAAAGAAATGGGAGGTACAGGCCTCTATGGACAGATATGTTGTGCGACAGAGGTCCAGTGACTCTCAAGCTGGTCCTAGTGGCATTAAAAGAAGGGAAGTAGCCCCGAAAAAGGACTTGCCACCTCAAGCCCTAATGGAAGGGGATTCCCCTTCTAAACACTAACACACTCCCCTCCTCCCATCTCATCAATCACCACCAGATCTTCAATAAAGGCAAGTGTCGTGTAACTGTGCATGTCTTCTTCAGTTTGTGTGTATTAAAATTAATATTTCACGTGGTAAAAATTTTTTTTTCAATACTTTTGGGCGTCTTGCACGGATTAATTTGATTTCCATTATTTCTTACGGGGAAAATTAACTACTAACGATAATTTTGATTAACGATGAGCTCTCAGGAACAGATTAATATCGTTGGTCGAGGGTCCACTGTACTTACCTTAAAATATATTCGTCCTTAGCTTATACTGACTGGTGAATATATTTATTGTATGAAGTCTGAATAAATAATGGTTATGACTGCAAACCACTGCATTAGCAAGACACTAAAGCGGGGCCTGTCTGTATACCTAATATCAATACTATCACATTACATACATGTATTTGGCTTTTTTTTTTTGGTAGTCCTATTTGCAACCTTTATGGCTTATTCTATGCCTACAATAATCTGTTCAAGGCATTCACTGTAGAAATTAAATAAATTGTTAAATTGGTCAATTTAATAGGAATACAGAAATATAAACCTATTTTTGAAGCTACTACATGTTTACATAACACTACTTGTTAGTTAAAATAATCAATAATTACTGCTAGATGCTGCTTATGGGCCTTGCATGCTTTCCACACATTAAACTATCCAACTTTAATGCACTATTTTGAGTCGCTAAATCAAATATTTTCAAAGTAATATTTTTTTTCAACAGCGGCCATCTCCCACCAAAGCACGGAGACCCAAAAAAGAAGAAATGAAATTTTCTTCTTTTACATTTAGTAATTTATACGAGAGAAGGGGTTATTGGCCCCAGCATTATTATCCTCTCTAATCCTGTCCTCCTTCGCTTGTACACAGCCTCTCTTCACTTAACGATGGAGTTCCGTTCCTAAGACCACGTCAATAAACGAATTCGTTGCTAAGTGAGGAGCATACTATAATGGTAGCAGGTTTGGGTCAACTATCTTTGATATTGTTTTAATGTCACCTTTTCACCATTTATAACATTTCTGGTATATTTTTAAACATTTATACAGTAGTGTACCGTATACTGTAATAAACAGAATAGAAGAAATCAGCTATAATATACATTATTTAAGTATGCATACTGGTCAGAGAGCCTGTCGTAAGTCTGAGTCGTCGGTAAATGAGGATGTCGGTAAGTGAGGAGAGGCTGTACTTCAGTCATACCCCTTTCATTCAACTCACTTTTTAATTTGTACATTCAATGCTATTCATCTATACAGCATTTAATTATCCAGGTTCCCTACATATATTAATGTATTATTTTACATATTTAAGAGTGCTAAACCCATAGGGGTCATGCAGCATCTTGGAAAATGGGAGGCAATCAGGTTCGATCCAAGGAAGTGGACTGAGCCCTTTCACCAGCACCAAGAAACCTCCTTGAGGGGGCCCCCAGGAACCTCCCCTAAGGGGGGCCCCCCAGGAACCTCCCCTAAGGGGGTCCCCAGGAACCTCCCATGAGGGGTCCCCAGGAACCTCCCATGAGGGGGCCCCAGGAACCTCCCATGAGGGGGCCCCAGGAACCTCCCATGAGGGGGCCCCAGGAACCTCCCATGAGGGGGCCCCAGGAACCTCCCCTAAGAGGGGGCCCCCAGGAACCTTCCCTAAGGGGAGGCCCCCAGGAACCTCCCCTGAGAGGGCCCCCAGGAACCTCCCTTGAAGGCACCCCTCCCTAGGAACCTCCCTTGAAGGAACCCCTAGGAACCTCCCTTGAAGGGCCCCTAGAAGCCTCCCGTGAAGGGCCTCTAGGAACCTCTCTTGAAGGGCCCCTAGGAACCTCCCTTGAATGGTCCTACATATTCAGTTGTGGACAGAAGCAAAACTCCACATCCTTGTGCCAGCCAGGGATGTGAAGACCCAGGTACTAACACAAAACTTGTGAAAAGATCTGCAAGCCTCGATGCATCGCCAGACACTTCAAAATGGTACATAAATACAGTACTGTAGAATCTTTTATTGACAACATTCAGCCCAAGTACTACAGTTGGCTTCAGTAACTCTGACTTGCTAAAGTTAACTGTGTGGGGATAACATCTTCAATAAAGGAGTCCATAAGGCACATCAGTACATTACTATAATAACAGCAACACAGCCTTGGGAATGGGGGGGGGGGGCAGTCAGGTTTGATCCAAGGAAGGGAAGAACAGATTCAATTCCTTAGATAAAGAGCCCCTCACCTGTACCAAATCACTTCCCTTGAATGGGGTCAGTTTCTCAACATTACGGTACCTATCCAGGCACTTCAGAAGAAATCTACAACTAATCAGCAATGAGTGCAAATGGTGAGGTGGAGATCTGCTCATCAGTCTGCTCAACAAATACAATAATAAAGTAGCACACAACCCACCTCCAAACAGTGAAGGAGCAATGCATAACCAGTCAACTGATTCAACAGAAACCAACTTAAAGTCTCCTGTTTTACTTTTATTGACATGCCAAAGTAGAGTATTTCCCACGGCTCCAGGGACCGGATTAACTTCTAGGCCAGCAGAAGCAAGGATTATACTGCATGTTCTTATCTACAGCAAATTATCAGATAGCAGTCAAGTCTTTGCAGTCTGCAGCCACACCAGAGGGTAATCCCATCCAGTATGACCATGAAATCAAAGATATTAACCCCCCATCCCTCCCACAAAATTGTCTTCAGAGGGTTGTGGTAAGCATCACCAGAGCACTCAGTAAAATTAAAATTTAAGCAGCTTCCCAAATTTCTATCATTTACAACACAGCTTTGCTTTGGTCCTGTCTATTTGATAGTAGCCTGCTTTGTTGGCTCTTAAACCAGGATGCCATCAAATAGTCAGTACTAACAAATATTTTCAATAGTTGATCAAGTTACAGGTGCTCCTTAACTTATGATGGGTTCATCAGAATATAATCCCATCATAAGTTGAAAATGAAAATAATATATATATATATATATATATGATAAAACAACTAAATAACTACCGTCACTGAATGAGTAAATAAATAATTACCGTTGACTACCAGTACAGTGGTACCCCAAGTTTCGTACAGCTCCCAACATGAACAATTATGTACGTGTATTATTGCAAGTGCCTTTGGAAGTGTAATTTTTTGGGGTCAAACGACTAATCTAATTTACATTATTCCTTATGGGAACACATTCATTCGGTAATGGCACTAACAGCCTTCTGGAACAAATTATGGCTGAAACTCTAGGTACCACTGTACTGAAAAGTAAATAAATGAATACAAGTTATGGACTTTCCGCCTTCATGATGGGGAATTATTTTAAGTTTCACTTCCAAAATAATTGCTTCTGCACCATCACAAAGTCAAAATATCGTAAGCTGAACCATCGTAAGTCAAGGAGCACCTGTACTGTTTTGTCTTAAGTACACAAATTGCTTACATTATCAATTCATGGTACTATTTTCATTGCTAACTTGCTACTATTATAACTAACAAAAAAAAAGTCACCATCAAAAGACAAGCAAAACAATTTAAAGTCAATTAATCACATTCCACAAACCATACCTGTAATTCAGCCAGTCAATGACTAAGCCACAGTAAACCTAAATGAAGGCAAAAACATTTCTACTCTATGTCAGAGAGAGAAGCTGAGATTTTAGTCAGACAAACATCCTGTGGGAAGTTGTGGAAAAAAGACACTTATGTCATTTATTGGAGGAAATGTTTCATCATGATTGGCTTTTTCAGTCCTGTCCTGTGGCAGGACTAACTTTTAAAACCCCTATCACTTCATTAAGGTGACCCAGCACTAGGCAATTAAAACAAGTCAACAAATAGTAAAGGACTAAAAAAGAAAATTTATAATTAGTACCTACTCAGAAAGGAATATTAAAAGATTATTATTTATTTTCAGAAACTTTACTCATTTCATATAAATTTCTACTGATTACAAGAAAGACTGTGTTGAGTAATTTTAAGAGTATGGTAGTATATGCAACTTTGGCCAATGCATCAAGAAATAATGAAAGGAAAGAACCGAGTTGTAATACTGAACAATTTTTGTTACCAATAAGCTGCACAGCATTGTAGTATGTCCAGTCCTGTATGCAAACTGAAAATCAGAGGTTCTTAGTTCATCACAAGAATATCAATGAATATGTAATCAAATACAGAGCACAGTACTGTACTGTAACAGGTTAGTGTTATGGGTTTAGTTGAAAAGAGGAAAAAGATGCTTGGCAGTTTTTTGGAATATATTAAAATGTTTTTGACTCTTGAGGACATTTGCAACCAAAATGAGGATGAACCTCCCCCCCCCCCCCAAAAAAAAAATCCAAAGTCTCGTATGTCCAGGCCCTTGCAGGGGGTTTCATCAGGTAGGATTTGTGAAAAAAATTATCCTGCTACTCTAGGATTTGTGGCAAGTGAAAGATATCCTCCTGTGTTCAGTACATCAGCTTTGTGACAACTGAATATCTTGTCCGAAGTGATTCCAAACAAAGCCCAGCTTACTGAATAACCCACAAGTAGAAGGTTGAAACATACGATGTTCTGGCGCAATTTAAACCATTGCCTCTTGTCAGGTTGTAGGCATAAAACTACCTCATCTGCTCAAATTTTTGGTATTTAAGAAGAGTGCATAGATCCTTTTGCTTCAGTCTTTGTCAATTCCAGAAACCTTCAATTTTTACCGAGGTCTCAGATGGGTTGGTAGATCCCGTTTTCATGCGATCACTCATGCCATCACATGTGGAATGACCACCCAGCAACTACTACAACTACTAAAGAACCACTCAATGACATGGAGACTTTCCTGTGCCTTTCGCTGTAGCAGTGCACTGACCTATTTCAATCCCAGGCTTCTTCCCCTTTAGTGTTTGAGGGTTGCTGCCTCTCAACTTTACCGAATCCTCTTCTCAATTTGGAGACACCCAGGATCAAACCTCAATATTTTTTCACTGAAGAATTCCCTCTCCATTTTCACAGCCACTCTTCTCATTACCTCGTAGTCATGAAGATGCAGGTATGCAACATTTTCTCAACTTAAAGACCAGATCCACTCCAAGGATGTACTCGACACTACAGTTTCAAGTGCTTGAGGGTTAGCATATCCTTGTGCAGGATTGTCTGCTCTGTCTGGGCACAGAAGATGCTGTGGTTGCTGGCGCAGATGTCCAGCAACTTTATGAGTAGTTCAGGTAAGGATGAAACCCATCATCACATGCCTTGGTATGGGCACATTTGACTACCAAATTCAGGCAAGTAAAGTTTTGCTGATACCCTTCCAGCAATCCAGGGAGGAGTCCCTTGTCAACATGTCAGCTTTTGCATGTCAGATCTCTCTTGCCCCTCATTCTTAGGATATCTACATGTTTTCGTCTGACATACTAGACTCTACCCATCCCACTACAGGACCTAGTAATGGTGTCAGTACTCAATGTCACGTGTCCTTGTTGAGATCTGTTTTTTCTCTCAAGTCATGACTTTAAAATGGTTCAAGACAGAACAAAACGTCTAACTGTGGGTTAATACTGTACTGATTTAGTTCCTGACATAGTATTAGGACTGTCTTCCTTGCAAGTTTATACCTATCTTGGAGCATGCATATAGGACATTTTTATGGTCTCTACCATAGTAGGACCTTGTCCTTTTTTGTTGCTCTCCAGTGACTAGGCATCTCCCAGATAGTCCCTTGACTGACAAGACAGCCAACTCAGTCTGTGTCTCTCTTCCTGTCTGTCTCTCTCTCCTTGTCTGTCTGTCTGTCTCTCTCTCTCTCTCTCTCTCTCTCTCTCTCTCCCCCCCCCTGTCTGTCGTCTGTCTCTCTCTCTCTCTCTCTCTCTCTCTCTCTCTCTGTCTGTGTCTCTCACTGTCTGTGTCTCTCCCTGTGTGTGTCTCTCTCTTTCTCACTTTTCTTGTGTTTAATGGGTAAACAGGTACCTGGTTGTTAGTGGACTATTGTCCATGACTTCCTAGGGAAAACTGGTAGCATAACGTAGATTGAACTGGGCTTTGAGATGAACTAAGGATGAATATAAGCCCTTAGCCTGTTAAGTCACTCGTGTACTGTACAAAAAAAAAAAAAAAAGCGATCAGCATACTTTATGTATGATTCACACAGGCATGGCTGGTAAAAACTGCCCTTATGAGGAACATTATATTCACTAAGAAGCAATAAACCTAGCACCTGAAGAACATAAGGTATTGTACTGAAATAGGTTTGATCCATGTTGATAGCTTTAATTCCTTGAATAAAGAACTCTTCACCACCTTGAGTGGCATTACTAGTGTCCAGTTACAAGAAGTGGAAACTAACATGAAACGTATAATTTAAAAAACAGATTGTTTACATGCCAGAACAAGCCAGGTTACCCACTAATGACTATCCCCTCCTTCCTCTAAATTGAACTTATTCATTACTTATCAGCTAAATCACTTACATTTTTACCTAGTGATATTATTTACCTCTCAACTCCCTTAAAATTTAACTAAGACTTGTTTTCCTCACAAATTATTAGATCAATCACTAACAGGTATACATCCAAATTACTGTACCTATTACTCTTCACTTGGTAATCTCAAAGTTGATAAAATTAGGTTGCTAAATTTCAGATGAACTATGTCTGCTTATGTTCAATACTTCATTTGGCAACACAGGGAAGGCTCTATAAATTGAAACTGGAAAATAAAATCCTTGAGATAAGAGTAAACAATCAGGTTAATGATATAAACAACCCTCCACAATTCCCCATCCCCCCACCTGCCCAAAGTTTCAAAACACTTACTACTGTTTTGTTACTGCTCTTGTGTTTTGGTAATAATACACAAGACATTAAAATCCTACAGAAAAGTGAGCACTCCAACACTACTACTACTACAGTTTGACCAGCACCACTATATTAAAACAAACTACACCATGCTACCACCAACACGACTACAGTACTACTACCTACACTACAGTACCATCAATACCACTATAGTAAAACTAATTGTGCTATAGTACCACAAACACCACCACCACCAAAACCACAACACTACTAAGAACACCACTAGGGAGGGGCTCTACACTACTCGTCTTGCCTGCCCATCACTCTTGCCATCAAGCTATCCTTGCTTTACTAAATTATGGTAATTATCTTCTGTGTTCTCCATAGGGAAGTGGAACAGAATTCTTCCTCCGTAAGCCATGCATGTCGTAAGAGGAGACTAAAATGCCAGGAGCAAGGGGCTAGTAACCCCTTGTCCAGTATATATTACTAAATTTAAGAAGAGAAACTTTTGTCTTTTTGGGTCACCCTGCCTTGGTGGGATACGATTGGTTTGTTGAAAGAAGAAAGATCTTGTGTGTTCTCAATGCCAACTTCTTAATGTTTTCTTCATACTTGTAAATGTGGTTTTCTTTTATTTTAGATAAAGTTAACATTGAAGCACAAAAACACATAAATGCTACCACATGAATTAAAAAACAATTAAAAAATTAACTTATTAACATCAAGACACCCTTAATTTCCTGAATTCCATTACTCCCTTACCACCGATTACAGCTATCATTCAATTATTGCTCTACCCCACACACTTGCCCTCCCACCATAGCAACCACATCTTCAACCTCCTCACTCACTCACTAGCAAACTTCACCTGTGACAATTATTCATACTACTTATTAATGATACCTTCTTTTAATTTATTCATTCCATTTATGGGGAAAGTGCTTTGAAGTTGAAGAACTCTTAATGCATAGAACTAAAGCTATCCTCCCCCTCCTTGAATCAAATCAGATTACCCTCCATTCAACAGGTGCTGTATAACCCTTACAAGCTCAGCATTTCCTTATGAATATAATAAGTTATTTATTTACAGTACTTTCATCCCACCGACACGTTTCTTCTTGCAGTCCACCTTTTTACTCTAGTTTACATTAAATAATAATTAAGATATAAACAGCTATTGGAGGATAGATGGGCTAATGAGAGCATAGGCAATGGGGTCGAAGAGGTATGGGGTAGGTTTAAAAATGTAGTGTTAGAGTGTTCAGCAGAAGTTTGTGGTTACAGGAAAGTGGGTGCGGGAGGGAAGAGGAGCGATTGGTGGAATGATGATGTAAAGAGAGTAGTAAGGGAGAAAAAGTTAGCATATGAGAAGTTTTTACAAAGTAGAAGTGATGAAAGGAGGGAAGAGTATATGGAGAAAAAGAGAGAGGTTAAGAGAGTGGTGAAGCAATGTAAAAAGAGAGCAAATGAGAGAGTGGGTGAGATGTTATCAACAAATTTTGTTGAAAATAAGAAAGTTTTGGAGTGAGATTAACAAGTTAAGAAAGCCTAGAGAACAAATGGATTTGTCAGTTAAAAATAGGAGAGGGGAGTTATTAAATGGAGAGTTAGAGGTATTGGGAAGATGGAGGGAATATTTTGAGGAATTGTTAAATGTTGATGAAGATAGGGAAGCTGTGATTTCGTGTATAGGGCAAGGAGGAATAACATCTTGTAGGAGTGAGGAAGAGCCAATTGTGAGTGTGGGGGAAGTTCGTGAGGCAGTAGGTAAAATGAAAGGGGGTAAGGCAGCCGGGATTGATGGGATAAAGATAGAAATGTTAAAAGCAGGTGGGGATATAGTTTTGGAGTGGTTGGTGCAATTATTTAATAAATGTATGGAAGAGGGTAAGGTACCTAGGGATTGGCAGAGAGCATGCATAGTTCCTTTGTATAAAGGCAAAGGGGATATAAGAGAGTGCAAAAATTATAGGGGGATAAGTCTGCTGAGTATACCTGGTAAAGTGTATGGTAGAGTTATTATTGAAAGAATTAAGAGTAAGACGGAGAATAGGATACCAGATGAACAAGGAGGCTTTAGGAAAGGTAGGGGGTGTGTGGACCAGGTGTTTACAGTGAAACATACAAGTGAACAGTATTTAGATAAGGCTAAAGAGGTCTTTGTGGCATTTATGGATTTGGAAAACGCGTATGACAGGGTGGATAGGGGGGCAATGTGGCAGATGTTGCAAGTGTATGGTGTAGGAGGTAGGTTACTGAAAGCAGTGAAGAGTTTTTACGAGGATAGTGAGGCTCAAGTTAGAGGGAAATTATTTCCCAGTAAAAGTAGGCCTTAGACAAGGATGTGTGATGTCACCGTGGTTGTTTAATATATTTATAGATGGGGTTGTAAGAGAAGTAAATGCGAGGGTCTTGACAAGAGGCGTGGAGTTAAAAGATAAAGAATCACACACAAAGTGGGAGTTGTCACAGCTGCTCTTTGCTGATGACACTGTGCTCTTGGGAGATTCTGAAGAGAAGTTGCAGAGATTGGTGGATGAATTTGGTAGGGTGTGCAAAAGAAGAAAATTAAAGGTGAATACAGGAAAGAGTAAGGTTATGAGGATAACAAAAAGATTAGGTGATGAAAGATTGAATATCAGATTGGAGGGAGAGAGTATGGAGGAGGTGAATGTATTCAGATATTTGGGAGTGGACGTGTCAGCGGATGGGTCTATGAAAGATGAGGTGAATCATAGAATTGATGAGGGAAAAAGAGCGAGTGGTGCACTTAGGAGTCTGTGGAGACAAAGAACTTTGTCCTTGGAGGCAAAGAGGGGAATGTATGAGAGTATAGTTTTACCAACGCTCTTATATGGGTGTGAAGCATGGGTGATGAATGTTGCAGCGAGGAGAAGGCTGGAGGCAGTGGAGATGTCATGTCTGAGGGCAATGTGTGGTGTGAATATAATGCAGAGAATTCGTAGTTTGGAAGTTAGGAGGAGGTGCGGGATTACCAAAACTGTTGTCCAGAGGGCTGAGGAAGGGTTGTTGAGGTGGTTCGGACATGTAGAGAGAATGGAGCGAAACAGAATGACTTCAAGAGTGTATCAGTCTGTAGTGGAAGGAAGGCGGGGTAGGGGTCGGCCTAGGAAAGGTTGGAGAGAGGGGGTAAAGGAGGTTTTGTGTGTGAGGGGCTTGGACTTCCAGCAGGTATGCATGAGCGTGTTTGATAGGAGTGAATGGAGACAAATGGTTTTTAATACTTGACGTGCTGTTGGAGTGTGAGCAAAGTAACATTTATGAAGGGGTTCAGGGAAACCGGCAGGCCGGACTTGAGTCCTGGAGATGGGAAGTACAGTGCCTGCACTCTGAAGGAGGGGTGTTAATGTTGCAGTTTAAAAACTGTAGTGTAAAGCACCCTTCTGGCAAGACAGTGATGGAGTGAATGATGGTGAAAGTTTTTCTTTTTCGGGCCACCCTGCCTTGGTGGGAATCGGCCAGTGTGATAATAAAAATATAAAAAATAAAAAAATAATTAATCAGACACATGAGCATTGCTTAATCAGTCAGGTCAAGCACTGCTGAGTTTGCCCTGAAACTGAATGGGGGATCTTGTGAAAAAACTTGCTTGTGACTCGGATCAAAAGTCATGGACCTTCCATCCCTAATACTACTACTGGTACAGTATACAGCAGGGCCCCGCTTTACGGCGTTTCACTTTACGGCGTTCCGCTAATACAGTCATTTCAAATTATGACCAAAACTCGCTATACGGCTCCCCCCACCTGACTTTCTAATACGGTCACCGCGCCCCACCCTGTTTGTTTACATTCTTCGTGAGCTCAGTAAGCACTAAGTCTCTCCATTTTGTCTGGAAACTCCAAAATTTCAAGTGTTTTTAAAAGTTATTTCATATTTTATATATACTCTGATAATTATACTTATGTATACCTGTATTTAAATAAACTTACATACTGTGCTGGCATGCAGGTACACATTAAAATCAGTAAGAGTGTCTTATGTCTCCAGACGTCATATTAGTAATGATAATAATCATCATCGAGTCATTTAAATGTCGTATATTATGTTAAATACACATTTTCATTAATCCATCTATGATATTTTTTCAAAATTATATAATAAACACGATACATAACATAAAAAGATGATAAATACACCCCACAATAGAATAAATAAACATAACTTGCACAAGTGACGCCATATTAGAAATGATGATAATAATAATAATAATAATCACGGAGTCTCATTAAATGTTGTATATTACGTTAATATACACATTTTCATTAATCCATCCATGATATTTTTTTCAAAATTATATAATAAACACGATACATAACATAAAAAGATGATAAATACACCCTACAATAAAATAAATAAACAAATATGAGATGTGGTAGCCAGATAACTTGTACAAGTGATGCCAAGAATAACATTTTCTCTAATCTAACATAAGAGAAAATGTGTTACTGGGGGTAACTGTAGAAAATTATTCCTTTCGTATGTAAGTTTATTCAGGTATACACAAATACAGTTACATAGATTATCATACATAACATATGTGTAGAGAACCTAGGATAACCCAAAAAAGTCAGAGTGACTTATTTCCATTGCCTTCACTCAGAGCATCATTTCTTCTCAAAATGTTAGTTATATGAGAATGGGAGCGTTCTTCTTTGTTTATTCTACCGTATCAATGTAGAGACAACCTGTACACAATGTAACTTGTACACAAACCAGATGTGTACACTTTGTTTACAAAACTTACCTTCGCCTGGTTTGTTTACATAACTCTGCGCCTGTACTCTCTCATGCACTCATTCTTTCTCTCTCTCATTTATTTGTTTTATCTCATTTACTTACTCCTGACCCTACATTAAGACTACAAATATTTTAAGGTAAGTAATGAGTGAACTGTATATACATTTTATCACTCTGGGATGCTTAAATGTAATAGAATATTATGTGTAGGTGGGTTGGCCTGGTATGGTAGCCCGGCCGACTACCATACATACCACACTTGAATTTTTACAATAAATACTAGCCACCAGGCCGGTGGCCTGGTGGCTAAAGCTCCCGCTTCACACACGGAGGGCCCGGGTTCGATTCCCGGCGGGTGGAAACATTTCGACACGTTTCCTTACACCTATCGTCCTGTTCACCTAGCAGCAAATAGGTACCTGGGTGTTAGTCGACTGGTGTGGGTCGCATCCTGGGGGACAAGATTAAGGACCCCAATGGAAATAAGTTAGACAGTCCTCGATGACGCACTGACTTTCTTGGGTTATCCTGGGTGGCTAACCCTCCGGGGTTAAAAATCCAAACAAAATCTTATCTTATCTTATATTTTAAGTTAAGTAATGAGTGAACTGTATATACATTTTATCACTCTGGGATGCTTAAATATCATAGAATTGTATGTGTGGGTGGGGTGGCCTGGTATGGTAGCCTGGCTGACTATCATACATACCACACTTGATTTCTTACAATAAATACTACTTGTCTCACCCTAGATTAAGACTATAAATATTTTAAGGTAAGTAATGAGTGCACTATGCGTGTATTGTACTTTTTTATTGTTTTTTGATGCCTGGTTCTATTGCTAACTTAATATATGTTAGTGTAAACTTGTTATCTAGTGTTTGTATGCATTTGTAAGTGGAAAAAAAGGGTGTTCCACTTTACGGCAGTTTCCGCTTTACGGCGGTAGCCTGGAACCTAACCAGCTGTATAAGTGGGGCCCTACTGTATATTTTTTTTTTTATTATTATTATCACACTGGCCGATTCCCACCAAGGCAGGGTGGCCCGAAAAAGAAAAACTTTCACCATCATTCACTCCATCACTGTCTTGCCAGAAGGGTGCTTTACACTACAGTTTTTAAACTGCAACATTAACACCCCTCCTTCAGAGTGCAGGCACTGTACTTCCCATCTCCAGGACTCAAGTCCGGCCTGCCGGTTTCCCTGAATCCCTTCATAAATGTTACTTTGCTCACACTCCAACAGCACGTCAAGTATTAAAAACCATTTGTCTCCATTCACTCCTATCAAACACGCTCACACATGCCTGCTGGAAGTCCAAGCCCCTCGCACACAAAACCTCCTTTACCCCCTCCCTCCAACCCTTCCTAGGCCGACCCCTACCCCGCCTTCCTTCCACTACAGACTGATACACTCTTGAAGTCATTCTGTTTCGCTCCATTCTCTCTACATGTCCGAACCACCTCAACAACCCTTCCTCAGCCCTCTGGACAACAGTTTTGGTAATCCCACACCTCCTCCTAACTTCCAAACTACGAATTCTCTGCATTATATTCACACCACACATTGCCCTCAGACACGACATCTCCACTGCCTCCAGCCTTCTCCTCGCTGCAACATTCATCACCCACGCTTCACACCCATATAAGAGCGTTGGTAAAAACTATACTCTCATACATTCCCCTCTTTGCCTCCAAGGACAAAGTTCTTTGTCTCCACAGACTCCTAAGTGCACCACTCACTCTTTTTCCCTCATCAATTCTATGATTCACCTCATCTTTCATAGACCCATCCGCTGACACGTCCACTCCCAAATATCTGAATACGTTCACCTCCTCCATACTCTCTCCCTCCAATCTGATATTCAATCTTTCATCACCTAATCTTTTTGTTATCCTCATAACCTTACTCTTTCCTGTATTCACCTTTAATTTTCTTCTTTTGCACACCCTACCAAATTCATCCACCAATCTCTGCAACTTCTCTTCAGAATCTCCCAAGAGCACAGTGTCATCAGCAAAGAGCAGCTGTGACAACTCCCACTTTGTGTGTGATTCTTTATCTTTTAACTCCACGCCTCTTGCCAAGACCCTCGCATTTACTTCTCTTACAACCCCATCTATAAATATATTAAACAACCACGGTGACATCACACATCCTTGTCTAAGGCCTACTTTTACTGGGAAAAAATTTCCCTCTTTCCTACATACTCTAACTTGAGCCTCACTATCCTCGTAAAAACTCTTCACTGCTTTCAGTAACCTACCTCCTACACCATACACTTGCAACATCTGCCACATTGCCCCCCTATCCACCCTGTCATACGCCTTTTCCAAATCCATAAATGCCACAAAGACCTCTTTAGCCTTATCTAAATACTGTTCACTTATATGTTTCACTGTAAACACCTGGTCCACACACCCCCTACCTTTCCTAAAGCCTCCTTGTTCATCTGCTATCCTATTCTCCGTCTTACTCTTAATTCTTTCAATTATAACTCTACCATACACTTTACCAGGTACACTCAACAGACTTATCCCCCTATAATTTTTGCACTCTCTTTTATCCCCTTTGCCTTTATACAAAGGAACTATGCATGCTCTCTGCCAATCCCTAGGTACCTTACCCTCTTCCATACATTTATTAAATAATTGCACCAACCACTCCAAAACTATATCCCCACCTGCTTTTAACATTTCTATCTTTATCCCATCAATTCCGGCTGCCTTGCCCCCTTTCATTTTACCTACTGCCTCACGAACTTCCCCCACACTCACAACTGGCTCTTCCTCACTCCTACAAGATGTTATTCCTCCTTGCCCTATACACGAAATCACAGCTTCCCTATCTTCATCAACATTTAACAATTCCTCAAAATATTCCCTCCATCTTCCCAATACCTCTAACTCTCCATTTAATAACTCTCCTCTCCTATTTTTAACTGACAAATCCATTTGTTCTCTAGGCTTTCTTAACTTGTTAATCTCACTCCAAAACTTTTTCTTATTTTCAACAAAATTTGTTGATAACATCTCACCCACTCTCTCATTTGCTCTCTTTTTACATTGCTTCACCACTCTCTTAACTTCTCTCTTTTTCTCCATATACTCTTCCCTCCTTGCATCACTTCTACTTTGTAAAAAAACTTCTCATATGCTAACTTTTTCTCCCTTACTACTCTCTTTACATCATCATTCCACCAATCGCTCCTCTTCCCTCCTGCACCCACTTTCCTGTAACCACAAACTTCTGCTGAACACTAACACTACATTTTTAAACCTACCCCATACCTCTTCGACCCCATTGCCTATGCTCTCATTAGCCCATCTATCCTCCAATAGCTGTTTATATCTTACCCTAACTGCTCCTCTTTTAGTTTATAAACCTTCACCTCTCTCTTCCCTGATGCTTCTATTCTCCTTGTATCCCATCTACCTTTTACTCTCAGTGTAGCTACAACTAGAAGTGATCTGATATATCTGTGGCCCCTCTATAAACATGTACATCCTGAAGTCTACTCAACAGTCTTTTATCTACCAATACATAATCCAACAAACTACTGTCATTTCGCCCTACATCATATCGTGTATACTTATTTATCCTCTTTTTCTTAAAATATGTATTACCTATAACTAAACCCCTTTCTATACAAAGTTCAATCAAAGGGCTCCCATTATCATTTACACCTGGCACCCCAAACTTACCTACCACACCCTCTCTAAAAGTTTCTCCTACTTTAGCATTCAAGTCCCCTACCACAATTACTCTCTCACTTGGTTCAAAGGCTCCTATACATTCACTTAACATCTCCCAAAATCTCTCTCTCTCCTCTGCATTCCTCTCTTCTCCAGGTGCATACACGCTTATTATGACCCACTTCTCGCATCCAACCTTTACTTTAATCCACATAATTCTTGAATTTACACATTCATATTCTCTTTTCTCCTTCCATAACTGATCATTTAACATTACTGCTACCCTTCCTTTGCTCTAACTCTCTCAGATACTCCAGATTTAATCCCATTTATTTCCCCCACTGAAACTCTCCTACCCCCTTCAGCTTTGTTTCGCTTAGGGCCAGGACATCCAACTTCTTTTCATTCATAACATCAGCAATCATCTGTTTCTTGTCATCCGCACTACATCCACGCACATTTAAGCAACCCAGTTTTATAAAGTTTTTCTTCTTCTCTTTTTTAGTAATTGTATACAGGAGAAGGGGTTACTAGCCCATTGCTCCCGGCATTTTAGTCGCCTCATACGACACGCATGGCTTACGGAGGAAAGATTCTTTTCCACTTCCCCATGGACAATAGAAGAAATAAAAAAGAACAAGAGCTATTTAGAAAAAGGAGGAAAACCTAGATGTATGTATATATATATATGCATGTGCGTGTCTGTGAAGTGTGACCAAAGTGTAAGTAGGAGTAGCAAGATATCCCTGTTATCTTAGCGTGTTTATGAGACAGAAAAAGAAAACCAGCAATCCTACCATCATGCAAAACAGTTACAGGTTTTTGTTTCACAGTCATCTGGCAGGACGGTAGTACTTCCCTGGGTGGTTGCTGTCTACCAACCTACTACCTACTGTATATACAATACCATAATACACTCAACTACAAACAAAAAAATTACAAACCACAGTGGCTTAGATTACATAGTATTTTTGTCAATGAAGGAGTATATATGTATTCATTCAATAACACAAGCTAAAACTATCAATAAAGAAAATTACACTAATAAGCACATAGGAAAATATACAGTGGACCCCTGGTTAACGATATTTTTTCACTCCAGAAGTATGTTCAGGTGCCAGTACTGACCAAATTTGTTCCCATAAGGAATATTGTGAAGTAGATTAGTCCATTTCAGACCCCCAAACATACACGTACAAACACACTTACATAATTGGTCGCATTTGGAGGTGATCGTTATGCGGGGGTCCACTTTACTATCATATGAAGTTAAAACAGCACACAAATTAAGAACACATTAAAAGGATAACATCTATGAAAGACTTAACTTTTTTCCTAGGACATCGTAGATACCCATATGTGTAAAACACAGCTTATTTGAAAAGGCGAAAGCAATATAAAATTTCACAGTTGACAACATTACAAGTAACAGAGTGACAGGAGGACAAAGTGGCTGTGGATGAGGTATGTGGGTTCTAACCTACAGGGAACTGTCAAGTGACCATTCTTAGAGAGTAGGGTTAAACACCTGAGGTAACGGTGAACCCTCTACAACTTGCTGCTTCTACTTATGACCCACCTAGCTTGCCACTTTCAAGGACATACTGATGTAAATGGTCCACAAAATCATGTAGGCAAACAGTGAGATTAACAGCCACTGTTTACAGAAAGGCAGAACTTGTCCAGACATTAAATAGCATGGGAGTCTCCTGCGACTAGTAGAGAATTTCCCTTCTTTTAGCTACAATCTTAATTTAACAGGGTTTGCCTGGCATTCACCAAACCAAAAACACACAGTATAGGCCCAGTTGCTCAAGGTTGAAAGGGGGTGGAGGCTGCCCCTTCACGAGGCCTAGAGTGGGTTCCACTTTAGTGTTGAAGGAGATAGGGGTACTTACATGGTGTCATGTAGTGTATCCCTCCTCCCTCATGCTCTAGAAGCTAGTAGAGAAGATTCCTTAACACCAATTAAGGTAGTGCACAGGGAGAATACACTAAACTGAGCCTGTCCCATGAAGTAGAAGAATAGAAAATAAAGTCTGGGCTTGGTCAATTGTCTATCACCAGAATATCCATGGCAACCTGGCTAATGTTTTGTTTTGGGACTGGTACAATTACGTTAAGCTGCCACTGAAGTGACAATCTGCCATGGGGCACAATATCACGGGATGTCACAGGTCCACGTTTCTCATCGACCTGCTCAATTATCTCCGTCAGACACTCTGAGGTACCTAATCTACTAATAAACTGTGGTAGGAGGCAAGCACCTGTATGCCAGCATACAGGTGCTTGCCTCCTACCACAGTTGTCAAAATGTAAAGCACATTCTACATGGTCACCGCATTTGCAAATGTTATGAAGACTAACTCATTATGGCAGGAGACAGACATCCGGCCAATCATATCCAAGTGTTACAAATGCCTGTGCCTCCCGAGATGCCACTATTAAGTGTACAGCCAATCATCCCAACGCCCTCAGCCAATATAGTCAGTAGTGACCCTACTCTAACCAGTGTCCAGCACCAAAAAAAAGGCTTGCTCAGACTTAACATGAAAAGGAATAGCAAAATCATATTATATTGAGACACAGCAACAGATGTGCTGGTTCACTCCCCTCCACTTCAGTGCTGAAATCAGTGAAAGAGTAAGGAGAGAAATCGGCAGTGGCCCAAGATCATGAACAGGGCAAAAATCTCTGATTTGTGTTAAATAAAAGGGGCATCAAACCCCACCACTATGATGAGTGACCTGGAGAGGGGGTAGGGTGGGGGGAAACAAACAATTACATATAGTAGCAACAAGCTGCTTAACCCTTAAACGGTCCAAATAGGTTGACTTCAAATCCGTACTGCTCCAAAAGTAGATCTATGTTTTTTCTACATATTTTCAAAATAAATAAAAAATAAAAAATAAAAAATAAAAAATAAAAAATAAAAAATAAATAAATAAATAAATAAATAAAAAATAAATAAAAAATAAATAAAAAATAAATAAAAAATAAATAAAAAATAAAAAATAAAAAATAAAAAAATAAAAAATAAAAAAATAAAAAAATAAAAAAATAAATAAATAAAAAATAAATAAAAAAATAAATAAAAAATAAAAAAATAAATAAATAAATAAATAAATAAATAAAATATATATATATATATATATATATATATATATATATATATATATATATATATATATATATATATATATATATATAATATATAATTTCAACAAGTCGGCAGTCTCCCACCGAGGCAGATAAAAGTTTAACATTCTCAAATGTAAAAATAAAAAAAAAAAGATGTACATTTTTTTACATACTTTCAAATGTTGAAAAAACGTATATATACGTTTGGACCGTTTAAGGGTTAAGAGTACACAAATAAACAAAAGATTTACAGTCTCAAAATAAAAAAGATATCTTACATTTATATACTCGCTTTCTTCAGAAATCCTCTCTCTATATCTTTTGGGCAGTTGCCACTCATCTAACATAGGTAGAGAGCGAGTAGGTGAAAATTCTCCCCTAGGTCCTGGGCCACCAGCAGCAGCAGGTTGATACGAGCCATGATCTGAGAAGAAAATATAATTACAGGTTAGTACATTACTATTAATAGTCACGTTGTTTACATAATGTACATTTTTAAATACCAAGCCTTGTGTTTATCTTTCTCATGAAGTGCACAGAGTATATTCACAAATGGGAAATCATGTTATATTCATGAGGAAGTGCTAAACCCGTTGGGGTTGTACAGTGCCTAAGAACTGTACATATTCATATATGATTTGAGAAAGGGGAAAAATAGCTCTACTTCCTTAAAACAAGAGCCCTTGAAGTAGGCAAACTGCAGATAATACAGGAAAAGTGTATGGTACAGTTATTATTGAAAGAATTAGAGGCAAGACAGAATGTAGGATTGCAGATGAGCAAGGAGGTTTTAGAGTGGGAAGGGGATGTGTAAATCAAGTTTACATAGAAGCAAATATGTGAACAGTATTTAGATAAAGGTAGGGATGTTTTCATTGCATTTATGGATTTAGAAAAAGCATATGATAGAGTGGATAGGGGAGCGATGTGGCAGATGTTACAAGAATATGGAATAGGTAGTAAGATACAAAATGCTGTAAAGTGTTTTTATGAGTGAGGCCCAGGTTAGGGTGTGTAGAAGAGGGAGGCTACTTCCTGGTAAAGGTGGGTCTTAGACAGGGATGTGTAATGTCACTATGGTTGTATATTTATAGATGGGGTTGTAAAAGAAGTAAATGCTAGGGTGTTCGGGAGAAGGGTGGGATTTAAATATGGGGAATCAAATACAAAATGGGAATTGACAGTTACTTTTTGCTGATGTTACCTGTGCTTATGGGAGATTCTAAAGAAAAGTTGCAAAGGTTAGTAGACGAGTTTGGGAGTGTGTGTAAAGGTAGTAAGTTGAAAGTAAACATAGAAAAAGAGTAAGGTGATGAGGGTATCAAATGATTTAGATAAAGAAAAATTGGATATCAAATTGGAGAGGAGGAGTATGGGAGAAGTGAATGTTCTCAGATATTTGGGAGTTGACGTGTCAGCAGATGGATGTATGAAGGATGAGGTTAACCATAGAATTTATGAAGAAAAAAAGGCGAGTGGTGCATTGAGGTATATGTAGAAAAAAAAAAAACTATCTATGGAAGAAAAGAAGGGAATGTATGAAAGTATAGTGGTACCAACACTTATATGGGTGTGAGGCTTGGGTTGTAAATGCTGCAGTGAGGAGGCGGTTGGAGGTGATGTCCTGTCTAAGGGCAATGCGTGGTGTAAATACTATGCAGAGAATTCAGTGTGTGGAAATCAGGAGAAGGTGTGGAGTTAATAAAAGTATTAGTCAGAGGGCTGAAGAGGGGTTGGTGAGGTGGTTTGGTCATTTAGAGAGAATGGATCAAAGTAGAATGACATGGAGAGCGCATAAATCTGTAGGGGAAGGAAGGTGGGGTAGGGGTCGTCCCCGAAAAGGTTGGAGGGAGGGGGTAAAGGAGGTTTTGTGGGCGAGGGGCTTGGACTTCCAACAAGCATGTGTGAGTGTGTTAGACAGGAGTGAATGGAGACGAATGGTATTTAGGACCTGACGAGCTGTTGGAGTGTGAGCAAGGTAATATTTAGTGAAGGGATTCAGGAAAACCAATTATTTTTATATAGCTGGACTTGAGTACTAGAAATGGGAAGTACAATGCCTGCACTTTAAAGGAGGGGGTTTGGGATATCGGCAGTTTGGAGGGATATGTTGTGTATCTTTATATGTATATGCTTCTAAACTGTTGTGTCCTGGGCACCTCTGAAAAAACAGTGATTATGTATGAGTGAGGTGAAAGTGTTGAATGATGATGAAAGTACAGTGGAACCTCTACTTGCGAGTTTAATCCGTTCGGTGAGCTTGCTCGCAACTGGATTTGCTCATTTGCAGAGTCAATTTTTCTCATTTAAAATAATTGAAATGCAATTAATCCGTTCCAGTGGAATTCTGCACTTCAATAATTTCGCTAATATCAACTCTACGGCTTATTTATCTATCTCACTTCATCTAATATGACATAATAAACAATATAAATAACAGAAACCTGATATATACTCTAAAATGCATAAAATATGTAATTCATGTAGTAGTATGGGCAGTGTTGGCGGTGGACGAGAGTTTGTCTGGAGACCGGACAGACAAAATACTTCTTGAATAATTTCGATATCATCATCTATACGGCTTATTTATGTATCACAGTTCTTCTAATATGACAAACAATATAAATAACACAGAAACCTGACATATACTCCAGAATGAATAAAATACGTCATTATATATGTGAGGCGACAGCGGCGGCTGACGAGAGTTTGTCTGGAGACAGGACAAAATACTCCTTGAATATTTTGGTATCATCAACTCTACGGCTTATCTATCTATCACAGTCCATCTAATATGAAATAATAAACAATACAAACATAGAAACCTGATATATACTCTAGAATAAAATATGTCATTATGTAACAGGTGGAGGCAGCCACAACCGCTCCCTCTTCGTTGTGGTAAACACTGCCATCTAGTGATAGCCTTTTGAAGCCATCTATTATAATTATGTAGTACATTATTATACATGTATTATTAGTATATGTATTATTCTTTTCTTTTAACGCACCGGCCGTATCCCACTGAGGCAGGGTAGCCCTGGACGCGTACTCATGGCTCTGAGCTGCCTCGGCCTTCCTCCCCAGCCAGTGTGCCACTGTTTACCAATGAGCGATGGTCCCCTCACATGTTCATATGAAATACTATTTCATAATATTCCATTCATTTTAGTGCTTGCAAGTGCTAAATAAGCTATGAAGGCTCCAAAGAAAGCTCCTAGTGCCAAGCCTTTGGTAAAGAAGGTGAGAAATACAATTGAATTTATGAAAAACATCATCGAACAATATGAAAGTGGCGTACGTGTGGCCGAACTGACCAGGATGTATAACAAATCCCATACAACCATATCTTCCATCGTGGCCAAGAAAAAGGAAATCAAGGAAGCTGTTGCTGCAAAGGGGGTAAATATGCTGACAAAAATGAGATCACCAGTACTCGAAGAGGTTGAGAAGTTATTATTGGTGTGCAAAAGAAGAAAATTAAAAGTGAATACAGGAAAGAGTAAGGTTATGAGGATAACAAAAAGATTAGGTGATGAAAGATTGGATATCAGATTGGAGGGAGAGAGTATGGAGGAGGTGAATGTATTCAGATATTTGGGAGTGGACATGTCAGCGGATGGGTCTATGAAAGATGAGGTGAATCATAGAATTGATGAGGGGAAAAGGGTGAGTGGTGCACTTAGGAGTCTGTGGAGACAAAGAGCTTTGTCCTTGGAGGCAAAGAGGGGAATGTATGAGAGTATAGTTTTACCAACGCTCTTATATGGGTGTGAAGCATGGGTGATGAATGTTGCAGCGAGGAGAAGGCTGGAGGCAGTGGAGATGTCATGTCTGAAGGCAATGTGTGGTGTGAATATAATGCAGAGAATTCGTAGTTTGGAAGTTAGGAGGAGGTGCGGGATTACCAAAACTGTTGTCCAGAGGGCTGAGGAAGGGTTGTTGAGGTGGTTCGGACATGTAGAGAGAATGGAGCTAAACAGACTTCAAGAGTGTATCAGTCTGTAGCGGAAGGAAGGCGGGGTAGGGGTCGGCCTAGGAAAGGTTGGAGGGAGGGGGTAAAGGAGGTTTTGTGTGCGAGGGGCTTGGACTTCCAGCAGGCATGCGCGAGCGTGTTTGATAGGAGTGAATGGAGACAAATGGTTTTTAATACTTGATGTGCTGTTGGAGTGTGAGCAAAGTAACATTTATGAAGGAGTTCAGGGAAACCGGCAGGCCGGACTCGAGTCCTGGAAATGGGAAGTACAGTGCCTGCACTCTGAAGGAGGGGTGTTAATGCTGTTAAAAACTGTAATGTAAAGCACCCTTCTGGCAAGACAATGATGGAGTGAATGATGGTGAAAGTTTTTCTTTCTCGGGCCACCCTGCCTTGGTGGGAATCAGCCAGTGTGATAATAATAAATATAAATAAAATAAATGAGAAACAATTAGCAGGAGATAGTCTTATGACGTCGATTATTTGTGAAAAGGCTAGGCAGTTGCATGACGATCTGGTAAAGAAATTGCTGGCAACGAGTACTGATATTTGTGAATTTAAGGCCAGCAAAGGTTGGTCTGAGAGATTTAAGAACCATAGTGGCATACACAGGTATGGTGAGGCTGCCAGTTCGGACAAAATTGCAGCTACAAAATTCTTAAGTGAATTCAAGGAGTACATAGAGGCTGAAGGACTGAAACCTGAACAAGAGTTCAATTGTGAAAAAACAGTCCTCTTTTGGAAGAAAATGCCAAAGAGGACATACATTACTCAGGAGGAAAAGGGACTGCCAGGACACAAGCCTATGAAAGACAGGCTGATACTCATGTTCTGTGCTAATGCTAGTGGGGATTTCAAAGTGAAGCCATTACTAGTGTACCATTCTGAAAATCCCAGTTAAAAAAAAAAATTTGTTATGAAGAGTAAATTGTGCGTGTTTTGGAGATCTAATTTAATAATAAGGCATGGGTCACGAGGGAAATTTTTGGCGAGTGGCTCAATGAAGTGATTGGCCCTAGTGTGAAGAATTACCTCCTGGAAAAGAAATTGGATCTCAAGTGCCTCCTAGTAATGGACAATGCACCTGCTCATCCTCCAAACTTGGATGACCTAATTATGCAGGAGTTTGGGTTCATCACAGTAAAGTTCTTGCCCCCGAATATCACTCCTCTCCTCCAGCCCATGGACCAGCAGGTCATTTCAAACTTTAAAAAATTCTACACGAAAGCAATGTTTCAGAGGTGCTTTAATGTGACCTCAGACACTCACTTGACCCTAAGAGAGTTTTGGAAAGAACACTTCAGTATCCTCCATTGTATAAGCCTTATAAGTAAGGCTTGGGAGGGAGTGACTGCCAGGACTTTGAACTCTGCTTAGAGAAAATTGTGGCCAGATTGTGTCCACAAGAGGGATTTTGAAGGGCTTGTGGCTGACCCTGATGAGCCTATGTCAGTTGTGAACTCTATTGTGGCATTGGGGAGTTCCATGGGGGTTGGATGTGAGTTTGGAGGATGTGGAAGAGTTGGTGGAGAACCACAACGAAGAGCTAACCACTGAGGAGCTGCAAGAGCTTCAGCAGGAACAGCAACAGATTGCAGCTCAGAATCTTGCTGCAGAGGAGGAGGAAGAGAGATGGAAGAAGGTGCCTTCTTCAGAAATGAAGGAGATTTTTAAAATGTGGGGTAGGATGGAAAGACTTATGGAGAAACATCACCTCGAGAAGGATGTTGCAAGCCATATCGGCAACTTGTACAGTGACAGTCTTGGCCCATTTTAGGGAAGTTTTAGAGACGCCAGAAACAGAGCTCTCTGGACACTTTTTGCGAGACAGGACTCAAGTGACTCATGCTGGTCCTAGTGGTATTAAGAAACAGAGAAGAGAAGTAACCCCAGAAATGGACTTGGTACCTAAGGTGTTGATGGAAGGGGATTCCTTCTAAACAGTAACTAATCCAATCTCCCTCCTCCTCCAGTCTTCCATACACTATGAAGAATTGCCAATAAAGGTAAGTGTTATGCTGTTAATGTTTCATTCATCATGTCCCAGTGTACTGTATATGTAGTACATCTATATTTCATGTAAAAAAATTTTTGTTTTAATACTTCCGGGTGTCAGGAACGGATTAATTGTATTTACATTATTTCTTATGGGGAAAATTTATTCGAAAATCGTCTATTTCAATAATTGTCGCACTTCCAGGAAAGGATTAACGACAATAAACGAGGGACCACTGTATTATTATTATTATTATTATTATTATTATTATTACTACTACTACTACAATGTAAATAATTTGTAATTTTTATTCACACAAAAAATATAAGATTTACTGTTATGCCTTATTGCAATAATTGTATAAATAATGTCAACCCATTCACGACTGCATATTGGAATGGACAGTGACGTCATTTGTTTACTCTTGAACATAGCCAAGCAATGGAACATTTCTCCTACGTTGAGCTCAATTTCAAGGTACTTTTCATCGTGAAAGCAGTCAAAATCAAATCTATTTCTGTAATATATCTTCCATTCTATCAAACGAGACAAAAAAAAAAAAAAAAAAAAAAAAAAAAAAAAAAAAAAAAAAAAAAATACAACCATAAAAACCATACGAAAATACTGCTGAGGGGTGGCTAATTGCTGAGAAGTGAACTCCACTATTTATGGTCCAATTTCTTTCATTTTTGGTGCAAGTTAACCCTTTCAGGGTTTCAGACGTACTAGTATAGCTTATGCACCAGTGTCCACGATGTACTAGTATGCATAAATTCTAGTGCCTTCAAATCTAGTGAGAGAAAGCTGGTAGGCCTACATATGAAAGAATGGGTCTATGTGGTCAGTGTGTGTAGTATAAAAAAAAAATCCTGCAGCACACAGTGCGTAATGAGAAAAAAAAGAAAAACTTTGACCGTGTTTCTGGATTAAAACAGACTTTGCACTGTATTTTCGTATGGTATTTATTGTTGTATTCTAGTTTTCCAGGTCTTATTTTATAGAATGGAAGACATATTACAGAAATTGAGATGATTTTGACTGGTTTCACAATGAAAAGTACCTTGAAATTGAGCTCAAAGTAGCAGAAATGTTCGATTTTTACCGAAGTTCAAAAGTAAACAAATCATGCTAAGCGTCCAATACATGTCAACTGGGGAGTCTAATATTCTTTCACAAGTGCGCTGATATTATTTATACCACTTCTACACTAATGCAGTAGTCTGCATAACAGTAAATCTTTTTTTTTTTTTGCGAAAATAAAAATTCCAAGTGGAAAGCAAAAAAAATGTAAGAGGGGCCTGGGGATGTGACTAATGAACAGAGGAAATGTTATTTTAGTGCCAGGAATGTCTTTCTTGTTTATTCTGGACCCTATTTGGAAATTGGCATCTTTTGAAATTTGTGTGAAATTGGCAAAATTGCTAAATTCTCACCAATGTATTGGATAGTTGAAATCAGTAAATTGGTGGTTTCTTGTACTCATTCGATAGAAAAAAAAAATGGAGTTCTAGTGAAATAGTTATGATTTTTGTCGACTAGTACATTGGAATTGGCTGAAAATAGGGCTCAAAGTGGGCAAAATCGCCAATGCTTAAACATCGTCGAGACCGCTAACTTCGCGAGAGCATAATTCTGTAAGTTTTCCATCAAATTTCATACTTTTGGTGTCATTATGATCAGGAAAAGATTCTCTATCTTTTCATAAGATTTTTTTTTTTTTTAATTTGGGGGACCCTGAGAACAAGTCTCTGAGAGGGCCTGTGGGCCCTGAAAGGGTTAAGAAATCTGTCCATCATACATTGCCCAAGTTTCAATAAGATAGTCCAACAAACAAATGAGATACAATTCCCTAGATCAAGAAAAACTCGCATGTGGGTGCGCTTGCAAGTAGAGGTTCCACTGTATTTTCTTTTTGGGGATTTTCTCTGTTTTTGGATCACCCTGCCTTGGTGGGAGATGGCCAACTTTAAAAAAAAAAAAAAAAAAAAAAAAAAATCCTTATGATACACAACCCCGCCCCCCCATTCTTATCACAGCAGCCATCTCCCACAGAGGCGGGATGACCCAAAAATGAAGAAATTACTTTTTTTTTTTTTTTAACATTTAGTAATTTATACAGGGGTTACTAGCTCCTTCCTCCTGGCATTTTAGTAACCTTCAACGACACGCATGGCTAAAAGAGGAAGTATTCTTCAGTTCCCCATGAAGACAATGCCTCACACCAAACTTAAATTTTAATGTTATGGGGTGTAATAATTTTGCAAATGAAGTGCCTCAAAGTGAATTACAGCATGTTCTCTGAATATGTTAACAAGTTTAACCCTTTCAGGGTCCAGAGGCCAAATTTCAAAGTGTGCACGAGTGTCCAAGAATTTTCAAAAAATAATTGTTATTTTTTCTTATGAAATGGTAGATAATCTATTTTCTGAAGGTAATAAAACAAAAAGTACGAAATTTGATGGAAAACTGATGAAATTAAGCTCTCACGAACTTTGATGTGTCAGCAATATTTACGTATCGGCGATTTTGCTGACTGACTCCCATTTTAGGCTAATTACATTATTCCAGTCGACCAAATTCTTAGCTATTACACTAGTATTACTTCTATTCTAACGACTGAGCACAAGAAGTCGCCAAGTCAACTGTTTCAACTACAAAATAAAGTGATATGAAATTGGTAATTTGGCCAATTTAATGCACAGTTCAAAATATTCCAATTTCAAAATAGGGTCCAGAATAAACAGTACAGACATTCCTGGCATTAAACTAACATTTCCTCTGTTCATTAGTTACATTTTCAGGCTTTACAAATGAATTCTATTTTGATTTTTTATTCACAATGAATTTTCATTCAAACCAAAAATAGCAGATTTACTGTTATGCAATATTGTAATAATTTTATAAATAATATCACCACATTTGTGAACGTATATTAGACCCACCAGCTGGCATGTATTATACGTGCGAGGTCATTTGTTTATTCTTGAACATCAGCAAAAATTTAACATTTCTGCTACTTTGAGCTTAGTTTCAAGCCATTTTCAGTACTAAAACCAATCAAAATCTCTATTTCTGTAATGTACCTTCCATTCTATCAAATGAGACCAAGAAATCGCAAATACAACTATAAAAAACATACGGAAAAACACTGCAAAGTCGCTGTTTTAATAGAAAATTACGGTCTCGTTTTTTTTTATCTCGTTATGCACCGTGTGCTGCAAGATTTGTTTTATGTGGTGCACACATACCACAGATGTATTCTCTCATATCTAGGCCCAAATTTACCGCTCCCATCTTATCAGAGCGAGCCGAGCTCATAGCGTAGATTTACGATTTGGACCCTCGATGTAAAGCCATAGATCTACAGCACGGACCCTGAGAGGGTTAATCTCTGGAGAGAATCATCCTTTTGTGTCTCCATAACTTACATGTTCTCACATGATCAGGTACAAACACCAAAAAATTCTTTAATAGTAAACAAGTTCTTGAAATAAATAATTTCACTAGTACTCAGCAAGCTAATTATACTACATGCATTATTTTGCCACTGACTAAACACACACACATGGCAATTACAATACAGAGGATGCCTTGATAAATATTTTAATTCTAAACTACAATATTTTGCCACCAACTATTAATGCAGGTACAGTAGTTAGAATTCAGAAATTGGATATCCCTCAAGAATTATGTATATACATGCACCTCACCAAGTGTGTTTATAAAGCTTAACTCCAGTATTATACAGGTGAAGCTTCCAAAGTGCAAGTCATATAACCGTCTTCTCATACGAGTTATTTTAAGCTCTCATAAAACTAAGTTTTTATGAACAAAGACATTTATTTATTCTTTGCTCAATAAATTAGAAAAACCACACCACCTACAAGGATTTGTTAAAATTGTGTATTACACAACTTTACTTACCAGGCCATGTTAAATCTCTCTTCTGAAGTCTGTCAACTGGGAGGTGAACAATCGTAGCCTGTGGGTTTAAGTTACCAGTCAGAGGATCTCTCACAAAACTTGACCTTAGTTACCTAATTTTCAAAGCAGTTAAGTTTATGGCAATATAGAGAAAAAAGAAAAATCATATCTGTTAATGAAAACTTTAAGAGATCCTTATTTAATATTTCAACACTGTCCCATGCAAGGAATGCAAGAATTCCAGTACAATTTCAGACACTTTGGCAAAACATCTAAAAATGTTTCAGTATTTAAATTATCCAAATACAATATATTTTATTTTATTTTATTATCACACTGGCCGATTCCCACCAAGGCAGGGTGGCCCGAAAAAGAAAAACTTTCACCATCATTCACTCCATCACTGTCTTGCCAGAAGGGTGCTTTACACTACAGTTTTTAAACTGCAACATTAACACCCCTCCTTCAGAGTGCAGGCACTGTACTTCCCATCTCCAGGACTCAAGTCCGGCCTGCCGGTTTCCCTGAACCCCTTCATAAATGTTACTTTGCTCACACTCCAACAGCACGTCAAGTATTAAAAACCATTTGTCTCCATTCACTCCTATCAAACATGCTCACGCATGCCTGCTGGAAGTCCAAGCCCCTCGCACACAAAACCTCCTTTACCCCCTCCCTCCAACCTTTCCTAGGCCGACCCCTACCCCGCCTTCCTTCCACTACAGACTGATACACTCTTGAAGTCATTCTGTTTCGCTCCATTCTCTCTACATGTCCGAACCACCTCAACAACCCTTCCTCAGCCCTCTGGACAACAGTTTTGGTAATCCCGCACCTCCTCCTAACTTCCAAACTACGAATTCTCTGCATTATATTCACACCACACATTGCCCTCAGACATGACATCTCCACTGCCTCCAGCCTTCTCCTCGCTGCAACATTCATCACCCACGTTTCACACCCATATAAGAGCGTTGGTAAAACTATACTCTCATACATTCCCCTCTTTGCCTCCAAGGACAAAGTTCTTTGTCTCCACAGACTCCTAAGTGCACCACTCACTCTTTTTCCCTCATCAATTCTATGATTCACCTCATCTTTCATAGACCCATCCGCTGACACGTCCACTCCCAAATATCTGAATACGTTCACCTCCTCCATACTCTCTCCCTCCAATCTGATATCCAATCTTTCATCACCTAATCTTTTTGTTATCCTCATAACCTTACTCTTTCCTGTATTCACCTTTAATTTTCTTCTTTTGCACACCCTACCAAATTCATCCACCAATCTCTGCAACTTCTCTTCAGAATCTCCCAAGAGCACAGTGTCATCAGCAAAGAGCAGCTGTGACAACTCCCACTTTGTGTGTGATTCTTTATCTTTTAACTCCACGCCTCTTGCCAAGACCCTCGCATTTACTTCTCTTACAACCCCATCTATAAATATATTAAACAACCACGGTGACATCACACATCCTTGTCTAAGGCCTACTTTTACTGGGAAAAAATTTCCCTCTTTCCTACATACTCTAACTTGAGCCTCACTATCCTCGTAAAAACTCTTCACTGCTTTCAGTAACCTACCTCCTACACCATACACTTGCAACATCTGCCACATTGCCCCCCTATCCACCCTGTCATACGCCTTTTCCAAATCCATAAATGCCACAAAGACCTCTTTGGCCTTATCTAAATACTGTTCACTTATATGTTTCACTGTAAACACCTGGTCCACACACCCCCTACCTTTCCTAAAGCCTCCTTGTTCATCTGCTATCCTATTCTCCGTCTTACTCTTAATTCTTTCAATTATAACTCTACCATACACTTTACCAGGTATACTCAACAGACTTGTCCCCCTATAATTTTTGCACTCTCTTTTATCCCCTTTGCCTTTATACAAAGGAACTATGCATGCTCTGCCAATCCCTAGGTACCTTACCCTCTTCCATACATTTATTAAATAATTGCACCAACCACTCCAAAACTATATCCCCACCTGCTTTTAACATTTCTATCTTTATCCCATCAATCCCGGCTGCCTTACCCCCTTTCATTTTACCTACTGCCTCACGAACTTCCCCCACACTCACAACTGGCTCTTCCTCACTCCTACAAGATGTTATTCCTCCTTGCCCTATACACGAAATCACAGCTTCCCTATCTTCATCAACATTTAACAATTCCTCAAAATATTCCCTCCGTCTTCCCAATACCTCTAACTCTCCATTTAATAACTCTCCTCTCCTATTTTTAACTGACAAATCCATTTGTTCTCTAGGCTTTCTTAACTTGTTAATCTCACTCCAAAACTTTTTCTTATTTTCAACAAAATTTGTTGATAACATCTCACCCACTCTCTCATTTGCTCTCTTTTTTACATTGCTTCACCACTCTCTTAACCTCTCTCTTTTTCTCCATATACTCTTCCCTCCTTGCATCACTTCTACTTTGTAAAAACTTCTCATATGCTAACTTTTTCTCCCTTACTACTCTCTTTACATCATCATTCCACCAATCGCTCCTTTTCCCTCCTGCACCCACTTTCCTGTAACCACAAACTTCTGCTGAACACTAACACTACATTTTTAAACCTACCCCATACCTCTTCGACCCCATTGCCTATGCTCTCATTAGCCCATCTATCCTCCAATAGCTGTTTATATCTTACCCTAACTGCCTCCTCTTTTAGTTTATAAACCTTCACCTCTCTCTTCCCTGATGCTTCTATTCTCCTTGTATCCCATCTACCTTTTACTCTCAGTGTAGCTACAACTAAAACGTGATCTGATATATCTGTGGCCCCTCTATAAACATGTACATCCTGAAGTCTACTCAACAGTCTTATCTACCAATACATAATCCAACAAACTACTGTCATTTCGCCCTACATCATATCTTGTATACTTATTTATCCTCTTTTTCTTAAAATATGTATTACCTATAACTAAACCCCTTTCTATACAAAGTTCAATCAAAGGGCTCCCATTATCATTTACACTATGTACATATCAATTCTCCAAAGAAACATACATAACTCTACATTTTCCTTAATTAGATGACAAGAATTATATTTATAAACTAGGAGAATGTGATTCAAGGCAATTTAATATTAAAATGTTTTTGTGATAACTTTTGAAGTAGCAGCTAGTGTTATTATGAGTGAATTCTTGCAATGTGTGAATATTTTCACACCATACACTGGCACATTTGATCCCCCCCCCCCAAAAAAAAAAACAAATGTCCCCAAAAAGCTTTATAATAAAATTCACATTTGACTAAATTCTTCGTTCAACAAACCAGCCATATCCCACTGAGGCAGGGTGGCCCAAAAGGAAAAATGAAAGCTTCTCCTTTTAAATTTAGTAACATATACAGGAGAAGGGGTTATTGGCCCCTTGCTCCTGGCATTTTAATAGCCTCTTGTGACACACATGGCTCACGTAAGAAGAGCTCTGCTCCACTTCCCCACGGAGATAAGAAGAAATAAAGAAGAACAAGACCTATTAAGAAAATAGAAGAAAACCCAGATGGGTGTGTATAAATATGCATGTACATGCATGTGTAGTGTGACCTAAATATAAGTAGAAGTAGCAAGGTGTACCTGTTATTCTGCATGTTTACGAGACAAAAAAATAGACACCAGCAATGCTACCATCATGTAAAAGAATTACGGGTTTCCATTTCACACTAACTTTACCTCCCTGGGCGATTACTGTCAACCAACCTACTGCCTACACCACAGATATACAGTACGACTGCTGTATTCATGGGTCTGGTTTCCACAGTTTCAGTTATCCGCTGTTTACCCAGGCCTGAAAATAACCCTTAATTTTGCTTAATAAAGAAACTAAAGTGCAAAATTAGTGATGGTGAGAGTTATTCAATGAAGTGCTTCTCATCAGTGAAAAAATGCTAACTCTCAACTTACTGTGCATAATTTACCAATTAAACTATCATAGGTGTACATGTAAATGAAAAATTACTTAAACATGGGGTTCACTACTATCTGCAGTAGGTCATGGAATGTATCCCCCATGGATACATAGGTCCTACTGTATACAGTGGACCCCGGTTTACGATATTTCATTCCAGAAGTATGTTCAGGTGCCAGTACTGAACGAATTTGTTCACATAAGGAATATTGTGAATTAGATTAGTCCATTTCAGACCCCCAAACATACACGTACGAACGCACTTACATAAATACACTTACGTAATTGGTCGCATTGGGAGGTGATCGTACAGCCGGGGTCCACTGTATATGATAACTTACGAGAGGCAGTGTTACGAGTGAGATGGGTTTTTCTTCCACTAAGCATGACGTTATCAGACTCATACAAAGCTCATAAATAAAGAATAATAGTAACAATGTTTCTGGAGCAATTCACCATTTGTGGGGAATAAGGCAGTGTGTCTGGGTCATGGCTGATTTGGGTTAGTGGTCCCTCATTTCAGTCATGAATTCAGTCTGAAGCCTACTGTAACATTTCAGGGTAACTCAATCAATGTATACTAACCTTTATTCCTCACAGTAGGCAGTGTATATAGACAGCTAATGGTGGTAATCTCTGGTTGTGTGTGGCCAATACCCGCACGAGTATACAGAGTACAGATGAATAGTATTCAAGGTCTCTAATACTTACGTGGAGGTAGAAGGCTGGGAATCACCTGAGAAATACCTGGCAAATCTGTCACAGCTGCCTGTTCCTGATACTGATGGTGCCTGCATGCAGCTGGTACCTAAGTTACACGACTGGTAATTCACTGCACACAGCTGGGGATTTGTATCTCTGTCACTAGGTTTTCTGGGACTGCCTGCCATCGGCTCAACCTGTTGGGACTCAAACTGGCAGGCTGAGGGTGCCTAAGGCTTAATTAATGTATGAGACGTATAATACGTACTATGGTAGGCTAACAATTATCTCTAACTTAGCTTAAATGTATGTAGTAGTAATGTAGTAATTGTAGTGTATAATTATCCTAGGAGTACGAGGCTACTTCTTAGTAATTAAGTAATATATACATAGAATTGATACTAGGCGTCATCCCCCCCTTCCCTACATTTCCCCACCTGGGGGTGGGCATAACGGTTCTGGAAAATAAAGATATTTTCCACACCAAGTTTTAGATAAAATTTTTGGCCATTCCAGACTACTGACTTTGCAACAGCCTAGGACAATCTAAAATGCTGCTTGAAGTTTCTTCTCCAAGTTATGGATTAATAATGAATAATAAATGAATGTAGCAGACACAATTCAGAGATGTGGTAGAGTGAAACATATACCGTTTCCACCTCCATACTTAGTACAACTTCCATTTCCACTACTCACCTTCTCCATACTTAGTACAATATCCACCTCCATTACTCACCTTCTCTATACTTAGTACAACATCCACCTCCATTACTCACCTTCTCCATACTTAGCACTTTTTAACTCCATCACTTGCTCTTTTTTTTTTTTTATGTATAGTGTGTGTATAATTAACAAGACATACCTGTGCTGCAGATGGGAAGAGTGGATTGCTGACTGGCTGCATAGCGCCAGAGGAGCTGACTGCAGCCATTACATTTTTAAGCTGTTTAGCGGCTACCTCCACCTCTTCTTCAGAGGGTATACCATTCATTCCGTATATCTCAAATGTTATGTAGTTTTTTTTTTCGAGGGCATTTGGTACTGTGTAGATTATTTCCTTATGAACCTGTTTTTAAAGTAGTGCTCACAGTAAATAATTTATAATTAGAAAATTACAGAAACAATGACCTACTGCGAATACTATTTACAGCTAGGTCTCAATTAGTGTGAATAATGAATCCCATGAAGCTGTTGCACTATTCAAAATTGAAAATTTCATTTCCTTGCAAAGTTTAGAATGTGTGATTTACACATTATCAAATACTGTTAAGCAGAAAGAAACAAGAATACCTGAGCATTTCAGGCAGACTAATCCTAGTGCTTACAGACTACTTAAAACTAGACATAGGTTATGCAGTGGTAAATTTAAATTATTCATTTTACATTATTACAATACAGAGGTAGCCAAAAATTTTATACTTAAGATTTATAGCAGAAAGGTAGCTAAAAACTATTAACAATGTTACAATTAGTACAATCTGTAATGCTACAAGAGTACAATTTTAAAAATGTATTAAGATTTTAGACTGATCTAGCAGTCCTAAGTTTTATGAGATTTCTCGAGTATAGTGGAACCTCGGTTTTCGTCTAATTCGTTCCAGAGAGTGATGAAAACCGAATTCGACAAAAACTGAAGCAATATTTCCCTAAATCCAATTAATCTGTTCCAGATGCCCAAAAAAAAAAAAAAAATTTATAGAGAAAAGCTATAATTTTACATACAGAAAACAATGAGAAATAAATATAACGCTCTAATGAAATGGATAAATGAACATACAAATCACTTTTACCTTTATTAAAGACTTGTTGGCGTATGGAAGGCGGCAAGGAGGGGAGAGGGAGGAGAGGTTATCTCTACCACTATCACTACCACCCTCTACCACCATCACTACCACCCTCTACCACCATCACTACCACCCTCTACCACCATCACTACCACCCTCTACCACCATCACTACCACCATCACTACCACCCTCTACCACCATCACTACCACCATCACTACCACCCTCTACCACCATCACTACCACCATCACTACCACCATCACTACCACCATCACTACCACCATCACTACCACCATCACTACCACCATCACTACCACCACCACCTTCTACCACCATTGAATTCTATCGTGTTTCTCGCCTTCCTTATCAAAGGGCTGGCACTCGGAACTTTCTTTGGCTCCATGGTGGCTTATTTGGCAGTCACACTCAAACAAGCACAAAAACCAATGGATTATTACAAAATGTTTCCTATAAATGCACAGGGTAATGTTCAGTCAACGAGAAACAAAGCCAGACTGACTCAGCATGCGTGCATGGGATGCTGTGTGTGGGCGAGGGCAGCAGTACGAAAACCGAAGTGATGAATGAAAAATGGGACTATTTTAACGAAAAAAGCAGTCGAAAACCGAATTGGACTAAAACCAGGGCAAATGAAAACCAAGGTTCCACTGCAGTTTCAAACTGGTTGAATGATTTAGTGGTGTTGGTATGGTTAAGTTTAGAAGACGAGATTTTTTTTAATTATAGACATAAACTGACTGGCAGACAGGATCTTTTGCTAGTTAGGGCAATGAATTCCAGAACTTAGGGCCCTTTATGTGAAATGCATTTTCATAGGATGAGAGAAATCAGGGATGTGTTGTGCCTGTGTGAGTTCTGTTGTAGCTATCAAGAAGTTTGAGAGGAAAAAAGAAAAAGAAAGATGTAGAGAGATGCTCCCTATACAGGCAAAGGCAAAGAATCACAGAGCTGATGAGAAGGGCCAACATGTCTGAAATACAAAGGGAGCCACTGGTCAGAGAGATAGCAATATCAAACGTAAGCTTAAGGAATCTTACAAGAGACGACAATCTCAGGAAGAAATTAAAGCCATAAAGGAAATGGAAGAAACCCATGATACTTCTCTTATGCCAAATGCAAGGGGGAAAACAACATCCAGTATTAGACCCCTGCTTAGACAAGATGGGACCTACACAGATGACGGCAAAGAAATGAATGAGATACAGTAGTACTAAAGTCCCAAAACGACTGTGTTCAGCAAGCTATTAACTAGACTAAAGGTTGACAATCTAAGTGAATTCTTTACGACCGAGACCCAAAATCTGGTCATTTAAAAAATCTGATATTATCCTGACACCACAATTAATGACATGCCCATGTACTCTTCCCCAGGCCTGGACTTGTGTTCATCAAGAACTGCAAGAAACCCTTGTCACGTGCCTTCAGCATTCTATGGAGAGGGAGCATGGACACAGGGGTGATCTCACAGTCACTAAAAAAACAGACATGGCCCCATTCCACAAAAGTGGCAGTAAAGCAATTGCAAAGAACTACAGACCAATAGCGCTAATATCCCATATCATAAAAATCTTCGAAAGGGTTCTAAAATGGAAGATCACCAACCACCTAGATACCCATCAATTACACAACACAACGCAACACTGGTTTAGAGCTGATTACTCCTGCCTGTCCCAGCTATTAGACTACTATGGATGCCATAGAGGACAAATGAAATGCAGATGTAGTATAACACAGACTTTGCAAAAGTCTTCGACAAGTGCGACCACAGTGTACAAGCACACAAAACGCATGATAAAGGAATAACAAGTTGGTAGATGGATCTATAATTTCCTGACAAATAGAACACAAACAGCAGTAGCAAACAGAGTAAAGTTTAAGGCAGCTACAGTGAAAAGCTCTGTTCCACAAGGCACAGTAATTGCTCCCATCCTGTTCCTCATCCTCATGTCTGACACAGAGATGTAATCCAAAGCTCCACGACTTCTTTCGCGGTTGACAACCAAATTTGCGTGACAGCGTCCCCCATCAAAGGCACCACAAGACTCCAAATGGACATCAACCAAATCTTTAAATGAAGTTCAATGAAAAGAAATTTAAACTACTCAGATATGGAAAACTTGAGGAAATTAAAACCATATCAGGGTATACAACAAATTCTAAGCACACAATAGAGTGAAAAACTAATGTGAAGGACCTGGGAGTGATAATATCAGAGGATCTCATTTTCAAAGACCACAATGTACAGTGGTGCCTTGACTTACAAGTGCCCCAACTTAGGAGTTTTCCAAGTTACGTGCCGTCACTCGGTCAATTTTTGCTTCACGTTGCGAGCCAAAATCAGAGTTACGAGCGAGCTTCAGATATGCCACCACTAGTTGGCGCAATGAATGCCACAACATCTACCAACATGTGTGCGCGTCTATCTTGTGCGCGTGTTGTGTGTGTGTACTCACCTAATTGTGGTTGCAGGGGTCGAGACTCTGCTCCTGGCCCCGCATCTTCACTGATCGCTACTAGATCCTCTCTCTCTCTCTCTCTCTCTCTGCTTCCTGAGCTGTATCATACCTCTTCTTAAAACTATGTATGGTTCCTGCCTCCACTACTTCACTTGCTAGGCTATTCCACTTCCTGACAACTCTATAACTGAAGAAATACTTCCTAACGTCCCTGCGATTCGTCTGAGTCTTCAGCTTCCAGTTGTGACCCCTTGTCCCTGTGTCCCCTCTCTGGAACATCCTATCTCTGTCCACCTTGTCTATTCCCCACAGTATCTTTTATGTCGTTATCATGTCTCCCCTGACCCTTCTGTCCTCCAGTGTCGTCAGTCCGATTTCCCTTAACCTTTCCTCGTACGACGTTCCCTTGAGCTCTGGGACTAGCCTTGTTGCAAACCTTTGTACTTTCTCTAACTTCTTGACGTGCTTGACCAGGTGTGGGTTCCAGACTGGTGCTGCATACTCCAGTATGGGCCTAACATACACAGTGTACAGTGTCTTGAACGATTCCTTATTAAGGTATCGGAACGCTATTCTCAGGTTTGCCAGGCGCCCGTATGCTGCAGCATTTTATCTGTGATGTGTGCCTCCGGTGATGTGCTCGGTGTTATGGTCACCCCAAGGTCTTTCTCCCTGAGTGAGGTCTGTAGTCTTTGTCCACCTAGCCTATACTCTGTCTGCGGTCTTCTTTGCCCCTCCCCAATCTTCATGACTTTGCATTTGGCTGGATTGAATTCGAGAAGCCAGTTACTGGACCACATGTCCAGGTCTCTTTGCAGTCCTGCCTCATCCTCGTCCGATTTAATTCTTCTCATCAACTTCACGTCATTTGCGAACAGGGACACTTCAGAGTCTATTCCTTCCATCATGTTGTTCACATATATCAAAAATAGCACTGGTCCTAGAACTGACCCCTGTGGGACCCCGCTAGTAACAGGCACCCACTGTGATACCTCTTCACGTACCGTGACTTGTTGCTGCCTCCCTGTCAGGTATTCCCTTATCCATTGCAGTGCCCTCCCTTTTACATGCACCTGATCCTCCAGCTTCTGCACTAATCTCTTGTGGGGAACTGTGTCAAAGGCCTTCCTGCAGTCTAGGAAAACGCAATCTACCCACCCCTCTCTCTCGTGTCTTACTTCTGTTACCTTGTCATAAAACTCCAGGAGGTTTGTGATACAAGATTTGCCTTCCATGAACCCATGCTGGTTTTCATTTATAATCTTGTTCCTTTCCAGGTGTTCGACCACTCTCCTCATGATAATCTTCTCCGTGTGTGTGTGTGTGTGTGTGTGTGTGTGTGTGTGTGTACACACACAGTAGGGCCCCACTTAGGCAGGTTTGGTTCCAGGCTACTGCCGGAAAGCAGACATCGCCGTAAAGAAGAACGCCATTTTTTCCACTTATAAATGCCAGATAAGTTTACACTAACATATATTAAGTTAGCAATAGAACTAGGCATTAAAAACAATGAAAAGTAAAATACACACAGTACATTCATCATTTTCCTCAAAATATTTGTAGTCTTAATGTAGGGCAAATGGTGAGTAGTATTTACAGTAAGAATTCATGTGTGGTAGCCCTCCTGGCCACCCCACCCACACATAATATACTACGATGCTTAAAGCTCCCTAGAGTGATAAAATGCACATACAGGTCTCCTTCAACATTTGCGAGGGTTAGGGGATCAAGAGCCTCGCGAATGTTGAAAAATCGCAAATGTTTGGTGCCCCAATATACTGTAGGGAAATATAATACAATACTGCTTCCTTAACTTGTTGAACCATGAACAATCATAAAATACATGAAAACATCATAAATTGTATTAAATACATACATGTTATGGCTTAATAACATGTATGTTATTAAATACCACTGCCTCCACCACTTCCTCAACCACTGAGTCGCTACTACCCTCCCTCCGACCCCTGCAACTGGCAGCCAGCCCTCCCACCACTGTGTGGTGTTTTGTTTGTTCATTATTTGCTATTAAACTACAGTATAAACAATGTAAACCCATTCATGACTGCATATTGGAATGGCTATTTGAACAGGTATTGGACAGTGACACGTGTTTACTCTTGAACACAGCAAAGAATCAAACATTTCTGCTACCGCTAATAATTAATAATAAATAATAATTAATAATAAATAATAATTAATAATAAATAATAATTAATAATAAATAATAAATAATAAATAAATAAAAAATTAAATAAATAAATAATAATAATAAATACGATAGAATTGAAGAAGGAAGTTGTACAAAAATACGAAGAAGTGGTTGACACATTGTCAGTGTGGCTTTGTTTATGCTGGAGCGAGCATTAGTCTCCGTGCTCTTCCAAACATTTCACAATAATTCATTATGTTTGGCGCTTGTAGACTGAGTGCGACTGGAGTGGTAGAGGCAGTGATTGAGGCAATGGTATTTAATAACATATGTTATAAATAATAATAGTGAGATACGGCCAGTGTGTTGAAAGAAAGAAAAGAAATGTATTATTATTAATAATAACATGTATGTTATTAAATACCCCTGCCTCGCCTGCTGCCTCTACCGCTGCTTCGACCACTGCCTCAACCACTCCAGTCGCACTCAATCTACAAGCACCAAACACAATGAATTATTGCGAAATGTTTGGAAGAGCACGGAGACTAATGCTCACTCCAGCATAAACAAAGCCACACTGACGATGTGTCAACCACTCCCTCGTATTTTTGTACAATTGCCTTCAATTCTATCGTATTTATTATTATTATTATTATTATTATTATTATTATTATTACTACTACTACTACCGTTATTATTAGCAGCAGCAGAAATGTTTGATTCTTTGCTGTGTTCAAGAGTAAACACATGATGTCACCGTTTAATACCTGTCCGAATAGCCATTCCAATATACAGTCATGAATGGGTTTACATTATACTGTAGTTTAATAGCAAATAATGAACAAACAAAACACTCACCACACAGTGGTGGGAGGGCTGGCTGCCAGTTGCAGGGGTCAGAGGGAGGGTTGTAGGGACTCGCAGGTGGTGGAAACTTAAATATAATTTGGCGGCTGGGAATTCGCGAATGTGTGAAGCCCGTGAAAGCTGAAAATGCGAATGTTGAGGGAGACCTGTACAGTACACTCATTACTTACCTTAAAATATTTGTAGTCTTAATGGTCTTAATGCAGGGTGAGAGGTGAAAAGTATTTATTTGTAGAAAGTCACATGTGGGAGGTGGGGTAGGGAAGCCCGCCTGACCACCCCAACCACTACGCAAACAAACAGACGAAGCGTCTTATGGTTCATAAACATTCATACAAACACCTTACATTGTGTACAAGTTGTCTCCACAGTGGTACAATAGAATAAATAAAGACCAACACTTACTTTCTCATGTAATTTTTAGAAGGAATGATACTCTGACAAATCATTATTACAAATTATTATAATCATAAAAAAGCACTAAACCCACAAGGGTCATGAATAGCTATAGATAGAGTGAAGGCATATGAAAAGTAATAAATTTCTAGTTAAGTTACTGGTGTTTGACTTGAGAAAATGTAATTCTTCCAACCCTCCCACTAACCGCTTGGTAAACAAATCTAACATTTAGCATGTAAATTTTTATACAGTGGGTGCATGCATCATATTTATATGTTACACAGCATGTTTATTATATAATTTTGAAAAAATATAGATGGGTTAATAGAAATGTCTATACAGTGGAACCTCTACTTGCGAGCGTGTCCACGTGTGAGTTTTTCCAAATACGAGCAGTCGATGGGTCGATTTTTTGCTTCCATCCGCGAGCAGACCTCAAGGCAGGTTCCTTGACACTGGTGAGGAGCTCTTGCTCTTGATCTCAGGAAATGTATCTCATTTGTTTGTTGGACTATCTTATTGAAACTTGGGCAATGTATGATGGAAAGACACTTCTTAACGTACACCAAAAATGAAAGAAATCTAAGCATAAATAATGGAGTTCACTTCTCAGCAACTAGCCACCCCATAGTGGTAATTTCGAATGGTTTTTATGGTTGTATTCTCGTTTTTTTTGGTCTCATCAATTTGATAGAATGGAAGATACATTACAGAAATAGATACGATTTTGATTGCTTTCATGACGAAAAGTACCTTGAAATAGAGCTCAACCTAGGAGAAATGGTTCACTGCTTGGCTGTTTCAGTGTAAACAAATGATGTCACAGTAAACCTTATATTTTTTGTGTGAATAAAAATTACAAATTTATAAAATAATAATAATAAATAATAATAATAATAATAATAATAATAATGAAAGAAATCTAAGCATAAATAATGGAGTTCACTTCTCAGCAATTAGCCACCCCTTAGTGGTATTTTTGTATGGTTTTTATGGTTGTATTCTCATTTTTTTGGTCTCATTTGATAGAATGGAAGATATATTACAGAAATAGATATGACTTTGATTGCTTTCATGACGAAAAGTGCCTTGAAATTGAGCTCAACCTAGGAGAAATGGTCCATTGCTTGGCTGTATCAGTGTAAACAAATGACATCACTGTCCATTCCAATATGCAGTCGTGAATGGGTTGACATTTATACAATTATTGCAGTAAGGAATAACAGTAAATCTTATAATTTTTGTGTGAATAAAAATTACAAATAATTTATATAATAATAATAATATGTATAATAATAATATGAATAACAATACGTATAATAATAATAATAGTATAATACAATAATATGTATAATAATAATAATACATACATAATAATGTACTACATATAATAATAATAGACGGCTTCAAAAGGTCGTCACTAGATGGCAGTGTTTACCACAACAAAGAGGAAGCGGTTGTGGCCGCCTCCACCTGTTACGTAATGACATTTTATTCATTTTAGAGTATATATCAGGTTTCTATGTTATTTATATTGTTTATTATGTCATATTAGATGAAGCGAGATAGATAAATAAGCCGTAGAGTTGATATTAGCGAAATTTTTGAAGTACAGAATTCCACTGGAACGGATTAATTGCATTTCATTTAATTTAAATGAGGAAAATTGACTCTGCAAATGAGCAATTCCAG
>NC_069454.1:4517983-4560483 GCF_026875155.1 Cherax quadricarinatus | reverse complement strand
TTGGCACTCGTTTATTGTGTGTAACTGCTAAATAAGCATCCATGGTCCCAAAGAAAGCTCCTAGTGCCAGTCCTTTGGTGAAGAAAGTGAGGAACACCATAGAAATGAAAAAAAGAAATCTTTCAAAAATACGAGGCATGCACATTGCTGAACTCGGCAGGATGTAAGGGAAGGCGCCATCAACGATCAGCTCCACTGTGGCAAAGAGAAAAGAAATCACGGAAGCTGATGTTGTGAAAGGGGTGAATGCGATAACCAAACAGAGATCCCAAACAATTGAAGAAGTGGAGAAATTGTTGTTGGTGTGGATCTGAGAGTGAGTTAGCAGGAGGTAGTGTTGTGCAGTCGATAATTTGTGAAAAGGCAAGGCAGTTGCACTGTGATCTCTAAGAAACTGCCTGAAACGAGTGTTGATGTTGGTGAATTTAAGGCCAGCAAAGGCAGGTTCGAAAAATTCAAGAAGTGAGGCAGCATACAGGGTTGCAAGACATGGTGAGATTGCCAGTTCTGACAAACAATAGGCTGAGAAATTTGTGCAGGAATTCAAGAGGCTGAACAATTCCAACCCCAACAAGCATTCAGTTGTGATGAAATAGGCCTGTTTTGGAAGAAAATGCCAAAGAGGACCTACATTACTCAGGAGGAAAAGGCACTCCAAGGACACAAGCCTATGAAAGACAGGCTAACTCTTGTGTGGTAATGATAGTGGGGATTTCAAAGTGAAGCCTTTACTCATGTATCACTCTGAAAATCCCAGTGTTCAAGAAAAACACTGTCAAGAGTAAATTGTGTGTTGTGGAAGGCTAACAGTAGGGCATGGGTCACTAGGGAAATTTTCCTGGAATGGTTCAATGAAGCGTTTGACTCGAGTGTGAACAAATACCTCCTGGATAATAAATTGCCAATCCAATGCCTCCTGTTAATGCACAATGCTGCTGCTCATCCTCCAGACTTGGAAAACCAATTATCTAAGGAATTCAGTTTTGTAAGTGAAGTTCTTGCCTCCTAACACCACTCTTCTCAACCAGTCCATGGACCAGCAGATCATTGCAAACTTCAAAAAAAACTGTACACCAAAGCAATGTTTCAAAGGTGCTTTGACATAGCCTCAGACTCTGAACTAACCCTAATAGCTCTGGAAGAATCTTCCACTGCATAATCCTTATAGATAAGGCTTAGCAGAGAATGACTTCCAGGATGATGAACTCTGTTTGGGGAAAATTGTGGCCAGATTGTGTCCGAAAGAAAGATTTTGAAGGATTTGAGACTGACCCTGTCGACTCTACACTTTTTGTGCAATCAATTGTGGGATTGGGGAATTCCACGGGGATGGGTGTGAGTGCCGAGGATGTGGAAGAGTTGGTGGAGTACCACAATCAAGAGCTAACCACTGATGAGCTGCAAGATCTTCATCTGCAACAGCAACAGACCACAGCTCAGGAAATTGCTTGAGAGGAGGAAGAGATGGAAGAAGGTGCCTTCTTCAAAGATTAAGGAAGGGGCGAGCCTTTTTTTCAGTGATCAGGACATTAAAATTGAAAAATTATGGATAAAAATGTTTTCTTACTGAAAAATACTGCAAGATTCTGGCAACATTTTTATGTAATCAGCTTGTTTCTATCATATTTCTAAGTATGTTTTTCATTAAATGTAATTTTTTTTGGTCTTGCTGTCAGCAAAAATACAGGTTGGCAATTAGGAGTTTCCCCCCCCCCCTCCCAAAATTACAATTTTTATGATTATTTCATTGTAGTTACTCTACATGGCAACTTCTGTGCTGGCTAGTGTGGAGAGCAATGAGTGTCTCCCTCAGTAGCCAGCAGGCTGTAAAGAAGATAGGAGAGGGTGTAGCACGCTAAGAGTTGGCGCCATTTCCCTAGTTTCTCTTTCACACACACACACACACACACACACACACACACACACACACACACACACACACACAAAAAAAAAAAAAAAAAAAAAAAAAAAAAAAAAAAAAAAAAAACTTGGTAATAAGTTATTGCCATTGTAATCCCTCTCCTGCAATAAGTACACATTGGATTGTCATGATTTTTGCAGATATTCTTGAGGAATGATGGTTCTACAAACACCCAGGGAGGATTTGCCATATTGTGAACAGCTTTTTGTTAATGATTTTTTCCTCCTTTAAAAAAAATTCAACATTTTTTTTTATGGAATCTACTGACATTATCACTAAACTGTCCTGGTTCATTAATAATCTAGCCTTTATCTTTCATCTGAGGTTAACTAGAGCATTGTACATCTTCAGAATTTAGTAGAACACAAGTCCTAGGACCCATGAAATTGTGCATAATTTATTTTTTCTACCTAACTTGAAAGCTAACAGTCAAAACAAACACAGCCTGTATGTTTTTTTTATGCTGCTTAATCCACTGTCAAAATCTCATTGAAATTGGACAAAAAAAAAATATTGGTGATTTCACTTGCCCCTCAGAGAGATTTGTGCAATGTGGACTAAAGTGTATTCATTTGTGGAGGAACATCATCCTGAGAAAGCTGTTGCAATCTGTGATGGCGACTTTTACAATGACAATGCCATGTCCTATTTTAGGCAAATCTTAGAGAGATGCCAGAAACAGATCTCTCTGGACAGATATCTTGTGACAGGGGTCCAGTGACTCAAGCTGGTCCTAGTGGCATTAAAAAACAAAGGAGGGAAGTGACCCTAGATAAGGACTTGGTACCTAGAGTCCTTATGGAGGGGGATTCCCTTTCCAAAGAATAACCTCTTCCCTCTCCCCTCCTCAGTCTTCCATCCATCAACAACGGCCATCAATAAAGGTAAGTGTCATGTTGAATTTTCATTCTTTTGTACATGTAAATCCATCTTTAAGGTAAAAATTTTTTTTTGTTAATACTTCTGGGTGTCTGGAATGGATTAATTGGATTTACATTATATTTCTTAAGGAGAAAATGGTTTCAGTTTTCGCCGACGTCCATTTTCCAAGGGTTCACTGTATTTTCTTCAAACTATATAAGAATCACGTTACACAGTATATAAAAACATGCAATGTTTATATGCGATGTATGTTTAATAATAATCACTTTTGGGCACATTAAATGTCTTATTTTTGGTTAATATAGACATTTTCATTAATCCATCTATGATATTTTCTTCAAAATTACATAAGGGAGGGAGGGTGTAGGGTAAACATTATCTTTTCTCTGATTCATTGTTAGAGAAAAACTGAATATGGTGTCTGGTCCAGTCACCGCCTTTCAAAAGCATTTGTTTACAATTCTCGGCAAGAATTATTCATTACTTCTCCCTTTGTTTATGATGGCATCTAAAGGTAGTTGTTGGAAACGATTAAACCTAGTGAACATGGTATGTTGATGTAACAATACGGCTGTGTAGTGTAGCCTAGGGGGGATACACAAGTGTACCTACATGTAGTATTTGTAGTCTTCATGTAGGGCGAGAGGCGAGTAGTAATTTGTAGGAATTACCTACATTGAATTCCTACAAATAACTACTACTCACCTCTCGCCCTACATGAAGACTACAAATACTACATGTATTTTAAGGTAATGAGGGGGATTCCCAACTCCCTCCCTCTTCCCCGCCTTCAATACGCCAACAAGAATCTTCAACAAAGGTATGTAATGTTCATTTATTATTAAAATTTGTGCTTTATATTTATTTCTCATTGTTTTGTGTATGTAAAACTAGCTACTCTATAAAATGTATTTTTTTTAATGCTTTTGGGTGTCAAACAGATTAATTGGATTTACATTATTTCGTATGGGAAATGTTATTTCGGTTTTTGGCCATTTAGGATTTAGGAAGATCATCTGGAATGGAATACAGCTGATAACTGAGGGTCCACTGTATTAAGAAAGTTCAAACTCTTGAAGAGCAGTGGGGCGTGTTGTCTGGTGCAGGAGCTGGCGATCATCTGAACAGCAGCTTTTTGTCGAGTTATTAACCCTTTCAGGGTCCGTCCCGTAGATCTACGGCTTCACGTTGAGTGTCCAAACCGTAGATCTACGTCAAAATTCTAGTTCCGTCAAATTTAGCATGAAAGCGCTCACAGGCCTACATGTAAGAGAACGGGTCTGCATGGTGGGTGTGCATCATAAACAAAAAATCTAGGCGCCCGCATAGCACTGTGGGAACGCCGGCTCAGTTACCCTTGTTCACCATGCCTCGTCGCAAGTCAGCTCTCACTCCCCGGAAAATTGGGACTCTCCTCTTCCTATCTGATAGTTCCGACACTGATGGAAGTGGAAATGAAGACGAATTCTACGGCTTTGATCAGTTAGTGACCGAAAAGAATGACCAGGATATCAATAATAATGCAGAAAACCCTGACGATCCTCAACCTTCTACCTCTGGTGTGGGCACTCGTGACTCACGGTCGATTGTTCCTCAATGCAAGAGAAAACTAATATTTTCGCGTGGCCAGGCCTCTGACTTCAGTAATGATGATAGTGACGTGGATTGTGATTTTATTGCGCTCGACGATCATTCAAGTAGTGATAGTGAGGAATCATATTCACCAGTGAAGCGTCGGTATGTTCGCCACCGCATGCGCTCGGGTAGTGTACCCTATGCTGTGCCCAGGGGACGGAGTACATCCCGTGGCCCTACACCAGTTTTAGGTAGTGATAGTGAGGATGATGTGGCTACACTTGGCATGGATAGACCACAGGCATCAGTGGATGATGATAGTGGCACTGCCATGCGTGACTCACCAGCCCAGGGTGGGACCCACGCTGCTGACTCGTCAGTTCAAGGACAAAGCGGAGCGTCAGCCACCAGCCCACCACAACCAGCCTATGATGTCCAGTATCCACCAGCAAACCGTATGTGGGATTGGCAGCAAAATCCCAATTTTGTTCCCAAGCCCCACCACTTTGATGACTCTCAAAGTGGAATTCTACCTACTTGTCCCCTTGAAACCACGGCCAATGAACTGGAATTCTTTGAATTATTCTTTGACCAGCCATCTCATGGACATTTCAATGCTCAATGCATATAATATGTACCAAATAAAGATTGGCAACAGACCACCGTATGGTGAATTTTGTTTGTCTGTTGTCAGACAACTCATAATGAAGTACCAGGTAACAACACCTGCTATACAACAAGGTCCTCGAATTACTCAGGATATACCCAAGCGTTTGAGGAGGGAAGGTGATCATTTCATAATACAACTTCCTTCAACTCAGAAGAAATTTGCTCAGAAGAGATGCATCGTCTGTGCACAAACAAAACGACGGCAACAAAGACGCAAAGACACTCGGTTTATGTGTGAGGAATGTAAGGTGCCTCTGTGCATGGTGCCTTGTTTCAAGGAGTTCCACAAGCTCCAGCAGTTCTAAAACCATGTCCAGTGATTGTAAATATATGATAGAACATTAGTATTATACAAGATTTGACCATGTTTATTGTAATAAACAACAGTGGTAAACAGTAATATGATAATAACTTTAGTGCGGTTATTGTGTTCAATACAGTGAGTTTACATACAGTGGACCCCCGCATACCGTTGGCCTTACATAACGTTAAATCCGCATACCGATACATTTTATCGCTACGATTTTGCCTCGCATACCGCTAAAAAACGCGCTCAACGCTGTTCGTCCGAGACACGTCTAATGTGTGGCCTTAGGGAGCGGTCAGGTGAAACATATCGACTTCTTTATTTTTCAACCGATTACGTTCATTTTTGGTGTACTATTAGAAGCTTATATCAAATATCCTGTGCTGAAGTTTCAATCATATCGGCCAAAAAGGAAATGAAATATGCAAAATTTACGAAAAATTGCATTTGGCAGGGGAGTCCTTCTCAGTGGTACTTGGAAAAGTGGTTTTGACACTTGCTGCTGATAGAACACCTCTAATTCCATCACTGTAAGTGTACCTATTCTAAAATAAACCTTATCTTCATGCTAAAAAAAAATAAGTTTCATAACTTTTTTGACATATTGGAAGATGTCGGTCTTGTTGCCCACATAAATCTAAAAATATTTGGGATAGTTCAGAGAGGTACACTCCACCTTGTAAAGCAATCATTCTCCTATGTTTGTTGTGAAAATCAAGTCAATTCAATCATAAATAAAGATGGATTGCCCCTAAATAGTTAAATAAGTTACTTTCGAGATATAGGCCGAAGCGCGCGGCACCCCAGCTGCCTGCGAAATAATTTTTTTCCCCGAAAAATTCGCTTTATTTTACACTTTTTGTGTGACCTACGAGTGTTTATTACAGTTAACCATTGTAAATCCGTTTTCTCTCATCACTTGTAAGAGATACGAAACTTCAGGGGATACACCGATAGAAATTTTTCCCTCTTGGGCATCATATTATGCTATATATTATTTTTTACGGTGTGCTTTTTATGTTTATATGCTATTATTATATTGCATTATGTCATAATAGATCAATTGTGATAGATAAATAAGCCTTATAATTGATATTAGCGTGGGTATGGAATATTTATGGAATATTTTGTTGGCTGGAGGTGTCGGCCATTTTGGGTACTATACCCAGGGTACCTGACTGGTTACTTGACCATATTAGCTCCGCCCGCTCGGGCATGATCTCGGACAGTGAATTTGTATTATATTAGACAAAGATATAAGAAAACGATAAAAATAACACGGGGAAAAACGTAAACAAAGCCGAGTCAGCGCTTCTTGCGCAATATGACGCATCAGCACTGTCACCATGCCTGTTATAAATGGCTGTAATTCCTTTTAGAAACATCGTACAAGGATAATAATTATACCAGAGTGTAGCCAGAAAGTTCAGCTATTTTTTGGTAACAATAACTCCATTTTCATATGTTTTCGAATTTTTTTTTGCTCCGCGCACGTGAACCTGACCGCTCCCTTAGCCAGCCTCACATGTTCCGCCGGTGGCATTGTTTACCAGCCAGCCTCCGCGGTAACATCCAAGCATACAATCGGAACATTTCGTATTATTACAGTGTTTTTGGTGATTTTATCTGCAAAATAAGTGACCATGGGGCCCAAGAAAGCTTCTAGTGCCAACCCTACAGGAATAAGGGTGAGAATTACTATAGAGATGAAGAAAGAGATCATTAATAAGCATGAAAGTGGAGTGCGTGTCTCCGAGCTGGCCAGGTTGTATAATAAACCCCAGTCAACAATCGCTACTATTGTGGGCAACAAAAAGGCAATCAAGGAAGCTGTTCTTGCCAAAGGTTCAACTGTGTTTTCGAAACAGAGATCACAAGTGATGGAAGATGTTGAGAGACTCTTATTGGTGTGGATAAATGAAAAACAGATAGCAGGAGATTGCATCTCTCAAGTGATCATAAGTGAAAAGGCTAGGAAGTTGCATCAGGATTTAATTAAAAAAAATGCCTGCAACTAGTGATGATGTGAGTGAATTAAGGCCAGCAAAGGTTGGTTTGAGAGATTTAAGAAGCGTAGTGGCATACATAGTGTGATAAGGCATGGTGAGGCTGCCAGTTCGGACCACAAAGCAGCTGAAAAATATGTGCAGGAATTCATGGAGTACATAGACAGTGAAGGACTGAAACCTGAACAAGTGTTTAATTGTGATGAAACAGGCCTGTTTGGAAGAAAATGCCCAAACAGGACCTACATTACTCAGGAGGAAAAGGCACTCCCAGGACATAAGCCTATGAAAGACAGGCTTACTGTTGATGTGTTCCAATGCTAGTGGTGATTGCAAAGTGAAGCCTTTATTAGTGTATCACTCAGAAACTCCCAGAGCGTTCAGGCAAAAGAATATCCTCAAGGCTAATTTGTGTGTGCTGTGGAGGGCAAACAGTAAGGCATGGGTCACTAGGGACTTTTTCTATGACTGTTACACCATGCTTTGCCCCCAATGTGAAAGATTACCTAACTGAAAAGAAATTAGACCTTAAGTGCCTCCTGGTGTCAGACAATGCCCCTGGTCATCCTACAGACGTGGCAGAGCGACTTTATTGGGACATGAGCTTCATTAAGGTGAAGTTTTTGCCTCCTAATACCACTCCTCTCCTGCAGCCCATGGACCAGCAGGTTATTGCAAACTTCAAAAAACTGTATACAAAAGCTCTGTTTGAAAGGCGCTTTGTAGTGACCTCAGAAACTCGACTGACTCTAAGAGAGTTTTGGAGAGATCACTTTAATATCCTCAATTGTGTAAACCTTATAGGTAAGGCTTGGGAGGAAGTGACTAAGAGGACCTTGAACTCTGCTTGGAAGAAACTGTGGCCAGAATGTGTAGACCAAAGGGATTTTGAAGGATTTGAGACTAACCCTGAGAGGAGTATGCCAGTTGAGGAATCAATTGTGGCATTGGGGAAGTCCTTGGGGTTGGAGGTTAGTGGGGAGGATGTGGAAGAGTTGGTGGAGGAGGACAATGAAGAACTAACCACTGATGAGCTGCTAGATCAACTTCAACAGCAAGAGGCCAGACCTGAGGAAACTGGTTCGGAGGAGGGGAGAGAGAAATTGAAGAAGTTGCCTACTACAAAGATTAAGGAAAGTGCAATGTGGCTGAAAGTGCAAACCTTTATGGATGAAAATCACCCTCACACAGCTATTGCAAGCCGTGCTGGTGACTATTACACTGACAATGTTGTGAAACACTTTAGGGAAGTCATAAAGGAACGAGAGGTACAGGCCACTATGGACAGATATGTTGTGCGACAAAAGTCCAGTGACTCTGAAGCTGGTCCTAGTGGCATTAAAAGAAGGGAATAAACCCCAGAAAAGGACTTGACACCTCAAGTCTTAATGGAAGGGGATTCCCCTTCTAAACACTAAGACTCTCTCCTCCTCCCATCCCATCAATCATCACCAGATCTTCAATAAAAGTAAGTGTCATGTAATTGTGCATGCCTTTTTCAGTTTGTGTGTATTAAAATTAATATTTCATGTGGTAAAAATGTTTTTTTTTTCATACTTTGGGGTGTCTTGCACGGATTAATTTGATTTCCATTATTTCTTATGGGGAAAATTCATCCGCAGAACGATAATTTCGCATAACAATGAGCTCTCATGAACGGATTAATATCGTTATGCGGGGGTCCACTGTATATACATTATATACAGTATTGGTCTCTCAGGCCCCAAATGTTAGTAGGAATAGAAAAAAATTGAAAAAGAAAAGAAAACTATAAAAACCACAAAATAATGTAATGCGCGTATGTAGAATTCGTCGATGTTGCCGCCACCACATCATTTTTGACAAACTTCTTGGCACTGTATCTCGGTAAGTACTGATCAGAATTTTTTTTTTTTGTCTTATTACCTTCACAAAACTATGCTCTTTAATTCTGTAAGAAAAAATAATTTTTTTGTTTTTTTCAAAATTTCTTGGACACTGGAGCACCACTTCAGATTTTGGCCTTGGACCCTGAAGGGGTTAATGGTGTAAGGCGATTGGTCATAGTAGATCCCCAAGAGCAAATATCATAGGTGAAGGAAGGGTACATTAGAGTGTGGTATAGTATAATTTTTGTGCACAATTTGAAGAATTTAGGGAAAAACTATCATTAATTAATTTTGCACTAAATCAAAATTTGCACTATTTCAACTCGCTACTCAAGACCTGGCCACATTTCTCTTTACCATTCAGTATTTCAAGACATTTCCATGGAAATTTTTTTCGAGTCTTAAGGCAGCCGATTTTACTGTTTCAGTCAAATTTGCTTTAATTTTTCTTGGCCTATTAACCAACCTCACCAGCACTATACTGTACTTCATTCTGTATATTTTTTTTTCTTGCAATCTTTCTCATCCACTACATTAAAATATCTCTTCACCCATTCAATATCACCCTTAAGCCTTTGACTGTCGCAAGCCCCTTTCTGAAACTGTCATTCTATGTCGCAAAATGTTTGAAAAAAAAAAAAAAATTTATCAAATGATAGAGAATCCTTTCCCGATGCAAATGACACTAAAATTAAAAAATTTGATCGAAAACTTACAGAATTACGCTCCCGTGAAGTTAGCGATCTCGGCGATATATACATATTGGCAATTTCGCTGACTTTAGAGCCCTATTTTCGGCCAATTCCATTGTTCCAGTCGACCAAACTCATAGCAATTTATCTAGAACTCCATTTTTTCTATCAACTGAGTACAAGAAACTGCCCATTTACCAATTTTAACTACCCAATAAAGTGGTCAGAATCTGGCAATTTGGCCGATTTTACACAAATTAAAAAAGATGCCAATTTCAAAATAGGGTCCAGAATAAACAATGCAGACATTCTTGGCACTAAAATAACATCCTCTGTTCATTAGTCACATCTCCAGGCCCCTCTTATATTACTCTTGCTTTCTATTTTGATTTTTTATTCACACAAAAAATAGAAGATTTACTGTTATGCAGACTACTGCAATATTGTAAAAATGGTATAAATAACATCAGTGCACTAGTGAAAAAATATTAGACTTCCCAGTTGACGTGTATTGGACGTGTGGTGTGATTTGTTTACTTTTGAACATTGGTAAAAATCGAACATTTCCACTACTTTGAGCTCAATTTCAAGGTCGTTTTTGTTGTGAAACTAATCAAAATCACCACTATTTGTTTTCCAATCTATCAAATGACACCATGAAAACGAGAATACAACAATAAATACATACTATACGAAAATACACCTCAAAGTTGTCATTATAATTCAAAAAGTCAGAATTTTTTTTCTCATTATGCATTGCATGCTGCAGGATTTTTTTTTATACAGTGCACACTGACCACACAGACCCATTCTCTCACATGTGGGCCTACCAGCTTTCTCCTGTTTGATTTGAAGCCACTAGAATTGTTGAGTATATATACGTCTGAAACGCTGGCTCGTAAGACGTATATACATGGTCGAAACAGTCAAAGGGTTAATGATAAAAAGACCTAACCCTCTAAACCTGTGAGGGATCATACGGAAACGAGGGAATGGGAGGCAATATGGTTTGGACCCAGGTAATGGAGGGTAGCTCCAATTCCTTGGATCAAATATATTTCACTAGCATTAACCCTTTCAGGTTCGAGAGGCCCTCTCCTAAAACTTCTCAGGGTTGAAAATTTTTCGGGAAAAAAAAAAAAATTATTTTGTCTAATGAAATGATAGAGAATCTTTTCCTGATCATAATGACACCAAAAGTATGAAATTTGATGGAAAACTTACAGAATTATGCTCGTGCGAAGTTAGCAGTCTTGCCGATGTTTACGCATCAGCGATTCCGCCCACTTTGAGCCCTACTTTTGGCCAATTCCTGTTTACTAATCAACAAAAATCATATTTATTTTGCTACAACTTCATTTTTTCTATCGAATGAGTACAAGAAACCACCCATTTACCAATTTCAACTACCCAATAGTGGTCAGAAATTGGCAATTTTGCCAATTTCACACAAATTTCAGAAGATGCCAATTTCAAAATAGGGTCCAGAATAAACAAGAAAGACATTCCTGGCATTAAAATAACAAGTTCTCTGTTCGTTAGTCATGTCCCCAGGCCCCTCTTATATTTCTTTTGCTTTCCACTTCGAATTTTTATTCTTACAAAAAAAATAGAAGACTTACTGTTATGCAGACTACTGCATTAGTGTAGAAATGGTATAAATAATATCAGCGCACTTGTGAAAGAATATTAGACTCTCTAGTTGACATGTACTGGAAGCTTGACACAATTTGTTTACTTTTGACCTTCGGTAAAAATCGAAAATTTCTGTTACTTTGAGCTCAATTTCAAGGTTCTTTTCATTGTGAAATCAGTCAAAATCATCTCAATTTCTGTAATACTTCTTCCATTCTATAAATTGAGACCAGGAAAACTAGAATACGTACAACCATAAATACCATGCGAAAATACAGTGCAAAGTCGCTGTTCTAATCCAAAAACACGGTCAAAGATTTTTTTTTTCTCATTACGCACACTGACCACATAGACCCATTCTTTCATGTGTAGGCCTACCAGCATTCTCTCGCTAGATTTGAAGGCGCTAGAATTTAGGTGTACTAGTACGTCAATAATCCTGGCGAGTAAGCCATACTAGTACGTCGAAAACCCTGAAAGGGTTAAGGCACCCTCTATTGACTGTAAAGGTAACACTCACAGAAAGAAAAAGTCACTGACTCACCTGCAAACAATGGAAGGCTAACCCTGGGCCTGTATAAAGCTTCTTTTGACAATTGCCGCACTTGAAGTGTCTGGCTCGCTGATGTAGTATTAAAACCCTTTCATCGTCGAAGTCACGGGTGCAGTACCTAGGATAGCATGTAAGCAAGTTTATTTTGGTACAACTGCACAATTTTTGGATGTACACAATTGCCTTGCAAAATAACATGCACACAATTGCCTTGCGAAACACATGAATTACCTCGGATAAACAAAAAAAAAAGTCAAACAAAATGACTTGCTATAAATGATGCGGATGGGTCTATGAAAGATGAGGTGAATCATAGAATTGATGAGGGGAAAAGAGTGAGTGGTGCACTTAGGAGTCTGTGGAGACAAAGAACTTTGTCCTTGGAGGCAAAGAGGGGAATGTATGAGAGTATAGTTTTACCAACGCTCTTATATGGGTGTGAAGCATGGGTGATGAATGTTGCAGCGAGGAGAAGGCTGGAGGCAGTGGAGTTGTCATGTCTGAGGGCAATGTGTGGTGTGAATATAATGCAGAGAATTCGTAGTTTGGAAGTTAGGAGGAGGTGCGGGATTACCAAAACTGTTGTCCAGAGGGCTGAGGAAGGGTTGCTGAGGTGGTTCGGACATGTACAGAGAATGGAGCGAAACAGAGTGACTTCAAGAGTGTATCAGTCTGTAGTGGAAGGAAGGCGGGGTAGGGGTCGGCCTAGGAAAGGTTGGAGGGAGGGGGTAAAGGAGGTTTTGTGTGCGAGGGGCTTGGACTTCCAGCAGGCATGCGTGAGCGTGTTTGATAGGAGTGAATGGAGACAAATGGTTTTTAATACTTGACGTGCTGTTGGAGTGTGAGCAAAGTAACATTTATGAAGGGGTTCAGGGAATCCGGCAGGCCGGACTCGAGTCCTGGAGATGGGAAGTAGAGTGCCTGCACTCTGAAGGAGGGGTGTTAATGCTGCAGTTTAAAAACTGTAGTGTAAAGCACCCTTCTGCCAAGAGAGTGATGGAGTGAATGATGGTGAAAGTTTTTCTTTTTCGGGCCACCCTGCCTTGGTGGGAATCGGCCAGTGATAAAAAAAAAAAAAAAAAATGAAAACTAAATACCATACTGTATTTTACACATTACGTACATGGCTGAGTGTAAGGTTATTTAGGCACAGGTAAACAAGTACAGTTATCATACATAGTGCAAGTTACCTAGGATAACCCAAAAAAGTTAGACAAAGCAACTTATTTCCATTGGGGTTATAAGAGTGTGATGAGAGATATATGATGTGAGCTCAAGTTATTTCCATAACCAGAATTGGTTATTTAAAATACCGAGGCTCCTTTCGAGTGCTAAACACATTAAAAAAAATGCACACAAACACCACACATACTGATACATACATGTGTACAGTACTACCTTAAACATTGTGTTAATGTGCAATATCTTGTGTTAATGCCTAATATCTTACAAATTGTGTAAATGTACAAACTTACCTTACACAATAATTTAAATATTATGTTAATGTATACAGTAGAACCTCAGTTGTCAACCACATTACTTGTTGAACAAATCGATTTTCAAATGAGAAAAATGTCCTGGTTTTCATATGTTCTCTTGGTCATCAACGAACAATGCGAACAGCTCAGGTCACATGCTCACAGAATGGACAAGGAGTCAACAGCATGGGTCTTTGTTGTTGTGAGATGAGCCACAATGGGTCCAAAGAGATGAAAGCGAAAAGAAAAGAAGTAAAATGCAAGGGGAGTTCTGGAAGGATCATTTCAATATCCTCACCTGCTTGAGGCTGACAGACAAAGCCTGGGGGAGTGTGTCTTCCTGGACCATGCAGTCAGCATGGAAGAAATTGTGGCCTGACTTTGTAGCAGCCAGGGATTTTGAAGACTTTGAAGATGAGCCTGAGCTGGTAGAGGATATTGTGACCCTGGGGAAGACCTTGAGCCTAGAGGTGACTGAAGATGATGCAGAGGAGTTGGCAGGAGAATAGAACAGAACTCACCACAGAACAGCTTGCAGGCCTTCTGAATGAGCAGCAACAGACTGCAGCAGAGGAGCTGTCATCAGAGGAAGCGGGAAGGGATAATGTGCCCTCCGTACTTGTAAAGGAATGTGTGATAAATGGCGTGCTTTCAGCATTTTATGGAGAGGGAACATGGACACAGGGGTCATCCCCCCCCCCACACACACACTAAAAACATATATAGCCCCACTCCACTGACAAATAGAACACAAAGAGTAATAGTAAACAGAGTAAAGTCCAAGGCAGCCACGGTAAAAAACTTAGTTCCACAAGGCACAGTACTTGATCCCATTCTACTCATCCTCATTTCTGACAGAGATGTAAGCCATTGCTCCGTGTCTTCCTTTGCGAACGACACCCAGATTACCATGGCAGTGACCTCCATTGAAGACACCGAGAGACTCCAAGCGAACATCAACCAAATCTTCGAATGGGCCACTCAAAACAATATGAAGTTCAACGAGGAGAAATTTCAACTATTTAGACATGGAAAACTCGAAATTAAAAATGTGTCAGGGTATACGACAAATTCTAACCACACAATAGAGCGGAAAAGTAATGTGAAGGACCTGGGAGTGATAATGTTAGAGGATCTCGCCTTCAAAGCCCACAACAATGTACCTACCTCATCTGCTAGAAATGATAGGATGGATAATGAGAACTTTCAAGACTAGGGATGCCAAGCCCATGACGATTCTCTTCAAATCGCTTGTGCTCTCTAGGCTGGAATACTGCTGTACAGTAAAGGCCCCCTTCACGGCTGGCAACATTGCAGACCTGGAGTGTACAAAGAACTTTCACGGCACACACAAGTACGATAAGGCACGTAAATTACTGGGAACAGTTGAAGGTCCTTGATCTGTATTCCCTGGAATGCAGGCGAGAGAGATGCGTGATAATACACACTGGGAAGGTCCTGGAGGGATTGGCACCAAACCTACACACGAAAATCACTCCACTCCCTATGAAAGCAAAAGACTCAGCAGGAGATGCAACACTCCCTTGGTGAAAAGCAGGGGCGCCACGAGTACATTGAGAGAGAACACAACGAGTGTCCGGGGCCCCTGACTGTTCAATTGCCTCCCAGCATACATAAGAGGGATTACCAACAGACCCCTGGCTGTCTTCAAGAAGGCGCTGGACAGGTACCTAAAGTCAGTACCTGACCAACCGGGCTGTGGTTTGTACGTCAGCTTGCATGCAACCAGCAGTAACAGCCTGGCTGATCAGACCCAGATCCACCACAAGGCCTGGTCTCAGGCCTGGCCGCAGGGGCGTTGACCCCCCGAAACCCTCTCCATGTAAACTCCAGGCAAGTGCAGGAGTTTGCTGAAAAATAGCATCCAGACAAAGCAGTGGCCATCAGTCTCTCTAACATGTACAATGACAGTGTAATGTCTCAATTCTGACAAGTGTTAAAACGGAGCCTGAAACCAAACATCACTGGACAAGTTTTTAGCGAGACAAAGAACCAGTGAGCCAGAACAAGGTATTAGTGGTGAAAAGAGTCAAAGAGAAACAACACGAGGACAGTTGCCTGACATATTAAATGGGGACTCTCCTTCCAAGCAGTAACATACCCCCTCCTCTCCTCTACCTTCTGCTTCCAGTATGCCATTAGCTCTCCTAACAGGAAAGGGGCAGTTAAATTTCATTTATTGTATAGTATTTCAGTTAAAGGTTTCTATTAGTAATCATTTTTAGTTTTATGTGGTAGTACATTTTAATAAATTATTATATTGTCATATTGGGTCTAGATTATTATTATTATAATCAAGGGGGAAGCGCTAAACCCGTAGGATTATACAGCGCCCAGGGGGGGATGTGGAAGGCATTCAGGCTTAATTCGGGGAACTGGAGCACAGATTCAATTCCCTAAATCAAGAGCCCCTCACCAACATCAAGGAACCTTCCATGAGGGGTATTGGGTCTAGAATGGATTAATTCTATTTATGTTATTCTTTAGGGGAAAAATCGTTTAGGTTGTCGAATCGACGTCTGGAACAAATTAAGTTCGACAACCAAGGTTCCACTGTAATCCTAATAATAAACCTAATAACAATAATAGGGTCAGCCAGCCTTGGTGGGAAATGGCCGATGTGTTAAATATAATAATAATCTTAACATCTACGTGTACAAGGTATACAGGCCTAGCTGATATCACTGACATACTGCTATATATAAAGCCCCTTATTATGCAGAGCATTTTGGGCAAAGTCAATTTTGTCCACAACTCCCTCCAGGTAAACTCCAGGTAAGGCTGTAACCCACACCAGTCTACTAACACCCAGGTACCTATTTTAGTGCTAGGTGAACATGGACACCAGGTGTCTTAAGGAAACACATCCTAATATTTCCACCTGTACTGGGGATCGACCCCGGGACCTCGGTGTGTGAACTAAGTGTGCTACCACCGTTGTATTAGTGTAAACGTATAATACCATCTTAAACATTGTTACTGAAGAATACTATCTTAAACATTGTGATAATGAAAAATATTTATACTGAACAATGTATTAATGTTTTACAGTATACTATATCAATTAATGTCTATAGTTATAATATTGTATTCAGGGGAAGCACTAAAGCCGTATGGGATCAAAAGGGGATAAAACTTTTTGGTATTATTATTATTATTATTTTAAATAAAGGGGGGAAGCGCAAACCGGAGGTTTATACAGGAAATGTTGGTAGTTATCCTGAATTTTTTTAAATCTTGGGAAGCACTAAGCCGAGGGATCACACACACAGGAGGGAATGAAAGACAATGGGGGTCGTGGGGAGGTCAAGATAAGGTTAGATACATCCAATGCCTTGGATCAGGTGCCTACCTTGAAGTTATCGTAAAAAAAATTCACTTATAATGATCGACCAAAAAGGCTACATTCATGGGGGAGGCGCTAAACCTACATGGGCCATATAGGAGGTAATAAAGTTCAGATCCGAGGAAATGGAGGAGTAGATCAAGTTCCCGGGATCAAGAGCCCCCCCTTGAAGTCAGCGTAAATAAATCTGAACGTTATCTTACGCTATCGATCGACCCAAGAGATCACATTCATGGAGGGGAGGCGCTAAACCTGCACGGGCCACAACACTCCCACGGAATGGGAGGTAACAAACTTCAGATCCGAGGAAATGGAGAAGGGGTAAATCAAGTTCCCGGGATCAAGAGCCCCCTCCCCTAACAAGCATCAAGACACCGCCAGTAACCCCCCCCCCCCCCATCATAACCAGCGCCATAATTCAAGCACTTATTAACCCTCCCCATAACCCCCCTGACCCCCCCCACCATGAACTCACACAACCCAAGGCTTTGGTCTGTGGGCTTCTTCCTGGTCCCATAATGGTTGAAAAATGGTGTTGGAGCGAGGAGGGAGGTGAGTGAGGCTGAGTGAACAACTACCAGCCGCCGCAAGATGGCGACACCCAACATTAAACCACCGCCATATTTAAACAAGTATTTCAACCATTGACCGGTTTTAAGTTATTATTTGTAAATAAACTTGTCCAGTGGGTTCAGCTATGGGTGGGGGAGATGTTTTAACACTCATATGAGTGGTGGAGATGGTTTAACACTCAAATGGGGGGAAATGGTGGTTTAAGGCCAAATGAGTAAGGGGATGGTTTAACACCACATGAGTGGTGGGTGGTTTAACCCACGTGAGTGTTGGGGATGGTTTTAAAACTCACTTTGTGTTGGGGATGGTTTTAACACTCACGTGAGTGTTGGGGATGGTTTAACACTAAACATAGTGTGGGAAAGGTTAACACTCACATGAGTGTTGGGGATGGTTTAACACTCACGTGAGTGTTGGGGATGGTTTAACACTCACATGAGTGTTGGGGATGGTTTAACACTCACGTGAGTGTTGGGGATGGTTTAACACCCCGGGTGAGTGTTGGGGAGGGTTTAAAAACACTCAATTTTGATGTTGGGGATGGTTTAACACCCCAACGAGTGTTGGGGATGGTTTAACACTCACATGAGGTTGGGGAGGGGATTTAACACTCACGTGAGTGTTTGGGATGGTTAAACTCACATGATGTTGGGGATGGTTAACACTCACATGGGGTTTTGGGGAGGTTTAACACTCACATGAGTGTTGGGGATGGTTAACACTCACATGAAGTGTTGGGCAGGGTTTTAAAAAACTAACGTAGTGTTGGGGATGGTTTAACACTCACTTTGAGTGTTGGGGATGGTTTAAACACTCACGTGATTTTGGGGGATGGTTTAAACACTCACATGAGTGTTGGGGATGGTTTAACACTCACGTGAGTGTTGGGGAAGATTTAACATTCACGTGAGTGTTGGGGAGTTTAAACCACTCACGTGAGTGTTGGGGAGGGTTTAAACATCACGTAGGTTGGGGATGGTTTTAACACTCCCCATGATGTTGGGATGGTTTAACACACGTGAGTGTTGGGATGGTTTTAAACACTCACAGAGTGTTGGGGATGTTAACACTCACATGAGTGTTGGGGATGTTTAACACTCACATGATTTGGGAGGTTAAACACTCAACATAGTGTTGGGGAGGTTTAACACTCACATGAGTTTTGGGGGAGGGTTTTTAAACACTCAATGAGTGTTGGGGATGGTTTAACACTCACGGAGGGGTTGGGGATGGTTTAACACTCACATGAGTGTTGGGGATGGTTTAACACTCACGTGAGTGTTGGGGATGGTTTAACACTCACATGAGTGTTGGGGATGGTTTAACACTCACATGAGTGTGGGGATGGTTTAACACCACAAAAAAGTGTTGGGGATGGTTTAACACTCACATGAGTGTTGGGGATGGTTTAACACTCACATGAGTGTTGGGGATGGTTTAACACTCACGTGAGTGTTGGGGATGGTTTAACACTCACATGAGTGTTGGGGATGGTTTAACACTCACGTGAGTGTTGGGGATGGTTTAACACTCACATGAGTGTTGGGGATGGTTTAACACTCACATGAGTGTTGGGGATGGTTTAACACTCACATGAGTGTTGGGGATGGTTTAACACTCACGTGAGTGTTGGGGATGGTTTAACACTCACGTGAGTGTTGGGGATGGTTTAACACTCACATGGGTGGTATACGGTGGTTTAACACATAGTTAACAGTGTAGTACTGGTACTAAATTACCAGTACCACAGTACCAGTACAACACTATCAGCACTACACTACCAGTACAACACTACCAGTACAACACTACCAGTACAACACTACCAGTACAACACTACCAGTACTACACTACCAGTACAACACTACCAGTACAACACTACCAGTACCACACTATCAGCACTACACTACCAGTACAACACTACCAGTACTACACTACCAGTACAACACTATCAGCACTACACTACCAGTACAACACTACCAGTACTACACTACCAGTACAACACTACCAGTTCTACACTACCAGTACAACGCTACCACTACCACTACCTGTTGTCCTGTTCACCTAGCAGCAAATAGGTACATGGGTGTTAGTCGACTGGTGTGGGTCGCATCCTGGGGGACAAGATTAAGGACCCCAATGGAAATAAGTTAGACAGTCCTCGATGACGCACTGACTTTCTTGGGTTATCCTGGGTGGCTAACCCTCCGGGTTATCTTATCTTATCTTACCAGTACTACACTACCAGTACAACACTACCAGTACAAAACTACCAGTACAACACTACCAGTACCACACTACCAGTACAACACTGCCAGTACCACACTACCAGTACAACACTACCAGTACAACACTACCAGTACAAAACTACAAGTACAACACTACCAGTACCACACTACCAGTACAACACTGCCAGTACCACACTACCAGTACAACACTGCCAGTACCACACTACCAGTACAACACTACCAGTACAACACTACCAGTACAAAACTACAAGTACAACACTACCAGTACAACACTACCAGTACAACACTACCAGTACAACACTACCAGTACCACACTACCAGTACAACACTGCCAGTACCACACTACCAGTACAACACTACCAGTACAACACTACCAGTACAACACTACCAGTACAACACTACCAGTACCACACTACCAGTACAACACTACCAAATACCCCCACTACCAGTACAAAAACAAACCCGTACCACACTACCAGTACAACACTACCAGTACAACACTACGAGTACTACACTACCGGTACAACACTACCAGTACAACACTACCAGTACTGCACTACCAGTACTTCACTACCAGTACAACACTACCAGTACAACACTACCAGTACCACATTACCAGTACTACACTACCAGTACAACACTACCAGTACACTACCAGTACAACACTACCAGTACAACACTACCAGTACAACACTACCAGTACTATACTACCAGTACAACACTACCAGTACAACACTACCAGTACCACACTACCAGTACTACACTACCAGTACAACACTACCAGTACTACACTACCAGTAGAACACTACCAGTACTACACTACCAGTACAACACTACCCGTACCACACTACCAGTACAACACTACCAGTACTACACTACCATTACTACACTACCAGTACAACACAACCAGTACAACACTACTAGTACAACACTACCAGTACAACACTACCAGTACACCACCAGTACACCACCAGTACAACACCAGTACAACACTACCAGTACAACACTACCAGTACAAAACTACCAGTACAACACTACCAGTACAACACTACCAGTACTACACTACCAGTACCACACCAACAGTACAACACTACCAGTACAACACTACCAGTACAACACTACCAGTACAACACTACCAGTACAACACTACCAGTACCACACCACCAGTACACCACCAGTACAACACTACCAGTACAACACTACCAGTACAACAATACCAGTAGAACACTACCAGTACTACACTACCAGTACCACACCACCAGTACAACACTACCAGTACAACACTACCAGTACCACACCACCAGTACAACACTACCAGTACAACACTACCAGTACAACACTACCAGTAGAACACTACCAGTACTACACTACCAGTACCACACCACCAGTACAACACTACCAGTACAACACTACCAGTACAACACTACCAGTACAACACTACCAGTACAACACTACAAGTACAACACTACCAGTACTACACTACCAGTACTACACTACCAGTACAACACTACCCATACCACACTACCAGTACAACACTACCAGTACAACACTACCAGTAGAACACTACCAGTACTACACTACCAGTACTACACTACCAGTACCACACCAGTACAACACTACCAGTACAACACTACCAGTACAACACTACCAGTACTACACTACCAGTACTACACTACCAGTACAACACTACCAGTACCACACTACCAGTACAACACTACCAGTACTACACTACCAGTACTACACTACCATACAACACTACCATAAACCACACTACCAGTAAAAACACTAAACCCGTACTACACTACCAGTACTACACTACCAGTACTACACTACCCGTACTACACTACCAGTACAACACTACCAGTACAACACTACCATACCACACTACCAGTACAACACTACCAGTACAACCACTACCAGTACTACACTACCAGTACAAAAACCCACCAGTACCACACTACCAGTACCCACACTACCAGTACTACACTACCAGTACTACACTACCAGTACTACACTACCAGTACTACACTGCCAGTACCGCACTACCAGTACAACACTACCAGTACCACACTACCAGTACAACACTACCAGTACTACACTACCAGTACTACACTACCAGTACTACACTACCAGTACTACACTACCAGTACAACACTACCAGTACTACACTACCAGTACAACACTACCAGTTACACACTACCAGTACAACACTACCAGTACCACACTACCAATACAACACTACCAGTACCACACCACCAGTACAACACTACCAGTACTACACTACCAGTACAACACTACCAGTACCACACTACCAGTACAACACTACCAGTACAACACTACCAGTACAACACTACCAGTACAACACTACCAGTACACTACCAGTACAACACTACCAGTACAACACTACCAGTACAACACTACCAGTACCACACCACCAGTACAACACTACCAGTACTACACTACCAGTACCACACCAGTACAACACTACCAGTACTACACTACCAGTACAACACTACCAGTACCACACTACCAGTACAACACTACCAGTACAACACTACCCGTAACAACACTACCAGTACAACACTAGCAGTACAACACTACCAGTACACTACCAGTACAACACTACCAGTACAACACTACCAGTACCACACTACCAGTACAACACTACCAGTACAACACTAGCAGTACAACACTAGCAGTACAACACTACCAGTACAACACTACCAGTACACTAAAAGTACACCACTACCAGTACAACACTACCAGTACCATACTACCAGTACAACACTACCAGTACTACACTACCAGTACCACACTACCAGTACAACACTACCAGTACAACACTAGCAGTACAACACTACCAGTACACTACCAGTACAACACTAGCACTACAACACTACCAGTGCAACACTAGCAGTACAACACTACCAGTACACTACCAGTACAACACTAGCAGTACAACACTACCAGTACACTACCAGTACAACACTAGCAGTACAACACTACCAGTACAACACTACCAGTACACTACCAGTACAACACTACCAGTACACTACCAGTACAACACTACCAGTACTACACTACCAGTACCACACTACCAGAACTACACTCCAGTACAACACTACCAGTACCACACTACCAGTACAACACTACCAGTACAACACTACCAGTACTACACTACCAGTACAACACTACCAGTACAACACTACCAGTACCACACTACCAGTACAACACTACCAGTACTACACTACCAGTACAACACTACCATACAACACTACCAGTAAAACACTACCAGTACTACACTACCATGCCACCCTACCAGTACAACACTACCAGTACAACACTCCAGTACTAAAACTACCAGTACCACACTACCAGTACAACACTACCAGTAAACTACCAGTACAACACTACCAGTACAACACTACCAGTACTACACTACCAGTACAACACTACCAGTAAACTACCAGTACAACACTACCAGTACAACACTACCAGTACTACACTACCAGTACCACACTACCAGTACAACACTACCAGTACAACACTACCAGTACACTACCAGTACAACACTACCAGTACAACACTACCAGTACTACACTACCAGTACAACACTACCAGTAAACTAAACCCGTAACACACCCGACACACACCAGTACAACACTACCAGTACACACTACCAAATACAACACTACATACAACACTACCAGTACTACCTACCAGTAAACACTACCAGTAACACTACCAGTACCACTACCAGTACTACACTACCAGTACCACACACCAGTACAAAACTACCCGTACAACACTACCAGTACAACACTACCATACTCACTACAGTACAACATACCCTACAACACTACCAGTACTACACAACCAGTCCACACTACCAGTACACTACCAGTACAACACTACCAGTACTACACTACCAGTACTACACTACCAGTACTACACTACCAGTACTACACTACCAGTACAACACTACCAGTACTACACTACCAGTACTACACTACCAGTACTACACTACCAGTACTACACTACCAGTACTACACTACCAGTACAACACTACCAGTACTACACTACCAGTACTACACTACCAGTACTACACTACCAGTACAACACTACCAGTACCACACTACCAGTACAACACTACCAGTACAACACTACCAGTACAACACTAACAGTACAACACTACCAGTACCACACTACCAGTACAACACTACCAGTACAACACTACCAGTACAACACTACCAGTACTACACTACCAGTACAAACATACCAGTACTACACTACCAGTACAACACTACCCGTACAACACTAAACCCGTACTACACTACCATACCAACACTACCAGTACACTACCAGTAAAAAACACTACCAGTACTACACTACCAGTACTACACTACCAGTACTACACTACCAGTACAACACTACCAGTACCACACTACCAGTACAATTATCATTCATATTAACGTACGTGTAAATAACAAAGGATAATTGAAATAACGTCAAATTGAATTATTTGCTTTAGTAACAGATCTTAAAATATCCTGACTGGTGGTAAATTTAATAAATATAGTTATTATTGTGTATTCTGTAAAAACTTATAATATAATTAAGGTTGCACTGACGCTGATGAATTTTATTTTATTAATAACAAAAATCGTCTTTAGTAATTTTTTTGAAAACTTGAGGAAGTAGACAAACATGCCTTCCACTCTGATTTTTATACTTTATAATAATTTAAAAAAAATAATAATAATAATAAAATAATAATATCTTTATATACTACATACATGTACCCAAAAAAGGAAAATAGCATCGAAACAAGCCTAACCCTTTTAGGGTTGGTAGGTGCCTGACCCGAGCCTTTAGCTCATAAAATGTCATCCCATTTCTCCCTTGGGAGGGGATGGCAGACCAGAGAGCCTAGCTTGTGCCTAGGCCTGGGACAGTTGGGCCCAAGATGAGGAGGTATTGTATCTCCTCCCAGGGAACTTAGGTCTCAGACACTCCCTAAAGAGGGAGCCAGGCCGGGCCCCACTTGGAAAAGGCCCGGCCGGGAGAAAAAACCGGCGAATCTTTAATAATTATTAATAATAATAAGGTATATAGGTCTAGCTGACATTATGACATAAGCTAATGAAAGGCTGTTTGCCCAGCTGAACATTCTGGCAAATTAGGTCAGTTTTGTCCCAGGTATGACCCCAACCAGTCCACTAACACCCAGGATGTGACCCACACCAGTCCCTACACCCAGATGTGACCAAACCATCACTAAACCAGGATGGACCCACCCTCCACTAACATCCAGGATGTGACCCACCAGTCCACTTTAAACCCAGGATGCGAAACCCCCACCAGTCCACTAAAATCCAGATGTGACCCCACCAGTCACTAACACCCCGGATGCGACCCACACCAGTCCACTAACACCCAGGATTTCCCACCAGTCCACTAACACCCAAAGGGTGCGACCACACCAGTCCACTAACACCAGGAGTGACCCACACCAATCCACTAAACACCCAGGAATGGACCCACACCAGTCACTAACATCCAGGATGTAAACCCACACAGCCACTAAACACCCAGATGCGACCCACACCAGTCCACTAACATCCAGATGTGACCCACACCAGTCCACTAAAAACCCAGGATGCGACCCACACCAGTCCACTAACACCCAGGATGCGACCCACACCAGTCCACTAACACCCAGGATGCGACCCACACAGTCCACTAACACCCAGGATGTGGGCCCCACCATCCACTAACACCCAGGAATGGACCCCACCAGTCCACTAACCCCAGGATGTGACCCACACCCGTCCACTAACACCCCCGGATGCGACCCACACCAGTCCACTAACACCCAGGATGTGACCCACACCAGTCCACTAACACCCAGGATGTGACTTCCACTAACACCAGGATGTGACCCACACCAGTCACTAACACCCAGAGGGGATATTGCAGACGTTTCTCACTCGCTTGCCTCCTCTCCACCTTTGGCACTCTGGGTGACTCGCGGTATAGCTCTCTATGTCCCGGCTCTCGCTGCTCATCGCACCTCACACGCTCTGCAAGATAGAAACCTATTAATATATCTGATTCTCCCCCCCTCTCTCACTCGCCAACTGATGTGACCCACACCAGTCCACTTAACACTATGGATCTAGTAGTTTTTGCGTAGACTTCCTCGACAGAGAGACACTCACCCACGTATCGCTATATATATAGTATATACGCCTCCCGAGAGGTAACACCACACCAGGTCCACTTCAACACCCAGGATGCGACCCACACCAGTCCACTAACACCAGGATGTGACCCACACCAGTCCTGTCTCCCCTACTTCAAGATCGTATCGCGCCTTTCAGAGTGATGTCGGCGTTGCTCTTAGAATAGAGCCGCTCTAGTCGTGTGTGGAACTAGATAATGAGGAATGCGACCACACCAGTCCACAACACCGAGGATGTGACCCACACCAGTCCACTAACACCCAGGATGTGACCCACACCAGTCCACTAACACCCAGGATGTGACCCACACCAGTCCACTAACACCCAGGATGTGACCCACACCAGTTCCACTAAACACCCAGGATGTGACCCAACAGTCACACTAACACCCAGATGGACCCTCCCAGTCTCCACTAACACCCAGGATGTGACCACACCAGTCCACTAACACCCGGTACTTATTATACTGACGGTGAACATGGACAGCAGGTGTAAGGAAATAATTTCAATGTTTCTACCGTCGCCGAGAATCGAACCCGGACATTGCGAAGTAAAGCGAGCGCTTTAGCCACCAGGCCACGCCACACTGTTACTTATGAATAAATAAGTTTATTTAGGTACAAGTACACATAAATACAGTTACATAAATTAGCATTATATAGCAGTATATGTGACATTACCCAGGATGACCCCAAAAAAGTCAAAGTGACTTATTTCCATTGTGGAGTTATGTATATTTTTATCTTTTTTTTTCCAGCGATAAATTACGTCTTTTTATTGATATTAAATATTAAAATGATTCTGCTGATTTTATACTGATATAAGAAATGCTGACTATTTTAGAGAGATTGGAAGTGGTTGAGTGAAGTAGCGGAGAGTTAAAAACAGTTGGTAGTGGACACAAACACTACACATTATACTGACTATATTTAACACTCTTACACCTCTATATGTTGTTGGTCTCAGTTTTAAGCAGTATGGTCTCTGGTTTTGAAGGAGCTTGGAAGGTCAGTTTTCACTCACCCGTTAATGATATTATTTGATGAATTACATTTAAAAAAAATGTTATAATACGATGTTGATCAAGGATGATTCTGTGTGAGAGACAATCATACTAATGTTTCTAAATTAATAAATTCTTTTAAGGCAGAAAAAATTGATGTCCATGAGGGGTTTTGATGCCCGCCAGGATTTGTAACTATCCTCCATTTCCTCGCGATCGAACTGAACTGCCCTCCAGTTCCTTAGACATGCAGGACATCTCTATGGGTTTAGCGCTTCTCCATATTTATTAATAAATTAAATACTGCGAATAAATAATTACGAATAACATTAAAAGAGCTCCACATTACCATCGCTGCTATCTCTATTACTGCTACAGTGAAGAGGCAGGGCCAGAGATGTGACTCGGACCCCTGCAACCAAAACTTATGGCGAGTAATCCTGCTACAGTACTATATTTATATTATAAATATTATATATTATATATATATTTTATATATAATATATATATATATATATATTATACCACTGCTATAGTACAATATATATATATATATTTGTATATATATATATATATATATTTATATATAAATATAAATTGATTTTAAAATACACTGCTACAGTACAATATATATATTTATTTTTTTTATATATTTATATATATATATATATATTTATATATATATATATATATATATATATATATATATACTGCTACAGTACAATATATATGTATATACTGCTACAGTACTGTTATTATAGCAGGCTTTCAGCAGCAACAGCCTGGTTGACCAAGCAAGCACTAGACAACCCTGGCCCATGGCCAGGCTCCGAGAAAGAAAATCCCCAAAAAGAAAATACATTTTATCATCATTCAACACTTTCACCTCATACATAATAACTGTCTTTGTAGAAGCGCTCAGATATGACAGTTTAGACAGTCACTCCAAACTGTCAATATCCCAAACATCTCCTTTAAAGTGCAGGTATTGTACTTCCCATTTCCAGGACTCGGGGCCAGCTAACCGGTTTCCCTAAATTTTACCCTTCACAAAATATTACCCTGCTCACTCCAACAGCTCGTCAGGTTCCAAAAACCATTTGTCTCCATTCAAACTTTCTCTATAAGTATTACAATGCTGAGTTTACAGAATTTGGTTATTGTGTGGTTTACATGTAGTAAAATAATAATTACAGAGTGTAGCACTAGAACGCCTAGCATGGCTAGGCATTTCGGGCACGCTTTCTGGAAATCCAAGCCCCTCGCCCACAAAACCTCCTTTACCCCCTCCCTCCAACGTTTTCTAGGACGACCCCTACTCCGCCTTCCTTTCCCTACAGATTTATACGCTTTCCAAGTCATTCTACTTTGACCCATTCTCTCTAAATGACCAAACCACCTCAACAACCCCTCTTTAGCCCTCTGACTAATACTTTTAGTAACTCCACACCTCCTGCTAATTTCCACACTCCGAATTCTCATTGCCCTTAGAATGGACATCTCCACTGCCTTCAGCTGCCTCCTCGCTGCATTTACAACCCAAGCTTCACACCCACATAGGAGTGTTGGTACCACTATACTTTCGTACATTCCCTTCTTTGCCGCCATGGATAATGTTTTTTTGCCTCCACAGATGCTTAAATGCACCACTCGCCTTTTTTCCTTCATTTCTATGGTTAACCTCATCCTTCATAAACCCATCTGCTGACAAGTCAACTCCTAAATATCTGAAAACATTTACTTCTTCCATACTCCCTTTCTCTAATGTGATAATGTGATGTCCAATTTTTCTTTATCTAAATCGTTTGATACCCTCATTACCTTACTCTTATCTATGTTCACTTTCAGATTTCTATCTTTATACATCCTCTCAAACTCGTCCGATAACCTTTGCAACTTTAGAAGCTCCCATAAGCACAGTATCATCAGCAAGAAAGTAACTGTGTCAATTCCCATTTTGTATTTGATTCCCCATAATTTAATCCCACCCCTCTCCCCAACACCCTAGCATTTACTTCTTTTCCAACCCCCATCTATAAATATATTAAACCATGGTGACATTACACATCCTTGTCTAAGACCTACTATCCCAGGAAGTAATCTCCCTCTCTCTTACACACCCTAACCTGAGCCTCACTAACCTCATAAAAATTCTTTACAGTATTTAGTAACTGACTACCTATTCTATACACTTGCAACATCTGCCACATTGCTCCCTTATCCACTCTATCATATGCCTTTTCTGAATCCATCACTGCAATGAAAACTTCCCTTCCTTTTTCTAAATACTTTTCACATATATACTTCAATGTAAACACTTGATCTACACATCCCCTACCCACTCTAAAGCCTCCTTGCTCATCTGTTCTTGCAATAATAGCCCTACCATACACTTTACTTGGTATACTCAGTAAACTTTTTTCTTTATTAGCGCACTGGCCAATTCCCACCAAGGCAGGGTGGTCCAAAAAAGAAAAACTTTCACCATCATTCACTCCATCACTGTCTTGCCAGAAGGGTGCTTTACACTACAGTTCTTAAACTGCAACATTAATACCCCTCCTTCAGAGTGCAGGCACTGTACTTCCCATCTCCAGGACTCAAGTCCGGCCTGCCGGTTTCCCTGAATACCTTCATAAATTTTACCTTGCTCACACTCCAACAGCACGTCAAGTATTAAAAACCATTTGTCTCCATTCACTCCTATCAAACACACTCACGCATGCCCGCTGGAAGTCCAAGCCCCTCGCACACAAAACTTTTACCCCCTCCCTCAACCTTTCCTAGGCCGACCCCTACCCCGCCTTCCTTCCACTACAGACTGATACACTCTTGAAGTCATTCTGTTTCATCCTATTCTCTCTACATGTCCGAACCACCTCAACAACCCTCCCTCAGCCCTCTGGACAACAGTTTTGGCAATCCCGCATCTCCTCCTAACTTCCAAACTACGAATTCTCTGCATTATATTCACACCACACATTGCCCTCAGACATGACATCTCCACGGCCTCCAACCTTCTCCTCGCTGCAACATTCATCACCCATGCTTCACACCCATATAAGAGCGTTGGTAAAACTATACCCTCATACATTCCCTTCTTTGCCTCCAAGGACAAAGTTCTTTGTCTCCACAGACTCCTAAGTGCACTGCTCACCCTTTTCCTCTCATCAATTCTATGATTCACCTAAAATCTGGAATTCATTACCTGTAAATATAAAAGAAACACTACCTGTTTATAAATTCAAGTCTCTTCTCAAAGATCACTTACTCACCCAAAACCAAATAAATACTGAATAACTGAACCTTATAAATTGTATATCTTAAATGTTTCTCACAATTATATCACATAAATGTTAAACCTAAAACCCAATCTAACCTTATTATTTTTTAAATACACTACCTAACAGAATCACTACCTAACTGAATGCAACCATATGACCTGTCTTTGTAATACTCACTTGTGCTTTATAGTAATCTGTTTACATTAATGTTTTATGACTGATTTCATCATTGCTTAGTTAATCTTAAGTTAATTTTAAGCCAGCCCGTAATGCTATGCATAGTATAAGTGGCTTTGGCATGCTGCTCTTATCTGTATTTTTTTGTACCTCTGTGTGTGTGCTCAAATTGGAAATAAATAAATAAATAAATAAATAAAAAATCTTTCATAGACCCATCCGCTGACACGTCCACTCCCAAATATCTGAATACATTCACCTCCTCCATACTCTCTCCCTCCAATCTGATATCCAATCTTTCATCACCTAATCTTTTTGTTATCCTCATAACCTTACTCTTTCCTGTATTATCTTTTAATTTTCTTCTTTTACATACCCTACGAAATTCATCCACCAACCTCTGCAGCTTCTCTTCAGAATCTCCCAAGAGCACAGTGTCATCAGCAAAGAGCAACTGTGACAACTCCCACTTTGTGTGTGATTCTTTATCTTTTAACTGAGTAAACTTATTCCCCTATAATTTTTACAATCTCTTTTCTCCTCCTTCCTTTTATATAAAGGAACTATACACGCTCTCTGCCGATCCCTAGGTACCTTCCCCTCTTTCATACATTTATTAAACAAAAATACCAACCACTCCAACACAAGACACAGATCTCTTTTTGATATACCTTGTGTCCATATCACACTGTGTAAAAACTCTATGCACATAAAGGGCCCCAAAATATGGAATTCATTACAAGAAGATATTAAAGTAACCCAGTCTGGAAATCAATTTAAGACTCTTCTCAAAAGCCACTTAATCACCCTAGACTAAATGCTAAATACTCAATACAGTACACACACACTCACTTGTGTACTCCCACATCATAACTTCAACGATCACTTTGAACCTTTTATCCATTGTTGACAGGAATATAATTGAATCATTGTTTTCACAAGAAGCAGTTTTGAATATATGAATATATCTTTTGTCTTATACAAATTTTGATTCACTTATAATTAATAATCTACTGTACAACTATGATATAATCCTTAGTGTTAAGTAGTGTGTAAGCCAATAATGTTAAGTTGGCCCATAATGGCTGGGAATAATAGAGGCTCTCTTTGCATTGCAACCCACTATTGTAAATACAGAATCTCAATGTACTGTTTGCAAAGACATAAAATAAATAAATAAAAAAAATAAATATCATCCCCTGCTTTTAACATTTCTGTCATGATCCCGTCAGTTCCAGCTGCTTTACCCCCTTTATTCTACATAATACCTCGCGCATCTCCCCCACATTTGCATCCTGCTTCTCTTCACTCTTAAAAGATGTTATACCTCCCTGGCCAATGCATGAAATTACCGCCTCCCTTTCTTCGTCTACATTTAAAAGTTCCTCAAAATATTCCCACCATCTACCCAATACCTCCAGTTCCCTATCAACTGACTCCCCTACTCTGTTTTTAACTAACAAATCCAGTTGTTCCCTAGGCTTTCTCAACTTGTTTATCTCACTCCAAAATTTTTCTTATTTTCATCAAAATTTCTTGACAGTGCCTCTCCCACTATCATCTCTCCTTTTGCACTCTCACCGCTGTCTTCACCTTTCTTTTACTCTCCATTTATGTACTTGGCTCTTCGTATAACACTTCTGCTTTGTAAATACCTCTCATAAGCTACCTTTTCTCTTTTATCACACCCTTTACTTCATCATACCACCAATCACTTCTGTTTCCTCCTGCACCCACCCTCCTATAGCCACAAACTTCTGCCCCACATTCTAATATTGCATTTTTAAAACTATCCCAACCTTCTTCAACCCCCCCTCCCCCCACTATTCATACTTGCACTAGTCCACCTTTCTGCCAATAGTTGTTTGTATCTCACTCTAACTTCCTTCTCCCTTAGTTTAAACACTTTAACCTTTCTTTTACTTGCTGTTGCCAATTTCCTTTTGTCCCATTTACCTCTTACTCTAACTGTAGCTATAACTAAATAATGATCCGATATATCCATTGCCCCTCTGTGAACATGTACATCCTGTAGCCTACCCATCAACCTTTTATCCACCATTACATAATCTAACAAACTACTTTCAGCAGACCCTTGGGATGCATAATTTTGTCTTATATTGTACAGATTTCTTACACAACGCCTCACCCAAAGAGACAGTATTTACGTACAATCAGCAAGAAGCGATTGGAAACTATGAAAAAAGCCACAGAAGGCAGCTGGCTGCCACCGCCACCACTGTGGCTGCTGCTGCCACCAACACCACTGTGGCTGCTGCCGCCACCAACACCACTGTGGCCACAGTGATCATGTCTTCACCTAAATATACATCCGTCTTGACCACACCTGTGGTTACATGTGTGACAACCTCACCACTAATTGTAGATAAACACAAGCTAGGTGTGGGGTTATGGATTGGGAAGATACTAGAGTGGGAGAGTAAATGGCGGATGCTTTCTGCCACTGCCGGTGTTGCCATCACTTGCCATATTCTGGCCTCTTTTATTCATTCTAGCATTATTTTGTCATGCCTCCTGAGAGGCTGGAATGGATTAATTGCATTTTAATTAATTAAATGAGGAAAATTGACTCGGCATATGAACAACTCAGGATACAAATAAGGTCACGGAACAGATTAAATTCATAAGCCGAGGTTCCACTGTATATCTTTCCTATTAAGTACAGTATTGTTTGTTAAGTGCTAAACCCTTATGGGTCATTCAGCACAAGACACAGTAGAGGCTCAATCCTCCGTCTGCTGAGCGCCAAACAGACGTGCTTAATTGTACTTGCCTACCCCTCTTAGGTACAGTATACTTAGTTGCTTTGAATATTAGGTTATGTATTTAAGCAAAGAACATAAGAAAGAAGGAACACTGCAACAGGCCTACTGACCCATGCGAAGCAGGTTCATGCCACCCCCCTGGCCTATAGCAATGACCACCTAGTCGGGTCACTTCCGCTTAAGGAAGGAGCACAGCACCAGACCTGGTAGCCCTAGCTAGTCAGGTCGAACTCACACTCACCCACACCCACTCGTGTATTTATCCAACCTATTTTTAAAACTACACAAGGTCTTAGTTTCTATGACGGTCCTCGGGAGTTTGTTCCACTCATCCACAACTCTATTACGAAACCAGTGCTTTCCTATGTCCTTCCTGAATCTGAACTTTTCAAACTTGAAACCATTGCTGCGAGAACTGTGTTGGTAGGATAATTTTCAGCACGCTATTTACATCCTCTTCATTTATTCCTGTTTTCCATTTATACACCTCAATCATATCCCCCCTAATTCTACGCCTTTCTAGAGAGTGCAGATTCAGGACCCTCAGTCTATCCTCATAGGGAAGATTTTGGATACATGGGATCAACTTTGTCATCCTCCTCTGTACATTTTCCAGTGCATTTATATCCATTCTGTAATATGGTGACCAGAACTGTGCAGCATAATCTAAATGAGGCCTAACCAAGGATATATAGAGTTGAAGAACAACCTGAGGACTTCTATTATTTATACTTCTTTATATGAAGCCAAGGAAAATATTTTTATTTGTTAATTGAAGCTTTGAAACCCGCAGGCTGTGAACCCTCACATCCCACTGATCAAGTTTCGGAAAGGAGGATTAACAGAATTTGGTAAGTGGAATTGGTCACTATACAGTTTTATTAAGTTTATTGAGGTACAGGTTCACATAAGTGAGTGGTGGTGAAAGTGTTCAATGATGATGGAATTTTTTTTTATTCTTTCTTTTTGGGTCACCCTACTTTGGTGGGAAATGGCCTACACTGTTTAAAAAAAAAAAAAGTTCACATAAGTACAATTATCATACATAGTTTAACATGCATATGTGTAAATTACCAGGATAACCCCAAAAAAAGTCAGTGACTTGTTTCCATTGAGTCCTTGTATTACAGTATCTTAATATGCAATATGATCACAGTAAACAGGTGATTTCAGAATATGCAAAACAACCACTGTGAAAGAATAGAGAAATTCCAAGCGCTTTCGTGACTACTCACATTATCAAGGAACAATAAAAATAATGCATCAAAAGAAGGCATATAAAGGGTCTAGACCACACCTCACTATCACATCCCACAACAAAGCAACACCTGACGTGCGACTCATAAGAAAGGGAACACTGCAGTAGGCCCGCTGGCCCAACTAGACAGGTCCTTCACACAACCCACGAACAAACTATTCTACCCAAGAATTAAGAATTTAATAATACATTGGACAAATAATAAATTTTAATACATATTCTTAATTCTTGGGTAGAATAGTTTGTTTGTGGGTTGTGTGAAGGACCTGTCTAGTTGGGCCAGTGGGCCTACTGCAGTGTTCTCTTTCTTATGAGTCGCGCATCAGGTGTTGCTTTGTTGTGGGATGTGATAGTGAGGTGTTATCTAGACCCTTTATATGCCTTCCTTTGATGCATTACTTTTATTGTTCCTTGATAATGTGAGTAGTCACGAAAGTGCTTGGAATTTCTTTATTCTTTCACAGTGGTTGTTTTGCAATATCTTAATACATGTATGTGGAAAAATAGACACAAATGCAGTATAATATGATCCTTGATTGACTATGTTTTGCCCATAGTGGGCTTTATCAAGTCAGGTCTGTCTGTGACTTGATAAAGCCTACTGTATGGACAAAATTAGTCAATAAAGGATTGCATTATACTGCATTCGTGTCATATTTTTGTGTTGATATTTTATACCATTTACATACAGACCGATAGTGCAAACGTCCCATATCATGAAAATCTTTGAAAGGGTTCTAAGAAGCAAGATCACCACCCATCTAGATACCCATCCGTTACACAACCCAGGGCAGCATGGGTTTAGAGCAGGTCGCTCTGTCTGTCCCAACTACTGGATTACTACAACAAGGTCCTGGATGCTCTAGAAGACAAACAAAATGCAGATGTAATATACACAGACTTTGCAAAAGCCTTTGACAGATGTGACCATGGTGTAATAGCGCACAAAATGTGAAATAAAGGAATAACAGGAAAAGTTGGTACGTAGATGGATCTATAATTTCCTAACAAATAGAACACAGAGTAATAGTTAACAGAGTGAAGTCTGAGGCAGCTACAGTGAAAACCTCTGTTCCACAAGGCACAGTACTCACTCCCATCTTGTTCCTCATCCTCATATCGGACATGGACAGGGATATAAGCCACAGCACCGTGTCTTCCTTTGCAGATGACACTCGAATTTGCATGATAGTGTCCTCCATTGCAGACACTGCAAGGCTCCAGGCGAACATCAACCAGATCTTTAAATGGGCTGCAGAAAACAATATGAAGTTCAGTGATGAGAAATTTCAATTACAATGGACCCTCGGTTATCGGCCGTAATCCATTGCAGAAGGTCGGCCGAAAACCGAAATAATATTTCTGATAAGAATTAATGTAAATACAATTACTGTAATGCGTTCCAGACACCCAACAGTATTCACAAAAAATAGTTTTTGTAAAGATAAATTATAGTTTTACATACACAAAACAATGAGAACTAAATAAAATAAATACATGAACAGTTAAATCACTATTACATACTTTTATTGAAGACTCTTGTTGACTTATGGAAGATAGGGAGGAGGAGAGAGGGAGGATTTATTGTTTGGAAGGGGAATCCCCCTCCATAAGGACTTCAGGTATCAAGTCCCTCTCTGGAGTTACTTCTCTTCTTTGTCTTTTACTGCTACTAGAACCAGCTTGAGAGTCACTGGACCCCTGTCACACAAAAAGTCTGTCCAGAGAGGTCTGTTTCTGGGTTCTCTTTAAGATTTCCCTGAAGTGGGACAAGGTTTTCTCACTGAACATGTTGCAGATATGGCTTGTTTCAGCTTGATCAGGGTTATATTTCTCCATAAACTGACCATGAACTGCTGTACTCCAAATTAATGCACTATGGTATCAGAGGCCACTCCCTCAACTACCTAAAGTCATACCTTAGTAACAGAACTCAATATGTGTATGCAAATGATGCAAACTCTTCCACCCAACCAATCACAGTAGGAGTCCCACAAGGAAGCGTCCTTGGACCACTCCTCTTTCTCATCTACATCGATGATCTACCGAATGCATCACAGCTACTCAAACCCATATTATTTACAGATGACACTACATATGTCTTTTCCCACCCAAACACAGTCATACTAGCAAACACAGTCAATGGTGAATAACAGAAAATATCTGCCTGGATGATGACTAACAAACTTACCCTGAACACTGATAAAATCTATTTCATTCAGTTTGGAAATAAAGCTGCAAATGATCCAATTAACATAACGCTAAATGGATCATCAGTCACAAGACTCACAGAGGGAAAATTTCTAGGTATCCACCTTGACAGTAGCCTTAAGTTCCGGACACACATACAACAAATCACCAAGAAAATCTCCAAGACTGTAGGCATACTATCAAAGATAAGGTACTATGTTCCACAATCAGCTCTCCTGGCACTGTACCATTCACTCATATACCCTTATCTTACATATGGAATTTATGCATGGGGATCAACAACATCCAATCACCTAAAACCCCTAATAACCCAGCAAAAGGCAGCAGTAAGAATAACAAATTCCCACTCCCGCCAGTATACTCCACCAATTTTCAAAAGTCTGAATCTGCTCGCCATTAAGAACATCCATACTTATTCATGTGCCTACTACATACACAGAACAATACATGCAAATATAAACCCTCCACTCAAACTTCTCACCAACCTAAACAGGACACACGACCACAACACAAGACATAGATCTCTTTTTGATATACATCGTGTCCATATCACACTGTGTAAAAACTCTATGCACATAAAGGGCCCCAAAATATGGAATTCATTACCAGAAGATATTAAAGTAACCCAGTCTGAAAATCAATTTAAGACTTCTCAAAAGCCACTTAATCACCCTAGATTAAATGCTAAATACTCACTTACTCACCTATGTACTCCCACATCATAACTGAAACAATCACTTTGAACCTTTTATCCATTGTTGACAGGAATATAATTGAATCATTTTTTCACAAAAAGCATTTTTGAATAAAAATATATCTTTGTATTATACAAATTTTGATTCATTTATAATTACAACTGTACAACTATGAAATAATTACTATCCTACTGTACAACTATGATATACTCCTTAGTGTTAAGTAGACTGTAAGCCAATAATGTTAAGTTGGCCCATAATGCCTAGGCATAATAGAGGCCTCTTTGCATTGCAACCCACTATTGTAAATACAAAATCTCAATGTACTGTTTGCAAAGACAAAATAAATATATAAAAGCTTGCACCCTACTCCACATTGCACAAATCTCCTTAATCTCTGAAGAAAGCACCTCCTTCCCTCCCTCTTCCTCCTCTGAAGCAAGTTCCTCAGCTGTGGTCTGTTGCTGTTCCAGATGAAGCTCTTGCAGCTCTTCAGTGGTTAGCTCTTCCCTGTGGTCCTCCACCAACTCTTCCACATCCTTGCCACTAACCTCCAACCCCATGGACTTCCCCAAAGACACAATAGATTCCACAACAGGCATAGGGTCCTCAGGGTCATCCCCAAACCCTTCAAAATCCCTCTCTTGGACACAATCTGGCCACAATTTTCTCCAAGCAGAGTTCAAAGTCCTGGAAGTCACTCCCTGCCAAGCCTTACCTATAAGGCTTATGCAATGGAGGATACTGAAGTGATTCCTTCAGAATTCTCTTAGGGTCAAATGAGTATCCGAGGTCACTTCAAAGCACCTTTGAAACACTGCTTTGAAGTTGAAGTTTTTTTAAGTTAGAAATGACCTGCTGGTCCATGGGCTGGATGAGAGGAGTCGTGTTAGGAGGCAAGAACTTCACTGTCATAAAACGAAGTCCCTAAACAATTGGTCTTCCAAATCTGGAGGATGAGCAGGAGCATTGTCCAGCACCAGGAGGCACTTGAATGGCAATTTACGTTCCAGGAAGTATTTTTTCACACTTGGGCCAAACATATCATTAAACCACTCTTTGAAAATGTGTCTTGTGACCCATGCCTTATTATTAGCTTTCCACATCACACACAATCTATTCTTCACAACATTGTTTTTCTTGAACACTCGGGGATTTTTAGGGTGATTCACCAGTAAAGGCTTCACTTTGAAATCTCCACTAGCATTAGCACAGAACAAAAGAGTAAGCCTGTCTTTCATAGGCTTGTGTCCTGGTAGTGCCTTTTCCTCCTTCATAATGTAGGTCCTCCTTGGCATTTTCTTTCAAAAGAGACCTGTTTCATCACAATTGAACACTTGTTGGGGAGGAATCCTAGAGCCTCTACGTACCCCTTGAATTCCTGCACGAATTTTTCAGCAGCACATTTGTCAGAACTTGTAGCCTAGCCATGCCTTACCACACTGTGTATGCCACTATGCTTCTTAAATCTCTCAAACCAGCCTTTGCTGGCCCTAAATTCACTAACAGCAGCACTTGTTCCAGGCATTTTCTTTACAAGATCCGCATGCAACTGCCTTGCCTTCTCACAAATAAGTGACTCCACAACACTATCTCCCACTAATTGTTTTTCGGTGATCCACATAAACAGTAACTTCTCCATATCTTCCATTATTGGTGACCTTTGTTTCGTTAGCACATTTACTCCTTTTGCAACATTATCTTCCTTGATTTCTACTTTCTTTGCCACGATAGAAGTGATTGTTGATTTGTTTTTCCCATACATCCTGGCAAGTTCCAGCACCCGCACACCACTCATATTTTTCAGTAACTTCTTTCTTAAATTCCATAGTGTTTCTCACTTTCTTTACCAAAGGAACTATAGTAGGAGCTTTCTTTGGGGCCATGGTTACTTATTTCGCCGTTGCGCTTAATAACCACAAAAACAATGGATTATAGCGAAATGTTTGGATGAATGATCAGAAGCTTCCTCACTTGCCCAGACACACAGCCAGACTGACGCGTGAGCGGCTGGTGGCAACGGCAGGTTGATGCAACCCATATGGCCAATAACCGGAAGTTGAAAAACCAGCCAATAACCAAGTTGGCCGATAAGCGGAACAGCCAATAACCGAGGGTCCACTGTACTCCGATGTGGAAAACATGAGGAAATTAAAACTTCATTGGAGTATAAAACAAATTTCAACCACACAATAGAGCGAAAAACTAATGTCAAAGGCTTAGGAGTGATCATGTCAGAGGATCTCGCCTTCCAGGACCATAACATTGTATCAGTTGCATCCGCTAGTAAAATGACAGGATGGATAATGAGAACCTTGAAAACTAGGGATGCCAAGCCCATGATGACACTCTTCAGGTTGCTTGTTCTGTCTAGGCTGCAATATTGCTGCACACTAACAGCACCTTTCAAGGCAGGTGAAATTACTGACTTTGAAAATGTAAAGAGAACCTTCACTGCATGCATAACTGCAATAAAACACCTCAATTACTAGGAATGCTTGATCTTCCTCAACCTGTACTCCCTAGAATGCAGGCAGGAGAGATACATTATATACACTTGGAAAATCCTAGAGGGATTAGTACCAAACTTGCACACGAAAATCACTCCCTATGAAAGCAAAAGACTCTGCAGATGATGCAACATCCCCCCAATGAAAAGCAGGGGTGCCACTAGCACGATAAGAGACAACACCATTAGTGTCAGGGGCCCAAGACTGTTCAACTGCCTCCCAGCATACATCAGGGGGATTACCAATAGACCCCTGGCTGTCTTCAAGCAGGCACCGGACAGGCACCTAAAGTCAGTATCTGACCAGCCAGGCTGTGGTTCGTCTGTTGGATTGCATGCGGCCAGCAGTAACAGCCTGGTTGATCAGGCCCTGATCGACCATGAGGCCTGGTCACAGACCAGGCCGCTGGGGCATTGACCCCTGGAACTCTCTCCAGGTATACTCCAGGAATACCAGGGACTAGATGTTGTGGTGATGACAGTTCTGTGATGCTCTGCCCTGCTCTACACCTACCACCAGTTCTGCAACCTGCACAGGATTGGCTTTTGGCTCTGAGTAATGTGTGGTCCTCTCATTTGTTTAGAGGATAATAATATTACTATGTAAATGGAATAATCCTTTAATTGTATTTTCTTGTCAGTTCGTGGTTCACCTCGACCTCTAGCTGCTACTGGCCCTGTTACCGCAGGATCCACCTCACCTACCCGTTCTTCAGTTGTGCTAGAAGAGTGGCAGGTGCCACAAAAATATCGTAGAGAGCGAATTACCGATGAAGAAATAGAGTATATAAATGTAAGTTACGTTTATTTTTGAGCCAGTAAATCTATTCTGTGGTGATTTCATTTAATAAGGTGATGATAATCTGGGTATTTTCTGAAAAAGAACAAAAAGGCACAATACCATGACTGGAACAGTATGCAAATAACGTGCATATAGGAGAGAGGAGCTTACCACGACGTTTCGGTCCAACTTAGATCATTTACAAAGCCATACAGCATGTGACTTTGTAAATGGTCTAAGTTGGACTGAAACATTGTCATAAGCTCCTCTCTTCTATGTGCAGGTTGTGTATGGGTACTGTCTATATCCCTTCCTAATTATAAAATGTGATTTCACAAGCTTGTCTCTTTCATTTCAGAGAGGCGGCCCCGCATAATAGAGATGAAAGTTTGTTTATAATATTTTTTTCTGTATATACTGATTGCAGTTGTAATGTTAAGTATTGCCTTGTTATCCTTTTATCCTAAGAGTATTGAAATAAATTAATGTATGCTCTCTTGTGTGTTTTACATACTTTTTTAGGAGTAAGTATCCAAGAGAAGGGGACAGAGGCTTTAAATCTACCTCTTGTGCCCCTTATGGGTTTAGTGTTTCCCTATGAAAAATATAATGTCAAGATGGGTTTGCACTGAGACATGGGCATTTGGTGCCAAGATACTTACCATTACAATCCTTGGGTGTAATAATTTACCTAATGTTTCACTAACACACTTGGTTAAATTCATCATACAGTATTTTATCTACAGAGTACGTATTTCATTTTTGTATAATGTCCCAAACAGCATTCACCTACAAAATTTATTCATCCAATAAAAGCACAAAAAATGTTATAGAAATCCACAATAACAATATATGATAATTTATTCAAAGCTCTTATAAATATATACAGTATATAAATATGTAACTTACATGAATTTCTTAAATTTTTCTGTTACTAAATTACCAAACACCTTACATTATTTCATAAAACAAGATTTCCCAAGCACCTTACAGAATTTCATAAAACAAGATTTCCCAAGCATTTTAGAGCATTTAATGTAAAACTCTCAAACCATTCATAATAGATTTATATTTACTCTAACACTGTTTGGTTACCTGAGAAAAGATATCAGGCCTGGAGGTTATCAGATACTGTAAAGGGTAACCATGACACACGAGGTACTACATGATATAAAGTGCAAAAATAACGTCTTCTGATGTGCAGTTAGTAATGTCAAGAAAGACATTGCAACAGACTGCAGTGATATATACTGTATATCACATTCCTGATATGCACATACAGTATGTATTGTTTAATCAAGACATCAACAATATCATTTGTCTTTCTAAGGTACAGTAATATTTACATCTGCCCTAGAGGTATGACTTGCTCATACAATTTGTATTTTCAGGTAATAATGTAAAGTAATGAATTCCAATGCCAATTTTGCCACTGTCTCCTATAATGTGGGAGCTTGATGCCACTCTGTAAGGATTATTAGGTTATTGTAATTGTCAAACATATATGGATAACTTCTGTTCATCAGACAGCACATCAAATTCACTTCAAATGCCATTTTCATTGAAATAACTTAAATACAGTACTTTGTCTGCCCTTTTCTTTGATGGTCCCATCTTCAATGAAGACACTGCTGGCAATACCTGGCATCCAACAAATTATAGCAAAAAGTCTTTCAAAGAGGGGGGAGGGGGGAAGTGTCCCTTGATAGTGAGATAGTGAAGGACTCTTGATTTGAAGATCTGAAGTTACCCTCCCTTTTCCTGGATTAAACCTGATTG
>NC_069454.1:4369844-4517483 GCF_026875155.1 Cherax quadricarinatus | reverse complement strand
AATTTTTCACTTAAAATAAATCCCGTTCAACTAGAAAAATTTACTTTCTACTGAAACCTAGAAAAAATCCTTAGTGTTAAGTAGTCTAAGCCAATAATGTTAAGTTGGCCCATAATGCCTAGGCATAATAGAGGCTCTCTTTGCATTGCAACCCACTATTGTAAATATAAAATCTCAATGTACTGTTTGCAGACATAAAATAAATAAATAAATAAATAAATATGCCACTTCTCCGACCATTGCATCAGTCTTTTCAAATCATTCTGGAGTGCTCTAGTGTCCTCATTAGAATGAATTGGCCGGCCTATTTTGGTGTCATCAGCAAATTTGCTTATGTCGCCATTTATTCCCTTATCTATGTCGTTTATGTAAATTGTGAACAACAACGGGCCCAACACTGACCCCTGCGGAACACCACTTGTGACTTGCCCCCATTCTGATTTCTCCCCTTTATGCAAACTCTCTGCTGCCTATTTGTCAGCCATGCCCCTACCCACGAAAAATTTCTCCTCCTATTCCGTGTGCCTTAAGTTTCCTCAATGTGGAACTCTATCGAAAGCCTTACTGAAGTCCATATACACAATATCATATTCATTACCATGATCTACCTCCTCAAACACCTTAGTGAAAAAAATTAGTAAATTCGTAAGACAGCAATGCCCCTTTGTAAAACCATGTTGAGATTCATTATGCCTATGAAGATGGCTACGAATTCCTTCGGCAATTATTGATTCTATAAACTTTCCCACTATGGAGGTAAGGCTTATTGGTCTATAGTTCGAAGCTGAGGACCTGTCACCTGCCTTGTAAATAGTAATTACATTTGCCATTTTCCACTTATCAGGCACTATGCCAGTTTGTAGTGATATGTTAAAAAGATTAGCCAAAGGTATACTAAGTTCCTCTTTACATTCCTTTAACACCCTTGCAAACAGTTCATCAGGGCCTGGGGATTTGCTAGGTATTAATTTCTCTATTTGTCTGAGGACCATGTCACTAGTTACTGCAATCGTGCATAGTTTATCGTCCTGTTCTACATAATCTATTATTTCAGGAATTTCGCTAGTATTTTCCTGGGTAAAAACTGAAAGGAAGTAGGTATTGAAAATTTCACACATACCTTATCACTGTCAGTGATCTGACCAGAGTTACTCTTAAGTGGGCCTATCTTGTCCCTAATCTTCCTTCTGTATACCTGAAAGAACCCTTTTGGGTTAGTCTTCGAATCCTTTGTGACCTTGACCTCATAATCCCTTTTTGCTTTTCTTATTCCTTTTTTTATTTCTCTCTTTAATTGAATATATTGATTTCTTAACTGCCCATCCCCTCTTCTGATACACCTATATATGCCTCTCTTTTGACCAATGAGATGTTTTAATCTATTGTTCATCCATTTGAGATCATTTTTATTAGATCTAATATCCCTACTCGGAACAAAAGTTGTCTGGGCAGCTAGAACTATGCTCTGAAAAATGTCATACTGGCAACCAAGATCACCTACCTGACCCATAGTCAGGTAATCCCAATTTAGCCCACCCAGGTAATTTTTCAGTCCCATGAAATTGGCCAAGCAAAAGTCTGGGACAGAGATTTGATTGCAGTTATCTGGGTAATTCCATGATATATTGAAACTAAGTGATTTGTGATTACTTTCCCCAAGCTCATCATTAACCTCAAGATTTTTAATTAGCAATTCTTTGTTGGCAAGAACCAAGTCAAGTAGATTGTTTCCTCTAGTTGGTTCTGTCACAAACTGTTTTTAAAAGCAGTCCTGAACCACATCAAGAAAGTCACTAGACTCAAGATTTCCTGTCATATTTTTTCAATCAATTTGTCTAAAGTTAAAATCTCCCATTAACACAACATTTTCATATCTAGATGCCTTATGAATTTCATCCCATAACAGCTTACTAAACTCCCTATCAAGGTTTGGGGGCCTATAAATCACACCCAAAATTAATTTGTCATGACCCTCGAGAAACTGTAGCCAGATTCTGTGTTTGATGTTTCTAATTTTATATCATGTCTAAGACAACATTTTAAATTATCTCTGACATACATCGCCACTCCACCGCCCTTCCTGTTGACCTTATCAGTGTGGAATAGTTTATAACCCTGTATGTTGCATTCAGAAGGCATTTCTCTATCATTCAAGTTGAACCAGGTCTCTGTTACACCAGTAATATCTATATTACCTGCACTTGCAAGTAATCTTAGCTCATCTATCTTATTTCTTAGACTCCTACTATTTGTATAGTAAACCTTAAGGGAGCTAGTCACTCAATGCCCTCTACTATCTCTCTCTGTTTGTTGATCAAGTGATTTACCTTTACTAGCAACTTTATTTTGAATATTGTCTTTTAAACATATCCTTGAGGTATCCTGGTAATATCTGCTGTTTTCAACCCTAATACTGCAGCCTGATTGCTTCCCACAAACACCCATACCTCTATAATCTATCAGTTTAAATTCCTAGACAAGTCATCAATTACCTGCTCAACTAAATTGGCTAATGCAACCACTCCAGCCCCAGAGAGATGAACCCCATCCCTTGTATACATATCACGTTTGTCATAGAATATGTCCCAGTTATCAATATGGGATTGCAAGTTTCTTGCAGTACCTGTCTAGCCAGCAATTTATACCATTTGCTCTAGACATCCATTCACTGCCCACTCCCTTTCTAGGCAAGATGCTACATATGATTGGGATCCTTCCCTTAGACCTGACTACTTCTATGGTTGACCTGTACTTATCCAGCAGCTCCTGTCTCCTGCCCTTTCCAATGTCATTACCCCCAGCACTAAGATAATGGGCTTGTTCCCATTACCTGACATAATATTATTCAACCTGATGACTATGTCACCAACACCAGCTCCTGGAAGGCACACCCTCTGTCTGACCTTTCTATCTCTGTTACAAAAAGCACAGTCCATATATCTTACCTGAGAATTTCTGACAATTAAAACATTCTTACCTTGATTAGCAGAGGACTCAGTGGTACCTTCAACCTCACTAACCACTGAAGTGCACTCGTCCTGGAGAACAGAGAATTGATTTCCTACCTTCACATCATCTCTGTTAACCCTCCTTTTCTTCCTTCTTCCTGAACTGTGAAGCACTTGCCATTTAAAGTGGCTGTCACTCTCAGTGCTGGTGACCATTTCCTCCTTTCCAGCTAAATCCTTCTTACACTCACTCCCAAACTCATCTAGGCGAAGCTTCAGTCTCCTATTTGCCTCCTGAAGAAGTGGAACCTCCTTCTTCAACACATTAACCTGAGATTCTAAAACACTACAACAAGCCATGGTGCTTGGTAACACCCCATGCTAACTCCCAGAGAGCTTAGGACAGATATGACCACACGTGACCACTGACCTCAGCGTACTGAGGCATAGGTAAGAAAGCTTTGATGCACGGCAGTGGGGGGAGGGCAGACATGAACTGTCGGAACTTCCCAAGAGGGAAGGGAAAAGGCAGATGCAAAATGAATGTCCAAGGGGAGCAACTGGAGAGAAGATCGGAGTGAATTCAATTCAATTCAATTCAAATTCAAAGTTTATTCTCTATAAGGATTACAATGCTGAATTTACAGAATTTGGTTATTGTGTGGTTTACATGTAGTTAAATAATGATTACAGAGTGTACCACTAGAACACCTAGCATGGCTAGGCATTTCGGGCAGACTTAGTTTAATTCTTTATTTTAAAATATTACAAATTATGAGGTAAGTTGGTATTATGGCTAAATGACTAAATACTAGTTTGTGAGTTTAGCAATGTGAATGCTTTTGTTTTGGCACAGTACATAGTTTCAGTATTGGAGTATCATAGGATTCATTATTTTAAGATTGAGATTAATATTTCTGTTTATGGTCAAATGGGTGAGTGAGTGTAAGTGTGAACCACCAGGTGGTATTCGTGTAGTTAGTTGATGGGGTGTATCAGGGAGATAAGATGTTTTCTAATGGTAGTTTTGAAGAGAAAATGGTCGGAGTAGGCAGGGGTGTTGAACAAACAGTGGATTCCTACTAAAGTCTGAGACTAACCTATACGTGGAAGGAACACAAAGATCGCAAGCGCGGACAAAATAACATGGACAATGAGTATCACGATGATCAGCCAGGGAAGGAACATTCGCCTCTGCATGGAGGCTTTTAACAGGGGATGAAGGGAAAAGGCCCCAAAAGTCCCAAAGGGAGACCTTAGGGATGAATGGGATCAAAACTTAGGAAAAGCTGGGGGAGAGGCCCAGAATAAAACTTGGTCACCATAATAAAACCTTGGACAAGACAAAGGTGGAATGAAAATTTGGAGGAGAGGTAACGATCTGCCCCCCAATAAATTGATGTGGGGAAAACCCTTTAAGGGAAATTTAGCCGCAAAGGGCAAGTTGTCTGTAAAGAAAAATGTGGGGTTTCACCCGGGGGAATCAAAAAAGCGGGCCAAAAAAACCCTGACAATACCCACATGCCAGAATAGGAAACCCCGAAAATTTATAAGGGAGTACCCGGGTTTTTAAAGAGGACGTCTTGTAAAGGGGAATAAATCGATTTTTATACTAGAAAATTTAAACCCCATGAAAAAAAAGTGGTCCAAGGGAGACTCGGTCAAACACAACCAGTAGGGGGGCTGCAACTATTTGGGACAGTCACCCCCCAAGTAAGCAATAGCGAAGTCATCAACATAGCGCGACCAAATAGGGCAAGGAAAAACAGAAGGTAGATCATTTATAGCTAAGAAAAAAGAGAAATGGGGGACCCCAACCTTGGGGGACTCCCTCGGCTTGTACAAAGCCCGAGGAAAGCGAGGGCCCAAAATACGGCCGCAAAATGGTCTATGGACAAGAAAAGTGATGAATTTGGTAGATTACCGTGGAGGCCTAAGAAGGGGTTTTTTTTTCCCCAAGAATGTTAAAGGGTACCTCCAAGGGGTGCCCATATGCCTTCTTGTTAAAAAAAAACCCCGATTCAAAAAAGCTTAGAGATCTCCAGTGAATATAAAAGGACTGCCCTTCTGGGCACCACCTGTTATTTGGGGTTTTTCGAACAAGTAGTCATTTATCCTTGCCCAAATTTAAACCATTAAAATTCAGTATGGTTCAATAGTGCTTTAGGATTACAACTGGTGGGCTACAAAACTAAAATTTAAAAAAAAAATTTAAAATTTATTAAGTATAAGTTGTCTAGGGTTTATATTTTTAAAAATTTTAAAATTTAAATTTTCCCAGCAATAAAAAATAAAATAATTTCGAGTTAAATATTATTGGCGAAAGAAAACATATCACATTAAAAATTTTAAAGTCCCGCAGGAAACATTAACTTTTTAAAAGATTTTTACAAATATGTAAAAGGTTTTGGAAAGCTTTAAGTGCTTTAAGTAAAATAGCTAGGTCTCAAGACCGAAAAAGCCCTTAAAACAATGACTGACAAAGTCCTCAAAAAAAACTAACTTTTTTAAAACCCGCCTGGCAACCCCAAAACATTTCTGCTTAAACAACAAAAAATGCAAATTCCCCAATAGCAAAGAAATTTTCAAGCAAACTGCGACACAAATCGGGAAAACTGGGGAAAAAATATAACGACACAAGTGGGGAAAACCATCTCAGACCCTCCAAAAAATTTTAAAAAAACTCCCATAATACTAAATCTTTTTTTCGAAATAGGTAAAATTTGTAACTGTGACAATACACGGGAAACCAGTAAAAATTAGGTCAAGCTTAGCTAAGACCTGAGAAAACTCAGAGTGCCCTTGTGACAACAACCTCAGTACAAACGTCGAAAGTCACTAAGTCTTTACAATGTTTCTGTGAAAAAATTTTCTACAGAAATTTCCAAAAAAATAATGAGACGGAAAAACTTCCAACCCCCAAAGCGGGGCTCCGCAAAACTGAAAAACTTCACGAGAGGTGAGGACCCCCCCCCTCGATCAGGATAGCTACGGGACAACTGCGGGCCAGAACCCGGCAGTTTTAAGAGCACAAGCGATAATTACGGGCGTTTGACAATCAAGCCTAACGAGCACTTTTTTAAAAACCCTTCCTAAAAACCAAAAGCTAAATAACAATATAACACCCAAAAAAAAAATTTTTAAAGTCAACATTTACGTTTTAAAGCTATTATCGAAAATTATAAGCAATATAAAATTAAATAAAAAGGGTAATAAAAAATTATATATACAAAATAATCATTGAAACCCTTTCCCGGGGGTTGAAACACTTCCTTAGATAAAAAAAAGCCCTGCAAGGACACAGGGGTTTGTTAGAAAAGGTTTTTCCCAATATACGTAGTACCCTTATTTGGAATAAGGGTGAAAAAGCAGGGGGGGCCCTTAGTAAAACCCAAATATTAGCGGGGGGGAAAGGGGGATTGTGAGTTTCTAAGAACCACATCAAATGTCTATTTACAATTGTTCCTTTCATTTTGGCAGACCACAATGGTCAGGGCAATGAGGCGATGGTGAGATGTGCATGCCCTGGGGCCCCCCCGGGGTTTTAAAAACGGTAAACAAAACCCGATTTCCATTGTTGAGGAAAACCCCGGGCTCCCAAATAACATTAAAAAAGATTAAAAGAAGGGTTTTTAAATTTGGAGATAAATGTAGCTTACCAAATGTGGATAAAATCAACCCCCTTTTCCCGATGGCGGGGAAAATTGGAAAGCGTGGACCCCAAAATTCAAAGGGGTTAAAAGGTTCGTTTTAGGGCACCAATCCATTGGGGGAGAAATCTAAGGGCAATTGCTTTTTGGGTTTGGCTTTAATCAAAAAATTGAGAGACAGAGGGGGAAGCCTTGGGGAAATACGGGCAAGAAAAGGCCCCGATTTCTGTGGAAAAATTCTAGGGGGTTCTGTGACATAAATCTCCAGAAACCTCCCAAAAGGGGAGCTAGGTCCAGAGTGTATTTTCCCCACACTTTTTCCCCGGGCACTTTTTTCCAAATGCGCACATAGGGGGAAACCTGAAGAAAGGGTTTAAAACGTGTGTCTGGGCCAAAACGGGGTTTTTTTGCATCGCGGGTGTGGTGAACAACCCCCCTTTGGGCCCGTTTTAAAAATCCAACAATGCCCCAAAAGGGTTTTGTTTTAAAATAAATTTAAGGCCCCATCACATTTTTTTTTAAGCGCACTGCAAAAGGCCATTTAGGAGACCCCCAAGGTTTTCAGTCTGAGAATGTACCTGATTTTTTGGGGGGGACAGAATGTGTCGCCGCAGTTAGGACAAGGTCAAAAATTTGGTGTCCCAGTTCACCCAATAAAAGGACGAAAGGGGGTCCCCGCAAAGGGGGTAAAGGGGAGTGTAATTTCTGGAAAAATTGCCAACGAAGGCTATGAAACAGTGGGAAATATTTTGAAAAGGAGGATGGGAAAAATTGATCACTACATGAAAATTCTGGAAAAAGAGCCCAAGCAATTTCAATGCAGTGAGCGAGGGAACAGATAAAAAGATCAATAAAGGAGAGGGGGAAGAGTATGAAGTCACAATGGGTAAAAGCACCTTTATTTAAAACATGAAGAGGATGAAAAATTGAAGTCCCCCAACTGATCCCACAAGAGTCGCAGTGGGACCCTCCCCACAGGTGATGGGGGCTTAAAATACCAACAACAAATGGGGGGCGTAAGGAAGAACTTAATGTGATACAAGATCAGAGTGAAAAATGGGGGGGAGAAAATAGAGAAAAACTGTAAACCATCGTGTGAATAATACGAGCTGCAGTAAAATACACCGGGGAATGAACAAAAGCTTGTTTGATACAGTAAAAAAAACTCGCACAAAAGTGTGTTTTTTCTTTAAAATGATTTGTCGGGAAAAAGTTTGGGGAAAGAATGTAACAGCCCCTTAGCCCGAAATTTGGGGCCCAAACCCTGCCCCCCACGGGGGAAATGGCCTTAGGGGGGTTATGGCCATTTTTGTTGAAAGAATTTTTTTTTTTTCTTTTTTTTTTTTTTTTTGTATCCCAAGCAGGTTTTTGAACCCTAGGTCATCAACTCCCCCAAAAGTGTGCTAGCGCCCATCTGTAGGGGGAGTGGTAAAAGGGCTAGGTTGGCACTACCTCCCCTAAATGGATGCTGACGAACTAATTGGGAAACCAGGGGGCTCCCGATTTTCTCGGCATATCTTTCATCTTTTTGTGTGGGGGGGGCTTTATTTTCATAATGTTGACCCCCACTTAACAGCATGTTTTATTTTTCCCACTCACAATTGGAAATTTTTCACACACATTCACTGTGTTTGAATACTATTTTTCATTTCACTATAAATTTAGTTTTAAAAATATCAAAAAATGTTAGCCCCTTTAAAGTTATAAGAATAGGTTTTTAAGCAAATTTTTTAAATCCCAAAAAAATAATTTTTTAAAGGATACAACTGATATAAAAAACTCAGATTGTGTTATACAAAGGGGGATACACACAATTTTTTATTTCTACTTTACTTTTATCTGTTATAGGGGACTTAAAACAAAAATTCCAAAAGTTAAGGGGGGGGGACAGGTGAAATTTCGCCTTAATTTAACTAGTAAAGACCACCCCTTACCCCCTTGATTATTCAGCTAAAATTTTTAGGAGTAGTGTGTGTTGAGCCGGATACAAATGCCTGAGCAACCTGATTGGGGGTTTTAGGGGGTATAGTGATTGGGAGATCCCACAACCCTGGTCTCGATGTCTAGGCTGCTTGGTGCACGCCACTCTATTTTTTTCCTTTTCATTGGGAGGAAAATGATGGCCCTTTAAAACCCCAGTAGAAATTGTCACAAACTCAAAATGTACTGCCACTGCAGACTCACTGTTTAGAAAACAGATGTCAAAAATATGAACATAAGAAAATAGTAGCACTTTTTCAGACCCACTGTCTTTAAACACAGATTCAAGTTTCGGGTAAAAAGATTTTAAAACAGAGAGGAGCAATGGGAAGGGGTTTCTCTTTTTACCCCCAGACCCAAACAAAAAAATTTTGAAAGTAAACGCACATTTGTGGTAAGTTACAAAATAAGAAAAAAAGAGAAGCGCTGCAAAAAAAGGACAGTTTAAAAATATAAAACCCCCTTTTGTTATGTAAAAGAAAAAATTTCAAAGAAAAATACAGCTAGTTAATGTATACAAATACATTAAAGTTTGTTATTTCCCAAAACCCAAAAAATTTATCCCCTTAATTTAAATTTTTTTGTCAAGATTTTTTGCTATGTGCACATTAAAAATAAAAGAAAAAAAAGGCACAAAAATGTGACGGAGCCCAAAATACAAATATCCCACACTGAAATTTATGCGGGTTTCAGTCCCAAATTTGGGCCCCCTTAAATAAAGAAATTACAGATGTTCATCGAAGGTGGTGATGAGGGGCCATGATAAAAGAAAATTTGGGGCTTTCCATTGGATTTAAAAACCAATTATCCCCCCCCCCCCCCAAATTTCCCCCAAATTTGGTAGAAACCCCTAGGGGTTTTTTTTTGCCCCTTTCCCATGATAAATTTTTCTAGTACCTGTACTATAGAAAAATCCTTTACAGGACCCCAATGGGTATACAGTGATTTAATCTGTCTGACCTTTTTTTTTGGGGTTTTCCTAGGTTCTTACACAAAAAACCATTTCCCCGGGCGGGGTTAGAACTGAAGGTTTTAAACCCCCCCCGTGGTTGGTTTGTTTGCAATCGTGTCAATTTTGATTTTGTGAGTTCATGCTCTCTACACATATGTAGTTTAGTACAGTTAGAGTTAAAAGGGGAGATGGGAAAAGAGGAAGGTGGGAACAACAAGTAAGAGGGGGGGGAAAGTGTATAAAAAAGGGAAAGGGGGAAGTTTGGGGGAGAATAAGCGACTAAATTGGGAGAAATGTTGGGGTAGTGCAAAGATGATAGTGGGGGGTTTAGGGGGGTTGGAAAAGTTTTAAAAAAGCAGTATTAGAATTTTGGGGGGAGAAAATTTGTGGTTATAGGAGGGGGGGGGCAGGAGGGAAAGGGGAGGACTGGTGGAATGATTTAAAATTTTAAAAGGGGTGATAAAAAGGAAAAAAGGGAGCTTATGAGAGGGGTTTTTTCAAAGCGAAGTGTTTAAAAAAGGGGCAGAGTATATGGAGATAAAAGAAAGGTGAAGAAAGTGGTGAAGAGTTTCAAAAAGGGGGAGCAATGATAGAGGGGAGAGGGACGTCCAAAAAATTTTAATGAAAATAAGAAAAAAAATTTTTGGGGTGAGTTAAACCCAAATTAAGAAAAACCCAGGGAAAAATATGGGAAATTTTTCAGTTAAAAAAAGAAATAGGGGATTTGTAATGGGGGGGAGGGGGGTATTAAGTAGATGGGGAGAAAATTTTGAGGAAAATTTTAAATGTTTTAGGAAGAAAAGGGAGGCTTTAAATTTATGCACTGGGCCCGGGAGGTATAACCATCTTTTAGGAGTGGGAAAAAGACAGAAAAGTAAGTGTGGTGGAGGTTTCGAGGCATTACTAGAATGAAAAGGGGGGTTAAAGCACTGGAAAATGTGGGGTCATGAAAAGAAATGTTTAAAAGGGAGGGGATGATTTAGTGTTTTTTAGTGGGTTGGTTTCTTTTGTTTAATAAAGTTGAAAGAGGGGGGAAAGGGCCCCAGGGAAATTTGGGGGATTGTATGTATTTGTCCCTTTATATAAAGGGGAGGGGACAGAAGAGATTTTAAAAAATTTTAGAGAATAAGTTTAAATGAGTAAAAACCCGGAAAAATATACAGTTTGGGTTTTTAATTGAAAAAATTAGAGGTTTAAAACAGAATATAGGGTTGCGGGTGAGCAGGGGGGTTCAAAAGTGGGGGAGGGGATGTTAGATCAAGGGTTTAAAAATTTAAGCAAATATGTGAACATTTTTTAGATAAAAAGGGAGGGAAAATTTTTTTGGGATTTATGGATTTAAAAAGGCAAAAGAAGAGTGGATGAGGAGCCCCAAAGTAGCAGATGTTGCAAGTATATGGAATAGGTGGTAAGTTTCTAAATGCTGTAAAGGCTTTTTTTGAAAGGGTAGTGAGGCTCAGGTTAGGGGGTGGAAAAGGAAAAAGGGAGAAAACTTCCCGGTTTAAAAATAGGTCTTAGACGGGATGTGTTGTCACCAGGTTTTTTAAAAATATTTATAGATGGGGGGTTGTAAAAAAGAAATAAATGCTAGGGTGTTTGGGAGAGGGGTGGGGTTAAATTTTTGGGGAAAAAAATTTAAAATTTGGGGAAATTGACACAGTTACTTTTTGCTGATGATACTGTGCTTATGGGAGATTCTAAAGAAAAATTGCAAAGGTTAGTGGATGAGTTTGAGAATGTGTGTAAAGGTAGAAAGTTGAAAGTGAACATAGAAAAGAGTAAGGTGATGAGGGTATCAAATGATTTAGATGAAGAAAAATTGGATATCAAATTGGGGAGGAGGAGTATGGAAGAAGTGAATGTTTTCAGATACTTGGGAGTTGACGTGTCGGCTGATGGATTTATGAAGGATGAGGTTAATCATAGAATTGATGAGGGAAAAAAGGTGAGTGGTGCGTTGAGGTATATGTGGAGTCAAAAAACGTTATCTATGGAGGCAAAGAAGGGAATGTATGAAAGTATAGTAGTACCAACACTCTTATATGGATGTGAAGCTTGGGTGGTAAATGCAGCAGCGAGGAGACGGTTGGAGGCAGTGGAGATGTCCTGTCTAAGGGCAATGTGTGGTGTAAATATTATGCAGAAAATTCGGAGTGTGGAAATTAGGAGAAGGTGTGGAGTTAATAAAAGCATTAATCAGAGGGCAGAAGAGGGGTTGTTGAGGTGGTTTGGTCATTTAGAGAGAATGGATCAAAGTAGAATGACATGGAAAGCATATAAATCTATAGGGGAAGGAAGGAGGGGTAGGGGTCGTCCTCGAAAGGGTTGGAAAGAGGGGGTAAAGGAGGTTTTGTGGGCGAGGGGCTTGGACTTCCAGCAAGCGTGCATGAGCGTGTTAGATAGGAGTGAATGGAGACGAATGATACTTGGGACCTGACGATCTGTTGGAGTGTGAGCAGGGTAATATTTAGTGAAGGGATTCAGGGAAACCGGTTATTTTCATATAGTTGGACTTGAGTCCTGGAAATGGGAAGTACAATGCCTGCACTTTAAAGGAGGGGTTTGGGATATTGGCAGTTTGGAGGGATATGTTGTGTATCTTTATACGTATATGCTTCTAAACTGTTGTATTCTGAGCTCCTCTGCAAAAGCAGTGATAATGTGTGAGTGTGGTGGAAGTGTTGAATGATGAAAGTATTTTCTTTTTGGGGATTTTCTTTCTTTTTTGGGTCACCCTGCCTCGGTGGGAGACGGCCGACTTGTTGAAAAAAAAAAAAAATTGTGTATATCTGAATAAACTTACTAACTCCCTTCCTTGGATCAAACTTGAATGCCTCCCATTCCCCAGGTGCTATATGACTCCTATGGGTTTTGCACTTACCCCATGAATATAATAGCAATAATGTACTCCTGTGTAAATGATTAAAGTATCAATAAAATTGATAAAAAATATAAAAGATATGTAAATGAGCAGAAATAAAACTTACCTAAATCTGTAGTAAAAGTTGGTGTAACATGAAGAGGAATTGGTAGTAAAAGATGAGTATGAGATAAATTAAGACAGACTTCATGAGCCTTGCTGTAAGGTACGAGCATTGGTTTTTGAGATGGACGGTGGCGGCAAGATTCAGCAATGATTTCCTCACTCTGCAGTGTTACGGAGTACTGTAAAGAAAGTCGAGACAATTATTCACATCTATAATCAAATAGGAATAGGTTTCACTGTTCTTAAAGAAATCTGCTGAACCATTTGAGATGTGTATGATACTGGGGATCATAACATTCACAATAGTGTACACTGACCCCATTGTTGTCAAGGGACATGTTTGCTACTTCTGTGTTCCCTTCAATTTGTAGGCTGCTTGATCCAGATCTTCCCAATCCTATCAGAATTTTACAACCTCTAGGATTGTTAGATCACTAACACCTCTGCTAACACTCGGGTCACAAATTACATAGTCTTTCTGGTAAGACTTGAGGTGACAAATTAACACATTAACCAGGCTTATTTTGTGACTGTTATTTTTATTCCGAGTCTAGTTTTTTTTTGGTGATAACACCTTTTTCTACTATTAAACTCCCTAAGAAAAAATTAAGAGGGCCCCGAAATAAAGTATGAGAATCACAATGACTTCAGAAAAAGGGAAGCCCCACATTTGGGTTTGGGGTAAGGCACGGGGATTGTTGGGATAAAGTTAGAAATTTTAAAAGCAGGGGGGGAAAATTTTTTTGGGGTGGTTGGTGTATTTTTTAATAAATGTAGGGAAAAAAGGGTAAGGACCTAGGTTGGCAGACAGCATATTCCTTTGTAAAAAGGCAAAGGGGAAACAAAAGAGAGTGCAAAAATTTTTGGGGGGATAAGTCTGTTGAGTATATCTGGTAAAGTGTATGGTAGATTTAAATTATTGAAAAAATTTTAAGAGAAGGGAAATAGGATGCAAAATGAACAAGGAGGCTTTGGGAAAAGGTTTAGGGGGTGTGTGGACCAGGTGTTTAAAATAAAAAAAAATAAGGGGAAAAAGTATTTAATAAGGTTTAAAGGGGTTTTTGTGGCTTTTAAAGGTTTTTGGAAAAAGGCGTATAAACAGGGTGGTGGGGGGGCAATTGGCATTTTTTGCATTTGAAAGGGTTGTGGGAAAGGTGGGTTACTGAAAGCATGAAGATTTTTATGGGGATTGTGAGGCTCAATTTAGATTTTTGTGGGGAAAGAGGGAGTTTATTTCCCAGTAAAAGTGGGCCCTTTAGAAAAAGGTTTTGTGATGTCCCGGGGGTTGTTTAATATTTTTATAGAGGGTTTTTTGTAAGAAAAGTAAATGCGGGGTTTTGGAAAGGGCCCGTGGATTTTAAAAGATTTTTCACACAAAAAAGTGGGATTTGTCACATTTTCCCTTTTTGGGCTGTTGACACTGTGCTTTTGGGGAGATTCTGAAGGAAGTTGCGGGAATTTTGGAAATTTGGAATTTGGTAGGGTATGAAAAAGGGTTTGGGGTTGCCCAGCAACCACCCGGGGAAAGAAACCTACCGTCCTCCCCAGATGATTGGGGAAAAAAAAACCCTGTAACTTTTTGCTGGGGTAGGATTGCGGTTTCTTTTTCTGTCTCAAAAAACACGCTAAGTTTAAAGGGAATTTTGCTACTTTTTACTTACCCCTTTGGTCACACTTCACAGACACGCACATGCAAATAATATATACATACTCTAGGTTTTTCCCTTTTTCAAAATTTGGGCCCCTTTTTCTTTTTATTTCTTCTATTGTCCAGGGGGGTAAAAAGAATTTTTTCCCCCTTAAGCCATGGGTCGTATGAGGCGACAAAAATCCCGGGGAAGCAATGGGTAGAAACCCCCCCCTTCTCCGGGATACAATTACTAAAAAAGAGAAAAAAAAAAAAAACTTTATAAAACGGGTTGCTTAAATGTGGGGGTGTATTTGGGGGATGACAAAAAAACAATGATTTGATGTTAGAATGAAAAGAATTTGGATGTCCTGGCCCAAAAGCAAAAAAAAAAAAAAAGCAAAAAAGGCGGGTGGGGGGTTTCAGTGGGGGGAAATAAAGGGGTTTTAAAATTTCGGGGAGTATCTGGGGAATTTTAAGAAAAAAGGGAAAAAGGGGTACAGAAATGTTAAATGATATTTTATGGAAGGAGAAAAGGGGAATTTGAATGTTTTAAAATTCAAAAATTTTGGGGTTTAAAAGTAAAGGTTGGGAAGCAGAAGGGTCTAATAAGCTTTGTATGCACCTGGAGAAGAGGGGGAAATTTGCAGAGGAGAGAAGAGTTTTTTGGGAGATGTTAAGTGAATGTTTAGGAGCCTTTGAACCAAGGGGAAGGGGGTAATTGTGGTAGGGGATTTGGGAATCTAAAGTAGGGGGAAACTTTAGAGAGGGTGGGGTTTAGGTAATTTTGGGGGTTGCCGGGTTGTAAAGGGTTTAATGGGACCCCTTTGATTGAACTTTGTATAAAAAGGGGTTTAGTTATAGGAAATAAAAATTTTTTAAGAAAAAGAGGATAAATAATATACACGATATGATGTAGGGCGAAATGACAGAGTTTTTTTGGGATTAGGGTATTGGAAATTAAAAAACTGTTGAGTAACTTCAGGATGTCCCATGTTTATGGGGGGCCCACAGATATATCAGTCACTTTCTATTTGAAAGCTACACTGAGAGAAAAAGGTAAAAGGGATACAAGGAGAATAGAAGCATCGGGGAAGAGAGGGGTAAAGGGTTTTTTAAACAAAAAGAGGAGGAAAATTTTTGGGGTAAGTTATAAACAGCTTTTGGGAAAGGATAAAAGGGGAAAATGAGGATAGGCAAGGGGGTCGAAAAAGGAAATGGGGTGGGTTTTAAAAAATGAAAGTTTTTTAGAGTGTTGGGGCAGAATTTTGGGTTTAAAGGGAAAGTGGGTGCAGGGGGAAAAAGGGGAGCGTTTGGTAAAAATAAATTGATGTAAAAGAGTAGTAAGGAGAAAAAGTTAGCATTTTGAGAAGTTTTTCCCAAAGTAGAAGTGATGCAAGGGGGGAAGATTATATGGAAAAAAGGGAAAGTTAAGAAAGGGGGGAAGCAATTAAAAAGAGGCAAATGAGAGAGTTTTGGTGGATTTTAAATCAACAAATTTTTTTAAAAAAATAAGAAAAAGTTTTGGGGTGAGATTAAAAATTTAAAAAAAAGCCTAGAGAACAAATGGTTTTTGTCGTTAAAAATAGGAGGGGGAGTTTTTTAAAATTGGGGGGTTAAAAGGTAGGGGAAGATGGAAGGAATATTTTGAGGAATTGTTAAATTTTGATGAAGATGGGAAGCTGGTGATTTGTGTATAGGGAAAGGGGAAAATAACATCTTGTAGGAGGGGAGGAAAAAGCCGTTGGGAGTGGGGGGGGAAAGTTCGGGGGAGGAAATAGGGTAAAATGAAAGGGGGTAAGGCACCCGGGGTTGGGGGATAAAGATAGAAATGTTAAAAGCGGGTTTGGGATATATTTTGGGATTTGGTTGGTGAAAATTTTTTAAATAAATGAATGGAAGAAGGTAAAGGTCCCAGGGTTTTGGCAGAGGGGCCTGCATATTTCCCTTTTGTAAAAAAAGGCCCAAAAGGGGAAAAAAGAGATTTGCAAAAATTATGGGGGGAAAAGGGGTCTGTTGATTGAAACCTGGTAAAGTGTATGGTAGGGGGTTATAATTGAAAAAATTTAAAGTAAAGGGAGAATGGGATAGCAGATGAAAAAAGGGAGGCTTTGGAAAGGTGGGGGGTGTGTGGCCCAGGGTTTACGTAAAACATATAAGTGAACGTTTTTAGATAAGGCAAAAGAGGTTTTTGGGGCCCATTTAGGGGTTTTGGGAAAAAGGGGGTATACAGGGTGGTGGGGGGAAAGTGGCAAATGTTGCAAGTTTTAGGGTGTAGGGGGTTTGGGTTACTGAAAGCAGGGGAAAAGTTTTTACGAGGTTTTGTGAGGCCAAGTTAGAGTATGTAGGAAAGGGGGAAAAATTTTTTCCCGGGTAAAAGTGGGCCCTTTAAAGACAAGGATGTGTGATGTCCCCTGGTTGTTTAATAAAATTTAAAAGAGGGGGTTTGTAAGAGAAGTAAATGCGGGGTTTTGGAAGACCGTGGAGTTAAAAGATAAAAATCACACAAAAAAGGGGGGAGTTTGCACAGCTGCTCTTTGCTGATGACCCCTGTGCTCTTGGGAGATTCTGAAGAAAGTTGCAGAGATTGGGGGAGAATTTGGGGGGGTGTGCAAAAGAAAAAAAAATTAAAAAAGGTAAAACCGGGAAAAGGTAAGGTTTGGGGATAAAAAAAAGATTAGGTGATGAAAGATTGAAAATAAATTGGAGGGAGAGAGAAGGAGGTTGAACTTTTTTCGATTTTTGGGGAGTGGACGGTCAGAAATTTGGGTCATAAAGATGAGGTGAATTAAAAATTGAGGGGGAAAAAAGATGGGTTTGGTGCCTTAGGATCTTGGAGACAAAGAATTTTGGCCTTGGGGGCAAAGGGGGGGAATGAAAGAGAGTATATTTTCCCAAAAACGCCTTATATGGGTGTAAAGCGTGGGTTTTTAAAATGTTGCAGCGGGAGAAGGTGGAGCAGTGGGAGTCATGTCTGGGGGGGCAATGTGGGGTTTGTGAATTAATGAGAGTTTTTCGTTTTTGGAATTTGGGGAGGGGGTTGGGGTTTTAAAAAACTGTTGTCCAGGGGGGCTGGGAAGGGGTTGAGGTGGTTCGGACATGTAGAGAGAATGGAGCAAAAACAAAAGGGGGGCCCCTTCAAAGTGTACCCGCTTTTAGTGGAAGGAAGGGGGGTAGGGGTCGGCCTGGGAAAGGGTTTGGGGAGGGGGGGAAAAGGAGGTTTTTGTGGCGAGGGGTTGGACTTCCGGGCAGGCATGCGGGGAGGTGTTTGATAGGATAAAGGGAGACAAAGGTTTTTTTAAAAATTGACGTGCTTTTGGGGAGGTGAGCAAAGTAACATTTTTTAAGGGTTTTCGGGGAAAACCGGGCAGGCCGGCTTGAGTCCTGGGGGGTTTGGGAAGTACATTGTTTGCACTTAAAAGGGGGGTTTAATTTTTGCATTTTTAAAAACTGTAGGAAAAGCCCCCTTTTGGGGCAAAAACAGTGATGGGGGTGAATATGGTAAAAGGGTTTTTTTTTCCCCGGGGGCCACCCTCCTTGGGGGAATGGGCCCGTGAAAAATTAAAAAAAAAAAAATAATAAATGAAAAAGAAAATTAAAAGTGAAACAGAAAAAGTAAGGTTTTGGGAAAACAAAAAAAATTAGGTGAGAAAGGCGGGATATCAGTTTGGGAAAGGGAGATAGTTTGGAGGAGGGAATGTTTTTCGATTTTTGGGGAAAGGGGGGACTTTGTCAGCAGAGGGGGTTCTATAAAAAGTGAGATGAATAAAGGAATTGAGGGGGGAAAAGGGTGAGCATTCATTTAAAGGGGGGTCTGTGGAGACAAAGAATTTTGTCCTTGGAGGAAAAGGGGGAATGAAAAAAAAAAATAAAAAAGGGGGGGGTTAAAAAATTTTTTTACCATGCTCTTATATGGGTGTTGAAGTTGCAGCGAGGAAAGGGTTTGGAGGCATGGAGATGTGATTTTGGGGGGCAATGTTTTGGTGTGGTTTAAAAAGCGGGAAATTCGAGTTTGGAAGTCAGGAGGGGGTGTTTGGATTGCCAAAACTTTTGCCCGGGAGGTTTAGGAAGGGTTGTTGAGGTGGTTCGGGACATGAAAAAGGGGAATGGAGCGAAACAGAATGACTTCAAAGAGGGGTATCAGTCTGTTTTTGGGGAAGGAAGGGGGGGTAGGGGTCGGCCTGGGGAAAAGGTTGGAGGGAGGGGGTAAAGGGGGTTTTGTGTGCGAGGGGTTTGGGATTCCCAGCAGGCATGAGTAAAGCGTGTTTGATAGGAGTGAATGGGGGAAAAAAGGGGGTTTTTTTTCCCCTTTCGGGGTTTTTCGGCCATACTAGAAAGGGCCCCTATGACCCGGGGTTTTTTGACGTACTATAGCCAAAAATTTCTAGCCCCCCTCAAATCTGGGAAAAGCTGGTGGGCCTTTCTATAAAAGAATGGGTCTATGGGTCAGTGTGCACGGAAATTAAAAAAAACCTACTGCCCACAGGGCGTAATGAAAAAAAAGAATTTTAAAAACCGTTTTTTTGGATTAAAACAGTGATTTTTGGGCACTTTTTTTCCCTTATGGTATTTTTTGGGTTGTATTCTATTTTTTCCCTGGTCTAAATTTATAAAAAGGAAGAATTACAAAAAATTTTTAAGATTTTTTGTTTGGTTTTAAAAAAGAAAACTCCCCTTGAAATTGACTAAAAGTACGAAATGTTAAATTTTTTTCCCAAAAGTTCAAAAGAAAACAAATCATCCCTATGCTCCCAATACATGTCAACGGGTTTGGGGTTCTAATTTTATTCTTTACAAGGGGCGCTGAAAATTAAATTATACCTTTTCTACCCCAAATGCAGTAGTTTGTATAACAGAAAATTTCTTTTTTTTTTTTTGTGGGGAAAAATTCAAAGGGGAAAAGAAATGAATTTTAAGAGGGGCCGGGGAATGTGACTAATAAACCCAAGGGGAAAATGTTTTTTAGGGGCCGGGGAATGTCTTTCTTTTTTATTCTGGACCCAAATTCGGAAATTAATCTTTTAAAAATTTGTGTAAAATTGGAAAAATTTGCAAAATTTTTGCCCATGTATTGGAAAGTGAAATCAGTAAATGGGGGGTTTCTTGTACTCTTCGATAAAAAAATAAAGTTCTAACAAAATAGTTATGATTTTTTGTCGACAATTACAGGGAAATTTGGGCCCAAAAAAATAGGGCCCCAAAGGGGGCAAAATCCCAAAGGTAAACATCGCGAGATGCAAACTTCGCAAGAGCAAAACAGTTTTTCCTTAATTTTTCCCAAATCAAATTCATACTTTTGGTTTTTTCTTTATAAATCAGGAAAAGATTCCTATTTTTTCATAAAAAAAATTTTTTTTTTTTTTTAAAATTTTGGGCCCGCCCCTGAGAACAAGCCTCTGAGAGGGCCGCCCCAAACCCTGAAAGGGGTTTAAACTTGACGGTGTGTTGGAGTGGGGAAAGAAGAAACATTTATAAAGGGGATTCGGGGAAAAACCACCCGGGGGCCGGGATTTTGAGTCCGGAGATAAAAAGACAGTGCCTCCCACTCTAAAAGGAAGGGTTTTAAATGTTGCAGAAAAAAACGTAGTGAAAAAGGCCCCCATCTGGAAAGATAGTGATGGACAAATGTTGGTGAAAGTTTTTTTTTTTTCAGGCCCCTCCCTTTGGGGGGGGGAATTTGGGGCCATGTGCTAATAATAAAAAAAAAATTTTTTTCCAAAGCCAGTTTGACCCTTGAATCATGATCTGGAATTCACTAGTTCGGGGGTGCAATTACTGTAAGAAAAAAGAAAAGTACAGGGCCCCCCCCCGGTTTAAACGTTTTTTAATCCGTGAAAGGGGGGGGCCTAATCGTTTGCGAAATAATGTTAGGGCAAATTAAATTTTTCCCCCATAAGAAAAAAAGGGGGAAATAAAATAATCCTTTCAGGACCCCAAAAAAGAAAAAAAAAATTTTTTTTTTTTTAACCCATAAAAATGTTTTTTTAAACCCAACAAACTAAAAAGGGCATCACAATTACATGACACTTATTTTTTATTGAAGACTGGGGAAGATTTATGGGATGGAGGAGGGGGAGAGCATTATCTTCTTACTGTTTAGAAGGGGAAACCCCCCTTTCCCTTAGGGCTTGAGGTAGCAAGTCCTTTTTTTTGGGGGTTTCTTCCCTTCTTTTTTTTAAAACCACTTTGGACCGCTTGAGAGTCCCCCGGGCCCTTGCACAAAAAATTTTGTTTCCCTGAGCTCTGTCCTCCCCTTCCTTCAAGACTTTCCAAAATTGGGGCCCTAACCCTTTTCCAAATTTAAATTTGCAAACCCCACGGCTTGCAACAGCTTTTTTCAGGGGGATTTTATCTATAAAGGTTTGCAGTTCAAACCCCCTGTTTCACAACCCTTTTTCCTTTAAACCCTTTTAAGTAGGCCCCAATGGATTCCACCCCAAATGGGGATAGGCCCCTTTTAGGTTTGCCCAAAAACCCCTTTAAAATCTTTTTTTAATTTCCATACTAATTTTCACCCTTTTTTTCCCAGGGTTTGGGACTAGAAGCTTTTTTGGGGCCCATGGGCACTTATTTTCCCCAGAAACGCACCCAAAACAAAAAGGGAATAATTTCGAAATATTTTCCCAAATGTATTCTTGGATGTTTTCCGCGGAGGGTGGCTGGGAAAATGGGCGGCCGGCACATGTGAGGGCCAATTTTTACCGTTCCCCGGAAAGAAAATCGTAAAAACGGTTTTTTTAAACGGGTTTTGGGTCGGCAAAAATTTTCCCATAAAAATAACGTTAAGCGGAAAAACCTATGTGATGCCAACGTTAAAGCGGGGGTCCACTTTTTACTATTGTGTTAAACCAACTTTTTTATTTTTTTATTAACACATCGGCCATTTCCCACCCAAGGGATGGTGGGCCCCCAAAAGAAAACTTCCATCACAATTTACGCCATCACTGGTTTTTGCCCCAAGGGGATGCCTTTCAATACAGTTATAAAACTGCAACATTAAAACCCCCCCCTCAAATTTCCCCCGGGCCCGTACTTTCCCCTTCCGGAATTAAAGGTCCAGGGCCCCTGGTTTTTTCCCGAACCCCTTTATAAATGTTACCTTGCTTACACTCCAGCAAGGGACGTCAAGGGCCTTTAAAAATTTTTTGTCTCCATTTTTCTTTATCTTAAAACACACCACCCCGCTTGCCCCCGGGGAAGTCCAAGCCCCCCCCACAATAAAACCCTCTTTTACCCCCCCCCCCCCTAAACCTTTCTAGGCTGTCCCTACCCCGCCTTTCCCTCCCTACAGTTTAAAACACCAAAGCATTCTTTTTCATTCCGGGCTCTTTTCTTTTCCAAAAACCCTTTCAATAACCCCCCTCCTCAGCTCTCTGGGTAATAGTTTTGGTAATCCCGCACCTCCTCCTAATTTTCCCCAAATATTGGGTTAACTGCCTTAAAATTCACACCCCACATTGCCCTCAGACTAACATCCACTGCCTCCAGCCTTTCCCTTTTTACAAATTTTACCACCCCTTTCCCCACACACACCAAAAAACAAATGGTTTCAACATAATCCCCAAATATTCCCCTGTTTCCTTTTTTGGTAAATTTTTGTCTCCACAACTTCTCAGTGCACCACTCACAATTTTTTCCTCGTCAATTCTATGATTTCCCCCTTCTTTTAAAGACCCAAACTGCTGATACGTCCCCTCCTAAAAAAACAATACATTTTACTTCCTCCCTCTCTTCCCCCCCAAATTTATATTCCCAAAAATTTCCCTTTTCTTAATTTTTTTTAAACCCCTTTAAAAATACTTTTTCCCATATTCACTTTCAATTTCTTTCTTTTATTTTGTATACCCTACCAAATTTAAACCCCCAACCCTGAACTTCTCTTCAAATTCCCAAAAACAGAGTGTCTTTTGCAAAGGGGCAACTTTTTGACAATCCCACTTTGTGTTAGATTCTTTTAAACTTAACCCCAACCTTTCCAACCCAAACCCAGCATTCATTCTCTTAAACTCCCTCTATAAATACATACAGTGGTCCCTCGTTTTTCGTAATTTAAACCGTTCCTGGAGCCGTTACCCATAAACGAAAATTTTTCAATTTTAAAGAATCAATTTTTCCCTTTGAAATAATGGGAAAAACAATTAAGTTCCCGACACCCCTAAATAAATTTAAAAAAAAAAAATTTTTAAAAATGAAATTTTAAAAAGGGGAAAATAAAAAAAAACCCAAAGGGGGAAAAGATGAAAGAAACATTTAAAAGCAAAAAAACAATTCCCCTTTTTTGGAGATTTTCTTAGGTATGGGGGATGGAGGGGGGGAGGAGTGGATTTTTTTAGTTTTTGGGAAGGGGGAAACCCCTTCCCTCAACACCTAAGGGACCAATTTTCTTTTTTGGGGGTTTCTTCTCTTTTCTGTTTCTTAAAGCCCCCTAGGACCACCTTGAGAATTTACTGGAGTCCTGCAAACAAAATAACGTGGGAGAGTCTGTTTCTGGAAACTCTTTTAAAACTTCCCTAAAATTTGGCCCCAAAACTTTTTTTCACTTACAAAGTTTTCCCCAAACCGGCTTGCAACAACCTTGTTAGGGTTATGTTTCTCCATAAAGCTTTCCATTCCCTTTCCCCCCAAAAGTAAAAAAACCTTTTAAATTTTTGAGGCAAAATTCTTCCTTTTCTCTTCCTCCTCTGCAGCAAGGTTTTGTCTGGGGAAGTGTTGCTCTTTTCCCGCGAAGCTCTTTTCAGCTCCTCATGGTGAGCCCCTTTTATTTTTGGTCTTCCCCCAATTTTTTCCACATTTCCCCCCAAAACCACATCCAAAACCCCCTGGGAAATCCCCAGTGCCACAATTGATTTTACAATAGACATAGGCTCATTTGGGTCGTTCCCCCAAAACCTTCAAAATCCCCCCTTGTCGACCAATTTTGGCCACAAATTTTTTTTCCAGGCAGAGTTCGAAGTCCTGGTTTGTCACTTCCCCCTCCCCAAAGCCCCTTTCCTATAAGGGTTATGCGTGGGGGATACGGAAAATTTCTTCCAAAAATTCCCCCCTTTGGTTTAAGAGAGTTTCTGTTGGGCATAGTCCCAAACACCTGTGAACCCTTTCTTTTGTTTTTAGAGTTTTTTGAAGTTTTTCAAAAACCCGCTGGGGCCAAGGGTTGGAGGAGGGGGTTGGATTCCGGGGGCAAGGGGAAAATTTTCTGTGAAGAAACCCCCAAATCCTCGAAAAATTAGGTCATCCAAGTTTGGAGGGGACAGGTGCATTGGCCATTTTTGCAACCCCACTTGAGATCCCGTTTTTTTTTTCCAGGAGATCTCCCCCCACACTAGGGGCCCAAAAACTTCATTGAAAAACCCCTCGAGGAAAATTTTCCCCCGTTACCCCTGCCTTTAACTATTTTGATTTCCAAAAAACACACAATTTACTCTTCCCAAAATTGTTTTTTCCTGAACATCTGGGATTTTCGAATGGTCACTAGTAAAGGCTTTACTTTGAAAACCCCCCTTGCAAAAGGCAAAAACATTAGCGTCGCCTTCTTTCATAGGAAATGTCCTGGCATTGCCCCCTTTTTTTTTGTGTAATGAAGGTCCTCCCTTTGGGGATTTTTTTCGGGAAAAAGGGCCCCGTTTCGTCCAATTGAACACTTGTTCAGGTTTTTTAGTCCTTCACTTTTTTAAGTACCCTGGGGGAAAACATACACATATTTTTCCCGCCGCCCTTTTGGTCCGAACTTTGGGGCCTCACCATGCCTTACCACCCTGTGTATGCCCCGTACGGTTTTTAAATTCCCCAAACCCCCCCCCCCTTTTCTGGCCTTAAAATTTATCACTTCACTACTAATTTTCAGGCAAATTTTTTTAAAACCCAAAACCTTTTATGCAACGCCTAGGCCTTTTCAAAATAAACGAAGTCATAAGGTACTCCTGCTAAATTTTCTCTTTATCCACACCAAAAAAATAAAATTCTCAACCCTTCCATTACTGGTGATCTCATTTTTGTCAGCATAGGGACTCCCCTTTAAAACAGCATCCTTTTTTTTCATTTTTCTTGGGCCCTATGGAACAAAAAGGTTGTGTAGGGTTTTTTATTTCATCCTGGCAGGGTTTAGGGCCCCACTTTAAACCCTTTATATTGTTCGTGTGGTTTTCTTTAAATTTAATTATTTTTCCCCCTTCCCTTTAAACCCCAGGCTTTGGACTAGGACTTTCTTTTTTGGGGCCATGGTTTAAAAAAAATTTAAAATACTTGCAAGCACAAAAAAAAATGGAAAAAAATGAAAAAATTTTGCTGGAGCACGGGGAAGGGGGCCCTTTGCTCACTGGGTAAACAATGCCAGGGCTGGCTGCCCCCCTGGCTCAAAGCCATGGTAAACGTCCCGGACGGGAAAAATTTCGACTCGCGAGTCAACCCTTTAAAAGCGGGGGTCCAAGTTTATACGAACAAAACCCCTATTTATTGGCAATTTACGAATTTGCCCGGGGAAATACGAAAAACGGGGGGCAAATTTACTTTGGAAAAAACCATGGTGATATCACACATCCCCCGTCAAAAGGCCCAAATTTTTCTGGGAAAAAAATTTTCCCTCTCCCTAATATTTAAAACCCGAGCCCTTTTTTTGGAAAGGGCCCCGACAATGTTTAAAATTTCCAAAACATCCCGGGAGAAGGCAGAAGCAAAGTTCTTTGGGGGAAAGGGTTTTTTGAAAAGTCAAACCTGGTGAGCCTTTAACCGGTCCCAATAGGAAAAAAAAGAAAAGGGAAAAGAGAAAGGGGGGCTCTCCCTTTCCCAAAAAATAAATTTTTCCCCCTCCCTTTTTCAGCACTATCCTAGTAGGGCACTCGATCTTTTCAGCAAAGTAAAGTGAGGTTAAATTGGCATTTTTTCATCTTTTTCTTTTGTATTTATGTATTTTTTGTATTAAACAGTGTTTAAATTTTTTTACCCCAACCCCTCAATGTATAATTTTTCAAAAAACAAAAGGAAATTTTTTTTTATAGGAAAAAAGTTTTAAACGTTTTTCCCCCATACATATTTCTTATGAGAAAATTTTGTTTGGTGTTTGTCCTTTTTGGGATAAGTTTCCAAAGGGTTTTGGAATGGATTTAAGGGGGCATTACCGAGGGACCAAATGTATTACTCTTCAAGGGGGTGGGGGGAAAGAAAGGGTCCCCTGATACTAGTAATGGGGGGTTTTTATCCCAAAGGAAAAAAAAGGGGGCTCTCTCCTTCCCTTTGGGCTTGTGCCTGACTATATACCTCCTATTAACCCCGGGAAATTTAAAACCCTTAGGGAGTCAAAGTGTTTTCCCCCAAAATATAAAAAAGCTTACAAAGACCATCCATCCCTCCACAAGTCTTCAGTATTTCTTTTTTAAAAAAAAATTGTATCATCAAAGACTCGATTATTTTAACTTTTGTTCTACCTCCCCAAAAACCTGTATAAGGGGAATTTTTTTTAAAGTTTTAGAAAGGAAAAAACAAGTTTTTTTTTGCTGTTGTGTATATTTTAAAAAAAAATTACCTTTAAAGGAAAAAAGCTGTTTTTAAGATTATGGGCCCAAAAAGTCTCACCTGTAAACATGTAACTTCTGCTGAGCTGAAGTCGAAATATTTCAATATCTTCTCCCACCTTAAAATGGTTTTTTAAATGCAGAAACCCCACCCACCCCCGCCCCGAGTATTTTTTTATTTTACTGGCTTAAAATTTTCCGAGTGGAAACCTTCTGCCCCAAAAAAATATTTCAAAATTGATTAAAAAAGGGATAAAATTTAAAAAATAAGAAAAATTTTTATTAAATTAAAAAAAAGGTTTTAAATCCTAAATAAGGAGATACTTTTCAGCAGAAACTTATAAAAATTTTTGCACTTTGGAAGGTAGTAAAAAGTGTAATTTTTTTTTTTTTTTTTTAAATTTTTTTTTAAAACCATTGAAAAATTTTTCCCCCTTTCCCTTGAAATTTTTAAAAATAATCAAGGGGAAATGAAAGGGCCCATAATTCAGGTTTTTAATGGTTAAAAATTTATTCTTTTCAACTGCCCCTATTCCCCCATTATTTCGTTAAAAAAATAAGCAAAAACTTCATTTTTCAACAAAGTAGAGTATATTTGAATTTTTTAAAAATTTATATTTTATCCTTCCATATTTTTTAAAAAGTATAAAAATTTTTGAAAAAAAAATAATTTTATTAAAAAAAGGGACGTTTTTCTTGGGGATCCTAAAACCCTTTCATAGTTACATTTTTTTTACTTACTGTAGTTTAAATTTTGTTTTTAAGTCAAAATGGCTCATTTTGAGGACAATTTTTTATTCTGCTTCATTTCATATGTATTGCAAATTTATAATGACATTGTTACAATATAAAAAACAGTTACCACATCTACTTATGAACCCAAATAGCCCAAAACCCTCCAAGGAAAATTTTAAATGTCTTGGGGCTTAAGAAAATAAAGCCTTTTTAAAAGGGGTTGGGATTTTCCCTACCACGTGTCCCCAAAACTACCCCATTGGTAAAATACCCAAATACGTACCTATTTCCCAGCCCCAAACAAACCCCCATTGAAAAACCCACCCCCCTCAAAAAACACTCAAGAACCAAAGGGAGGAGACCCCAAAAAACTTACCCCCAATTTTGTAAAAAAAGTTTTTTATTTGTCCCTCCCTCCATTAAAAACAACATTTTTAAAAAAGTCGACTGAATCTTTAACCTTTCCCCTCCCCACCAAGACAGGAAAGGGTTAAATTTTGATCCACAAAGGAGGTGATCCTACGATTTAAATAATATGATCTATAACTATTTCTTTTTCTACCCAAACTTCGAAAAAATAAAATTTTACAAGCAAGTTTATCCTACTTAGATCCAAAAACATACTTTAACCCCCCGTCGTTTGGGGTTTTTTGGTTTAAAAACAAAAGTACAAAAAATGCATTTACCCCAAAAAGCTTGAAAAATTTTTTTACGATGCTTGAAAAAAAAGGGAAAATTTCCCCTGGGTCTCTCCCCACCTACGGAAAACATTTTATACGGGTAAATTTGAGGGAAAAAATTAACACTTTAAACCGGGGCTTATTTTGTGATGATTATTCATTCCGAGTCTATTTCTTTGGGATAACCCCTTTCTCTACACTTATTGCAAATTAATTAAGATGCCTTTAACTCAGTATGAGAATCACAATGACTTCAGTAAAGTAAGTCCACACTTGGTTGGGGTAAGGCAGCTGGGATTGATGGGATAAAGATAGAAATGTTAAAAGCAGGTGGGGATATAGTTTTGGAGTGGTTGGTGCTATTATTTAATAAATGTATGGAAAAGGGTAAGGTACCTAGGGATTGGCAGAGAGCATGCAAGTTCCTTTGTATAAAGGCAAAGGGACAAAAGAGAGTGCAAAAATTATAGGGGGATAGTCTGTTGAGTTGTAGGGTAGGTTGGTAGACAGCAACCGCCCAGGGAGTTACTACCGTCCTGCCAAGTGAGTGTAAAAACGAAAGCCTGAAAATCGTTTTTACATGATGGAGGTTTGGGCTGGTGTCTTTTGTCTGTCTCATAAATATGCAAGATTACGGGTAAGTCTTGCTACTTCTACTTACATTTTGGACACACTACACTACATGAAACAAGCATATATATACACACCCCTCTGGGTTTTCTTCTATTTTCTTTCTAATTCTTGTTCTTGTTTATTTCCTCTTATCTCCATGGGGAGTGGAACAGAATTCTTCCTCTGTAAGCCATGCGTGTCCGTAAGAGGCGCTAAAATGCGGGAGCAAGGGCCTAGAAACCCCCTTCTCCTGTATATATTACTAAATTTAAAAGGGGGAAACTTCAGTTTTTTTTTTGGGCCACCCCGCCTCGGTGGGATACGGCTGGTACGTTGAAAGAAGAAGAAGTCTGTTGAGTATATTTGGTAAAGTGTATGGTAGAGTTATTATTAAAAGAATTAAGAGTAAGCGGAGAATAGGATAGCGATGAACAAGGAGGGTTTAGGAAAGGTAGGGGGTGTGTGGACCAGGTGTTTACGTGAAACATATAAGTGAACAGTATTTAGATAAGGCTAAAGAGGTTTTTGTGGCATTTATGGATTTGGAAAAGGTGTATGACAGGGTGGATAGGGGGCAATGTGGCAGATGTTGCATGTGTATGGTGTAGGAGGGTTAGCTAAAAGCAGTAAAAGAGTTTTTATGAGGATAGTGAGGCTCAAGTTAAGTATGTAGGAAAGAGGGGATTATTTCCCAGTAAAAGTAGGCCTTAGACAAGGATGTGTGATGTCACCGTGTTGTTTAATATATTTATAGATGGGTTGTAGAGAAGTAAATGCGAGGGTCTTGGCAAGAGGCGTGGAGTTAAAAGATAATCACACATAAAGTGGGAGTTGTCACAGCTGCTCTTTGCTGATGAAAACTGTGCTCTTGGGAGATTCTGAAGAGAATTTTGCAGAATTTGGGTAGATGAATTTGGTAGGGTATGTAAAAGAAAATTAAAAGTGAATACAGGAAAAAGTAAGGTTATGAGGATAACAAAAAGATTGGGTTTGATGAAAGGCTGGATATCAGATTGGAGGGAGAGAGTATGGAGGAGGTGAATGTATTCAGATATTTGGGAGTGGACGTGTCAACGATGGGTCTAGAAAGATGAGATGAATCATGGAATTTGATGAGGGGAAAAGGGTGAGCAGTGCACTTAGGAGTCTGTGGAGACAAAGAACTTTGTCCTTGGAGGCAAAGGGGAATGTATGAGAGTATAGTTTTACCAATGCTCTTATATGGGTGTGAAGCAGGGGGTGATGAATGTTGCAGCGAGGAGAAGGCTGGAGGCAGTGGAGATGTGATGTCTGAGGGCAATGTGTGGTGTGGATATAATGCAGAGAATTCGTAGTTTGGAAGTCAGGAGGAGGTGCTGGATTGCCAAAACTGTTGTCCAGAGGGCTGAGGAAGGGTTGTTGAGGTGGTTCAGACATGTAAAGAGAATGGAGCGAAACAGAATGACTTCAAGAGTGTATCAGTCTGTATTGGAAGGAAGGCGGGGTAGGGGTCGGCCTAGGAAAGGTTGGAGGGAGGGGGTAAAGGAGGTTTTGTGTGCGAGGGGCTTGGACTTCCAGTGGGCATGCGTGAGCATGTTTGATAGGAGTGAATGGAGACAAATGGTTTTTAACCCTTTCAGGGTTTCGGCCATACTAGTACGGCCTATGAGCCAGGGTTTTTGACGTACTAGTACGCCTAAATTCTAGCGCCCTCAAATCTAGTGAGAGAAAGCTGGTAGGCCTACATATGAAAGAATGGGTCTATGTGGTCAGTGTGCACAGTATTAAAAAAATCCTACAGCACACAGTGCGTAATGAGAAAAAAAAAACTTTGACCGTGTTTTTGGATTAAAACAGCGACTTTGCACTGTATTTTCGTATGGTATTTATTGTTGTATTCTAGTTTTCCTGGTCTCATTTTATAGAATGGAAGACATATTACAGAAATTAAGATGATTTTGACTGGTTTTACAAAGAAAACTACCTTGAAATTGAGCTCAAAGTAGCAGAAATGTTCAATTTTTATCAAAGTTCAAAAGTAAACAAATCATGCTATGCGTCCAATACACGTCAACTGGTGAGTCTAATATTCTTTCACAAGTGTGCTGATATTATTTATACCATTTCTACACCAATGCAGTAGTCTGTATAACAGTAAATCTTCTATTTTTTTTTGTGAGAAAAATTCAAAGTGGAAAGCAAATGAATGTAAGAGGGGCCTGGGAATGTGACTAATGAACAGAGGAAATGTTATTTTAGTGCCAGGAATGTCTTTCTTGTTTATTCTGGACCCTATTCGGAAATTGACATCTTTTGAAATTTGTGTGAAATTGGCAAAATTGCTAAATTCTGACCACTGTATTGGAAAGTTGAAATCAGTAAATGGGTGGTTTCTTGTACTCATTCGATAGAAAAAATGAAGTTCTAACGAAATAGTTATGATTTTTGTCGACAAGTACACTGGAATTGGCCAAAAATAGGGCTCAAAGTGGGCAAAATCGCCGATGCGTAAACATCGTCGAGACTGCTAACTTCGCAAGAGCATACATGTTATTCCATAAGTTTTCCATCAAATTTCATACTTTTGGTGTCATTATGATCAGGAAAAGATTCTCTATCTTTTCATAAGAAAAAAAAATTTTTTTTTTAAAATTTGGCCGACCCTGAGAACAAGCCTCTGAGAGGGCCTGTCAACCCTGAAAGGGTTAATACTTGACGTGCTGTTGGAGTGTGAGCAAAGTAACATTTATGAAGGGATTCAGGGAAACCAGCAGGCCGGACTTGAGTCCTGGAGATGATAAGTACAGTGCCTGCACTCTGAAGGAAGGGTGTTAATGTTGCAGTTTAAAAACTGTAGTGTAAAGCACCCATCTGGCAAGATAGTGATGGAGCGAATGATGGTGAAAGTTTTTCTTTTTCAGGCCACCCTGCCTTGGTGGGAATTGGCCAGTGTGCTAATAATAAAAAAAAAAACTTTTTCAAAGCCCAGATGAGCCTTGACCCCATGATCTAGAATTCACTAGTTCAATGTGCAATTACTGTAAGTAAAAAGAAAAGTACTATAGTGTTAAACCACACTTTTTTATTTTTTTATTAATACATCGGCCATTTCCCACCAAGGCAGGGTGGCCCGAAAAAGAAAAACTTCCATCATCATTCACGCCATCACTGTCTTGCCAGAGGCATGCTTGCACTACAGTTATAAAACTGCAACATTAACACCCCTCCTTCAGAGTGCAGGCACTGTACTTCCCATCTCCAGGACTCAAGTCCAGCCTGCTGGTTTCCCTGAATCCCTTCATAAATGTTACTTTGCTCACACTCCAGCAGCATGTCAAGTCCTAAAATTCATTTGTCTCCATTTGCTCCTATCTAACACACACACGCTTGCTGGAAGTCCAAGCCCCTCACACATAAAACCTCTTTTACCCCCTCCCTCTAACCTTTACTAGGCTGATCCCTACCCCGCCTTCCCTCCACTACAGATTTACACACTCAAAGTCATTCTATTTCGTTCCAGTCTCTTTACATGTCCAAACCATTTCAATAACTCCTCCTCAGCTCTCTGGATAATAGTTTTGGTAATCCCGCACCTCCTCCTAATTTCCAAACTATGGATTCTCTGCATTATATTCACACCACACATTGCCCTCAGACATAACATCTCCACTGCCTCCAGCCTTCTCCTTGTTACAACATTCACCACCCATGCCTCACACACACACAAAAGCACTGGTACAACTATACTCTCATATATTCCCCTGTTTCCTTTCATGGATAAAGTTCTTTGTCTCCACAGACTTCTCAGTGCACCACTCACAATTTTTTCCTCGTCAATTCTATGATTCACCTCATCTTTCATAGACCCATCTGCTGATACGTCCACTCCTAAAATACGAATACATTCACTTCCTCCATACTCTTTCCCTCCAATCTGATATCCAATCTTCCGTTGCTTAATTTTTTTTTATCCTCATCACCTTACTTTTTCCTATATTCACTTTCAATTTCTTTCTTTTATATGTATACCCTACCAAACTCATCCACCAACCTCTGCAACTTCTCTTCAGAATCTCCCAAAAGCAGAGTGTCATTAGCAAAGAGCAACTGTGACAACTCCCACTTTGTGTTAGATTCTTTATCTTTTAACCCCACACCTCTTGCCAACATCCGAGCATTCACTTCTCTTACAACTCCATCTATAAATACATACAGTGGTCCCTCGTTGTTCGTAATTAATCCGTTCCTGGAGCCGTTACTATAAACGAAATTTACGATTTATGAATCAATTTTCCCATTAGAAATAATGTAAATACAATTAATCCATTCCTGACACCCAGAAGTATTAAAACAAAAAAAATTTTAACATGAAATATACATGTAGTACATAAACAATACAATGGGAAATGATGAATGAAACATTAACAGCATAACACTTACCTCTATTGGAGATTCTTCTTAGTGTATGGGAGACTGGAGGAGGAGAGAGAGTAGATTGTTTACAGTTTGGAAGGGGAATCCCCTTCCATCAACACCTCAGGTACCATTTGCTTTTCTGGGGTTGCTTCTCTTCTCTGTTTCTTAATGCCACTAGGACCACCTTGAGAGTCACTGGAGTCCTGTCTAACAAAATAACTGTGGAGAGAGCTCTGTTTCTGGCATCTCTTTAACACTTCCCTAAAATGGCCCAAGACTTTGTCACTGTACATGTTGCCAACCTGGCTTGCAACAACCTTGTTAGGGTGATTTTTTCTCCATAAAGCTTTCCATCTTACCCCACATAGTAAAAATCTCTTTAATTTCTGAAGAAGGCACCTTCTTCCATCTCTCTTCCTCCTCCTCTGCAGCAAGATTCTGAGCTGCGATGTGTTGCTCTTCCTGCTGAAGCTCTTGCAGCTCCTCAGTTTGGGGAGCTCTTCATTGTGGTCTTCCACCAATTCTTCCACATCCTCCAAACTCACATCCAACCCCATGGAACTCCCCAGTGCCACAATTGATTTTACAACAGACATAGGCTCATTAGGGTCAGTCCCAAATCCTTCAAAATCCCTCTTGTCGACACAATCTGGCCACAATTTTCTCCAGGCAGAGTTCGAAGTCCTGGTAGTCACTCCCTCCCAAGCCATACCTATAAGGGTTATGCAGTAGAGGATGCTGAAGTGTTCTCTCCAAAATTCCCTTAGGGTCAAGTGAGTGTCTGTGGTCATAGTCAAGCACCTGTGAAACATTGCTTTTGTGTAGAGTTTTTTAACCCTTTCAGGGTCCAAGGCCCAAATCTGGAGTCACGCACCAGTGTCCAAGAATTTTCAAAAAAAAAAAATTGTTATTTTTTCTTATGAAATCGTAGAGAATCTTTTTGTGAAGGTAATAAAACAAAAAGTACGAAATTTGGTGGAAAATTGACGAAATTATGCTCTCGCGAATTTTGATGTGTCAGCGATATTTACGAATCGGCGATTTTGCCGACTTTGACTCCCATTTTAGGCCAATTACATTATTCCAATCAACCAAATTCTTAGCTATTTCACTAGTATTACTTCTATTCTATCGATTGAGCACAAGAAATCGCCAAGTCAACTGTTTCAATTACAAAATAAAGTGATCGGAAATTGTTAATTTGCCAATTTAACACAAAGTTCAAAAATATTCCAATTTCAAAATAGGGTCCAGAATGAACAATGTAGGCATTCCTGGCACTAAACTAACATTTCCTCTGTTCATTAGTTATGTTTTGAGGCTTTACAAATAAATTCCATTTTGATTTTTATTCACATAATGAATTTTTATTCACACCAAAAAATAGAAGATTTACTGTATTCAATACTGTAATAATTGTATAAATATCATCACCATATTTGTGAATGTATATTAGACCCACCAGCTGACGTGTATTAGACGTGTGAGGTCGTTTGTTTACTCTTGAATATCGGCAAAAATTTAACATTTCCGCTATTTGAGCTCAGTTTCAAGCCATTTCCAATGCTAAAACCAATCAAAATCATCTCTATTTCTGTAATATGTCTTCCATTCTATCAAACGAGACAAGAAATAACAAATACAACTATAAAAAACATACGAAAAAACACTGCAAAGTTGCTGTTTTAACCCTTTCAGGGTCCAAGGCCCAAATCTGGAGTCACGCACAGTGTCCAAGATATTTCCAAAAAAAAATTTGTTATTTTTTTATGAAATCGTAAAGAATCTTTTTGTGAAGGTAATAAAACAAAAAGTACGAAAATTGGTGGAAAATTGACGAAATTATGCTCTCGCGAATTTTGATGTGTCAGCGATATTTACGAATCGGCGATTTTGCCGACTTGACTCCCATTTTAGGCCAATTACATTATTCCAATCAACCAAATTCTTAGCTATTTCACTAGTATTACTTCTATTCTATCGATCGTGAGCACAAGAAATCGCCAAGTCAACTGTTTCAACTACAAAATAAAAGTGATCGGAAATTGTTAATTTGGCCAATTTAACACAAAGTTCAAAATATTCCATTTCAAATAGGGTCCAGAATGAACAATGTAGGCATTCCTGGCACTAAACTAACATTTCCTCTGTTCATTAGTTATGTTTTGAAGCTTTACAAATAAATTCCATTTTGATTTTTTATTCACATAATGAATTTTTATTCACACCAAAAAATAGAAGATTTACTGTTATGCAATACTGTAATAATTGTATAAATATCATCACCATATTTGTGAATGTATATTAGACCCACCAGCTGATGTGTATTAGACGTGTGAGGTCGTTTGTTTACTCTTGAATATCGGCAAAAATTTAACATTTCCGCTACTTTGAGCTCAGTTTCAAGCCATTTCCAATGCTAAAACCAATCAAAATCATCTCTATTTCTGTAATATGTCTTCCATTCTATCAAATGAGACCAAGAAATCGCAAATACAACTATAAAAAACATACGAAAAAACACTGCAAAGTTGCTGTTTTAATCGAAAAATCATGATTTCATTTTTTTTCTCTCATTATGCACAGTGTGCTGCAGGATCTGTTTTATGTGGTGCACACATACCACATAGATGTATTCTCTCATATCTAGGCCCAAATGTACCATTCACAGTTTATCAGAGTGAGCTGAGCTCATGGCGTAGATCTACGGTTTGGACCCTGAACGTAAAGCCGTAGATCTACGGGACGGACCCTGAAAGGGTTAATCGAAAAATCATGATTTCATTTTTTTTCTCTCATTATACACAGTGTGCTGCAGGATCTGTTTTATGTGGTGCACACATACCACATAGATGTATTCTCTCATATCTAGGCCCAAATGTACCACTCACAGTTTATCAGAGTGAGCTGAGCTCATGGCGTAGATCTACGGTTTGGACCCTGAACGTAAAGCCGTAGATCTACGGGACGGACCCTGAAAGGGTTAAAGTTTGCAATAACCTGCTGGTCCATGGGTTGGAGGAGAGGAGTGGTATTCGGGAGCAAGAACTTTACTGTGATGAACCCAAACTCCTCGAAAATTAGGTCATCCAAGTTTGGAGGATGAGCAGGTGCATTGTCCATTACTAGCACGCACTTGAGATCCAGTTTCTTTTCCAGGAGATACTCCTTCACACTAGGGCCAAACACTTCATTGAACCACTCGACGAAAATTTCCCTCGTGACCCATGCCTTACTATTAGATTTCCAAAACACACACAATTTACTCTTCATAACATTGTTTTTCCTGAACACTCTGGGATTTTCAGAATGGTAACACTAGTAATGGCTTCACTTTGAAATCCCCACTAGCATTAGCGCAGAACATTAGCGTCAGCCTGTCTTTCATAGGCTTATGTCCTGGCATTGCCTTTTCCTCTTGTGTAATGAAGGTCCTCTTTGGCATTTTCTTTCAAAAGAGGCCCTGTTTCGTCACAATTTGAACACTTGTTCAGGTTTCAGTCCTTCACTGTTTATGTACTCCTGGAATTCATGCACATATTTTTCAGCCGCCTTGTGGTCCGAACTGGCAGCCTCACCATGCCTTACCACACTGTGTATGCCAGTACGGTTCTTAAATCTCTCAAACCAGCCTTTACTGGCCTTAAATTCACTCACTTCACCACTATTTGCAGGCAATTTCTTTACCAAATCTTCAGCAACTGCCTAGCCTTTTCACAAATAAACGAAGTCATAAGAGTATCTCCTGCTAATTGTTTCTCATTTATCTACACCAATAATAACTTCTCAACCTCTTCCAGTACTGGTGATCTCATTTTTGTCAGCATAGTTACTCCCTTTGCAACAACAGCATCCTTTATTTCATTTTTCTTGGCCACTATGGAACATAAGGTTGTGTAGGGTTTCTTATACATCCTGGACAGTTCGGCCACACTTGTACCACTTTCATATTGTTCAGTGATGGTTTTCTTAAATTTAATCGCATTTCTCACCTTCTTTCCCACAGGCTTGGCACTAGGAGCTTTCTTTGGAGCCATGGTAGCTTATTTAGTACTTGCAAGCACTAAAATAAATGGAATATTATGAAATATTTCGCTGGAGCACACGAGGGGACCTTCGCTCACTGGTAAACAATGCCAGACTGGCTGCCGCCCTGGCTCACGCCGTGCGTATGCGTCCTGGACGAACTACGACTCGCGAGTCAACCTATGAAAAGCGAGTCCATGTTTATACGAAAATACCCCTATGATTGGCGAATTTTACGATTGCCGGGAACTACGAAAAGCGGGGGACCACTGTACATGGAACAACCATGGTGATATCACACATCCCTGTCTAAGGCCTACTTTTACTGGGAAATAATCTCCCTCTCACCTACATACTCTAACCTGAGCCTTTGTCTGGAATGACCAGACAATGTCACATTTCCGAAACATCCTGAGGAGAAGGCAGAAGCAAAGTTCTTTGGAAAGGTTTTTAGTAAAAGTCAAACCTGGTGAGCTTCAACCAGGTCCAAATAGGAAAAAGAGACAGAAAAGAGAAGGGGGACTCTCCTTCCAAACAATAACATTTCCTCCTCCTCCCTTCTCAGCACTATCCTAGTAGACACTCGACTCTTTTCAGCAAAGTAAAGTGAGGTTAAATTGGCATTTATTTCATCTAATTCTTTTGTATTTATGTATTTTAGTATTAAGCAGTGTTTAAATTATTTTACACAACCCCATCAATGTATAATATGTCAATAACAATAGGATTTTTTTTCATAGGAACAGATTAATCGTTTTCCCTATACATATTTCTTATGAGAAAATTCGTTTGGTGTTCGTCCTGTTTGGTATAAGTCCAAGGTTCTGGAATGGATTAAGGACGTATACCGAGGTACCACTGTATTACTCTTCAAGGGGATGGGGGAATGAAAGGGTCCCCTGATACTAGTAATGGGCTCTTGATCCAAGGAACCAGGGTTACTCTCTCCTTCCTTGGACTGTGCCTGACTATATACCTCCTATTACCCAGGTATTGTATAACCATTATGGGAGTCATGTGTTTCTCCATAAATATAATAAGCTTACAGATGACCATCCATCCCTCCACAAGTCTTCAGTATTTCTTTTCTACAAAAATTTGTATCATCAAAGACTCTGATTATTTTCATACTTTTGTTCTACCTCCCCACACCTGTATAACTGGTGAATTTTGTTTAATGTTGTAGAAGGAACAACAAGTACTGTTGCTGCTAGTGTACAGTGGACCCCCGCATAACGATTACCTCCGAATGCGACCAATTATGTAAGTGTATTTATGTAAGTGCGTTTGTACGTGTATGTTTGGGGGTCTGAAATGGACTAATCTACTTCACAATATTTCTTATGGGAACAAATTCGGTCAGTACTGGCACCTGAACATACTTCTGGAGTGAAAAAATATCGTTAACCGGGGGTCCACTGTATATTTAAAACAAAATTACCTTAAATGCAAAGAGCTGTATATGATTATGGTACCAATAAGTCTCACCTGTACGCATGTAACTTCTGCTGAGCTGAAGTCGAAAGTAGCTACAATATCTTCTCCCAGCCTGAAGCTGGTTTTGTAAATGCAGAACCGCACTACCTTGCCTCGAGTATTTGTTATATTATACTGGCTAACATTTTTCCGAGTGGAAACATTCTGCACAAAAAAATATGCAATATTGATTAAAAAGGTATAATTACATAAATATGAAAGTTTTTATTATTAAAAATAGGTTTTAAATCCTAAATATGGAGATACTTCTCAGCAGAAAGCTTATAAAAATTTATGCACTTGGCAGTAGTACCAAAGAGTATGTATTCTTTTCATTTAACACCATTGAAATTTTCCCACTTTCCCTTGATTATTAACATAATCAAGGGGAAGTGATGACCCATAATTCAGGTTTATAACTGGTAAAATTGATCTCTTTTCAACTGCCATATTCTCATTATGCTGTAAAACATACAGCAAATACTTCATTTATCAACAAAGTAGAGTACTATTTGAATGTTTTAAACATTTATATTCACTCCTTCCATATTTTAATGTATAAAAATTTAGAAATAAAAATATTTGATTAAAAGTGTACAGTTTTCTCTTGGGATCCTAAACTTGCATAGTTCACATTTTCACTTACTGTAGTTTAATTATGTTATAAGTCAAAATGAGCTCATAAGAGGTCATATTTTTTATTCTGCTTCATTTCATATGTAGTGCAATTCATAATGACATTGTTATCAATATACAACAGTTACCACATGCTACTTATGAACTACTAGCCAAGACCCTCCAAGGGAATTTCTACTGTCTTGTCTTATGAATATGAAAGCCTATTAAATGTGTTGCATTCCATACCACGTGTCACAAAACTACCTCATTGGTAACTACCCAAATACGTACTCTATTCCTAGCCCCAACAAACTCTATTGAAATCTCACTCCTCATAAAAACACTCAAGAACAAGGCAGGAGACCCAAATAACTTACCACCACTAATGTATAAAAAAGCTTCTCATTTGTCGTCATCCATTATTGCAACACTTTTTAACAAGTCGACTGAATCTTCAACCTTCCCATCCCTACTCAAGACAGCAAGGGTTACTCTGATCCACAAAGGAGGTGATCCTACTGATTTAAATAACTATAGATCTATATCTATATCTTCTATCTACAATCATCGAAAAAATAATTCACAAGCAAGTTTACTCCTACTTAGTATCCAACAACATACTTAACCCCTGTCAGTTTGGATTTAGGTCAAGCAAAAGTACAAATAATGCATTTACACATATGCTTGAACTTTTATATACGATGCTTGAAAAAAAAGGAAATTCCACTGGGTCTCTTCACAGACCTACGGAAAGCATTTGATACGGTCAGCCACGATCTCTTGCACCTAAAACTTGAACATTATGGTGTCTGAGGACACGTGTTTGATTACCTAAAATCATATCTTAACAACAGACACCAGTATGTATACACAAATGGTGTTGTGCAAGAATGGTATAAAATACCGACAATATGAAAGTTAAGACACATGTGCAACATCTGGATATCTTTATTGTAGACGTTTTGCCATCCAGTGGCTTTATCAATACAGATTCTAGGACATAATTGGAAGGCAGTAGAACAATATACAAAAGATGAGGTAATCAGTCCCTCAGCCTTGGACTGATTACCTCATCTTTTGTATATAGTTCTACTGTCTACCAATTATGTCCTAGAATCTGTATTGATAAAGCCACTGGATGGCGAAACGTCTACAATAAAGATATCCAGATGTTGCACATGTGTCTTAACTTTCACAAATGGTGTTGCCTCCACCACACAACCTGTTCTTGTTAGAGTCCTCCAGGGTAGTGTCTTTGGACCACTACTCTTTCTCATTTACATCAATGACCTCCCCAATGCTTCTAAACTACTTAAACCATACTTAGAAACACTGTAAATGATGAACTACTAAAAGTATCCACTTGGATACTTCATACTGTTTGGAAGCAGCTGCAAATATTCAGCTAAACAAATCGGTAAATGGTTCTCTCATTTCAAGACACACTGATGGCAAATTTCTAGGGCTCCACATTGACTGCTGTCTTAAATTTCAGACCCACATACAGCATATTTCAAAAAAATCTCCAAAACAGTAGGCATCCTTTCTAAGATATGGTACTATGTCCCCCAGACAGCACTTCTTGCTCTTTACCACTCTCTCATCTACCCTTACCTCACCTATGGTATTTGTGCATGGGGTTCAACCACAGCAAATCACCTTAAACTTTTAATAATCCAACAAAAAGCTGCTGCGAGACTGATTACAAACTCCTGCGCCAGGCAACACACCCCACTGCTATTAAAGAGTTTGAACCTGCTTAACATATAAAATACTCACTCATATTATTGTGTGTACTACATACATGGAACATTATTCTTCAATATTAATCCTCTTCTCAAACTCTTTCTTGAGAACTACAATAGAATGCACTTGCATAACACAAGACACAAAACACTCTTTGATATCCCTCATGTCCATCTCTCCCTATGCAAAAATGCTATGCACATAAAGGGCCCAAAGATCTGGAATTCATGGCCTGAATATACAAAGGGCCCTTGCTGCCTGCACACCAATTCAAGGCTCTACTTAGAAATCACCTCAACTCCCAAAATTAACCACACAAACACTATACATTATTTCCACCACCAACTCAAAAATTCCTAAATATTTTAAGATTATTTCAAAATTAAAATGGTTTCAATCTCAGCATGTAAAATGTGCTGAAATATAATACTGTAACCTGTTAATCAATTTATCTCAATTATAAATTCAATTGGAGGGAGGGGGTAAAGGAGGTTTTGTGTGCGAGGGGCTTGGACTTCCAGCAGGCATGCGTGAGCGTGTTTGATAGGAGTGAATGGAGACAAATGGTTTTTAATACTTGACGTGCTGTTGGAGTGTGAGCAAAGTAACATTTATGAAGGGGTTCAGGGAAACCGGCAGGCCGGACTTGAGTCCTGGAGATGGGAAGTACAGTGCCTGCACTCTGAAGGAGGGGTGTTAATGTTGCGGTTCAAAAAAAAACTGTAGTGTAAAGCACCCTTCTGGCAAGACAGTGATGGAGTGAATGATGGTGAAAGTTTTTCTTTTTCAGGCCACCCTGCCTTGGTGGGAATCGGCCAGTGTGATAATAAAAAAAAATAATAATATAAATTCAATTACTGCTAAACCACTAACTACCTCTGGAGTTTACCTGGAGAGAGTTCCGGGGGTCAATGCCCCCGCGGCCCGGTCTGTGACCAGGCCTCTTGGTGGATCAGAGCCTGATCAACCAGGCTGTTACTGCTGGCTGCACGCAAACCAACGTATGAGCCACAGCCCGGCTGGTCAGGAACCGACTTTAGGTGCTTGTCCAGTGCCAGCTTGAAGACTGCCAGGGGTCTGTTGGTAATCCCCCTTATGTATGCTGGGAGACAGTTGAACAGTCTCGGGCCCCTGACACTTATTGTATGGTCTCTTAACATGCTAGTGACACCCCTGCTTTTCATTGGGGGGATGTTGCATCGTCTGCCAAGTCTTTTGCTTTCATAGTGAGTGATTTTCATGTGCAAGTTTGGTACTAGTCCCTCTAGGATTTTCCAGGTGTATATAATCATGTATCTCTCCCACCTGCATTCCAGGGAATACAGGTTTAGGTACCTCAAGTGCTCCCAGTAATTGAGGTGTTTTATCTCCGTTATGCGCGCCGTGAAGGTTCTCTGTACATTTTCTAGGTCAGCAATTTCACCTGCCTTGAAAGGTGCTGTTAGTGTGCAGCAATATTCCAGCCTAGATAGAACAAGTGACCTGAAGAGTGTCATCATGGGCTTGGCCTCCCTAGTTTTGAAGGTTCTCATTATTCATCCTGTCATTTTTCTAGCAGAGGCGATTAATACAATGTTATGGTCCTTGAAGGTGAGATCCTCCGACATGATCACTCCCAGGTTTTTGACGTTGGTGTTTCGCTCTATTTTGTGGCCAGAATTTGTTTTGTACTCTGATGAAGATTTAATTTCCTCATGTTTACCATATCTGAGTAATTGAAATTTCTCATCGTTGAACTTCATATTGCTTTCTGCAGCCCACTGAAAGATTTGGTTGATGTCCGCCTGGAGCCTTGCAGTGTCTGCAATGGAAGACACTGTCATGCAGATTCGGGTGTCATCTGCAAAGGAAGACACGGTGCTGTGGCTGACATCCTTGTCTATGTCGGATATGAGGATGAGGAACAAGATGGGAGCGAGTACTGTGCCTTGTGGAACAGAGCTTTTCACCGTAGCTGCCTCGGACATTACTCTGTTGATGACTACTCTCTGTGTTCTGTTAGTGAGGAAATTATAGATCCATCGACCGACTTTTCCTGTTATTCCTTTAGCACGCATTTTGTGCGCTATTACGCCATGGTCACACTTGTCGAAGGCTTTTGCAAAGTCTGTATATATTACATCTGCATTCTTTTTGTCTTCTAGTGCATCTAGGACCTTGTCGTAGTGATCCAATAGTTGAGACAGACAGGAGCGACCTGTTCTAAACCCATGTTGCCCTGGGTTGTGTAACTGATGAGTTTCTAGAAGGGTGGTGATCTTGCTTCTTAGGACCCTTTCAAAGATTTTTATGGTATGGGATGTTAGTGCTATCGGTCTGTAGTTCTTTGCTGTTGCTTTACTGCCCCCTTTGTGGAGTGGGGCTATGTCTGTTGTTTTTAGTAACTGTGGGACGACCCCCGTGTCCATGCTCCCTCTCCATAGGATGGAAAAGGCTCGTGATAGGGGCTTCTTGCAGTTCTTAATGAACACGGAGTTCCATGAGTCTGGCCCTGGGGCAGAGTGCATGGGCATGTCATTTATCGCCTGTTCGAAGTCATTTGGCATCAGGATAACATCGGATACGCTTGTGTTAACCAAATTCTGTGGCTCTCTCATAAAAAATTCATTTTGATCTTCGACTCTCAGTCTGGTTAGCGGCTTGCTAAAAACTGAGTCATACTGGGACTTGAGTAGCTCACTCATTTCCTTGCTGTCATCTGTGCAGGACCCATCTTGTTTAAGTAGCGCCCCAATACTGGACGTTGTTCTCAACTTTGATTTGGCATAGGAGAAGAAATACTTTGGGTTTCTTTTGATTTCATTTATGGCTTTTAGTTCTTCCCGCGATTCCTGACTCCTATAAGATTCCTTTAGCTTAAGTTCGATGCTTGCTATTTCTCTGACCAGTGTCTCCCTACGCATTTCAGATATATTGACCTCTTTTAGCCGCTCTGTTATTCTTTTCCGTCGCCTGTAAAGGGAGCGCCTGTCTCTTTCTATTTTGCATCTACTCCTCATTTTTCTTAGAGGAATAAGCCTTGTGCATACATCGAGTGCCACCAAGTTAATGTGTTCTAGGCATAAGTTGGGGTCTGTGTTGCTTAGTATATCTTCCCAGCTTATATCGGTTAGGACTTGGTTTACTTGGTCCCACTTTATGTTTTTGTTACTGAAGTTGAATTTGGTGAATGCTCCCTCGTGACTAACCTCATTATGTCGGTCTGGGGCTCCACGAATACATGTCTGAACCTCAATTATGTTGTGATCTGAGTATATTGTTTTTGATATGGTGACATTTCTTATCAGATCATCATTGTTAGTGAAGATGAGGTCTAGTGTATTCTCCAGTCTAGTAGGCTCTATTATTTGCTGGTTTAAATTGAATTTTGTGCAGAGATTTAAAAGCTCGTGTGAGTGTGAGTTTTCATCAGAGCTGCCTCCTGGTGTTATTACTGCAACAATATTATTTGCTATATTCCTCCATTTTAGGTGCCTTAAGTTGAAATCCCCCAGGAGCAAGATGTTGGATGCAGGAGCTGGAAGATTTTCCAGACAGTGGTCAATTTTTAACAGCTGTTCCTGGAATTGCTGGGAAGTTGCATCCGGAGGCTTGTAGACTACCACAATGACTAGGTTTTGGTTCTCGACCTTTACTGCTAAAACTTCCACTACATCATTTGAGGCATTAAGCAGTTCTGTGCAAACAAGTGACTCTGCAATGTACAGGCCAACCCCCCCCCTTTTGCCTGTTCACTCTGTCACATCTGTAGAGGTTGTAACCTGGGATCCATATTTCGTTGTCCAAGTGATCCTTTATGTGGATGTCAGTGAAAGCCGCAAACACTGCCTTTGCCTCTGCAAGCAGTCCACGGATGAAAGATATTTTGTTGTTTGTTGCTGGCTTTAGACCCTGTATATTTGCAAAGAAGAATGTCATCGGACTGGTGGTATTGTTGGTACTGGGGGGGATTTCTTTTCCGGCATTAGTATCTGTATCTGTTGGTTTGGAGTGGAGGCCATCGACTGTGGTTCCACTCCAGGAATGACTGGATTTGGTGTACGATTTCTGCCATTTCCTGCCAGTTTTTTTTCCTTCCTGGCACTAAAAACCTCTCCCTCTTGAGTGGCTGTGGCTACCCAGGTTTTCCCATGGCCTGGATGTTTTGTATCTTTTTGTCCCCTTTAGATGGTGTGCCTGGCAATTTAAGTTATAGCACAGTCTTTCCTGTACTGAAGAGGTACACATTTCAGGGTGAAAAAGCTTACAGGAAGGGAGTTTGCATTTTCCTGTTGTCATATGGGCACGGCATTTTCTAGGGTGGTCATAGTTGCACGTCCCGTCTGTTTTTCCAGATTTCCCATGCCAGCAGATACCAAGTGCATAGTATGTGCACAGGCTTGGTTTCCGTTTGCCTTGGGTTTCTGTGACTGTATTCCCTGTTGGTGCATGTTTACCTGTCTTATTCCTATCCTCCCTAGCACCAACAATGGAGCTCCCACCAGTTGTTTTTGGTAATATATCCTCACTATTGCTAGTGGAGTTCTCGTGTTTGCTATTTCCTGTGGTATTTCTAGTTTGCAATATTGGTTTTATCTTATCTTTGACTACACTTGTTTCCCAACTATGTTATACATGCCTAGTATTAAGTAGTCTGTTAAGCATTTAGTTTAGTCTGCCTGAAATGCCCCGGCATGATAGTGGCTTTCAAAATTGTAATTACACATTGTAAACTATGCAAAGAAATAAAATCCTTAATCCTTAATTACATGTCATTATGATTTCGTGAGTTGTGTTGCATTATGGCAGGATTGCTGGTCATGTCTTTCAGTCTCATAAACATAATATGACAGATGAATCTTAGAAACTAATGTTGACATTTAGTATTCATTTATTTTTACTATCCTTCATATTTCCTAACACTTCTTATTTCTGTGATATATCTTTTCCAGTCCAGGAGGCCTGGTGTGAGACAGGGTTGCAGAGGCAATGAAGTACAGTATGTAAATAAGACACAGTGTGCAGGTTATGGCATCTCATTAACAAAGACATCTCATCCACCAGGGTCTCTGTCAATTTTCAAATTAAGAATCAATGAAGCCCCTGGTAGATGAAACATCTTTATTAATAAAATTCCATAACCTACACAGTGTCATATTTGCATACTACTGTCAGTATATTCTACCACTGTAATACCATAGCCAATAATCCCTGGAACCATTAACATATATACCTTTGAGCTTTATAAGCTGAAGAACTGAAGGAATATCAGAAATGCTTATTTGCCTAGCATATAATTGAAACATTCATTATCTCTGTAACTGCTAAAAAATCAAAGCTTGCCTGAATAATTTGTAGAGCAGTGTGCCTTGGAGTGTCTCGATGAGGTGTATGTAGAAATGGATTCGAGGGTGCTAGATCCCCACTTTCACTATAAATACAAGCTTCACTTAGCCCTGTAAAAAAATAAAATTATTATTATTATTATTATTTTTTATTCAAACCTCTCATTAACAAATTTCAGCAATTTTAGACAAAAAAAACTGACTGGACAAATATTATAATCATTTGGAGAAAATGGTAAAAAGTCTATAATTCTGGATTTTGTCTGTAGTAATAGTGACCAGTTGTCTTCTGAAATATTGGACCAAGTCTGATGACTCTAACATTTGTCCAGTACTGACCAGAGTGGCCATGTCCAGGACCTGTCTGTCTGATTTGTTTCCTAAGCTTTAGACTGCCTGCACCAGTTTATTGTTGTAGTCGCTCATACACTCCTCATTCAGTCTCTAATTTCTCCTGAAGTATTTTATGTGACCTTATTAGCATTATTCAGTAAAGTGTAATTAACAATGGCTTCTAAAGCAAGTGGTGATGTCAAGAGGAAATGTGTGGTTCCATGTTCAGCAGAAACTTGAACTGATAAAGAAGGTTGAGTCTGGGTTTTCAGTGCCACATCTTCTCAGCTTTCTACATTATTTTCACTAGTAGAGCTTTACAGCTCCTCTGACCCAGAATAAAAGTTATTCTGAGTCTCCACTATTAATCATGGGGGTTTACATTTCATCTCTCCACCATGAAAAGGTAAATAAAATAACTAAATTACAAAAAGTACTATAAAATTTCTATAATACAGTACTGTACTGTATTGTAGGTGGTAGGTTGGCAGACAGCAACCACCAGGGAGGTACTGCCGTCCTGCCAAATGAGTGTAAAACGGAAGCCTGTAATTGTTTTACATGATGGAAGGATTGCTGGTGTCTTTTTTGTCGCATATACATGCAAGATTTCAGGTATGTCTTGCTACTTCTCCTTACACTTAGGTCACACTACAGGTACATTATTATTATTCTTTTTTATGAACACATCGGCTGTTTCTCACCAAGGTAGGGTGGCCTGAAAAAGAAAAACTTCCATCATCATTCACTCCATCACTGTCTTGCCAGAGGCATGCTTACACTACAGTTATAAAACAGCAACATTAACACCCCTCCTTCAGAGTGCCGGCACTATACTTCCCATCTCCAGGAATCAAGTCTGGCCTGCTAGTTGATTCTTGATACACATACATGTACAAGCATATATATACACACCCCTCTGGGTTTTCTTCTATCTTCTTACTAGTTCTTGTTTTTGTTTATTTCCGCTTATTTCCATGGGGAAGTAGAACAGAATTCTTCCTCCGTAAGCCATGCGTGTTGTACGAGGAGACTAAAATGCCGGGAGCAAGGGGCTAGAGCCCTTAAATTTAAAAGGAGAAACTTTTGTTTTTCTTTTTGGGCCACCCTGCCTCGGTGGGATACGGCCAATTTATTGTAAGGAGGAGGATTGCTGGTGTCTTTTTTCTGTCTCATAAACATGCAAGTTTTCAGGTACTTCTTGCTACTTCTACTTACACTTAGGTTACACGTCACTTGCATGTATAAGCACATATAAACACACCCCTCTTGGTTTTCTTCTATTATCTTACTAGTTCTTGTTCTTGTTTATTTCCTCTTATCTATATGGGTAAGTGGAATTCTTCATCTGTAAGCCATGCACGTTGTAAGAGGCGATTAATATGCTGGGAGCAAGGGACTAGTAATCCCTTTTCCTGAATACATTACTAAAGTTAAAAAGAGAGACTCGTTTTTCTTTTTGGACCACCCTGCCTTAGTGGGATACAGCTGGTTTGTTGAAAGAAAGAAGAAGAAGAAGTACTGTATTGTAGTACTACAGGCTACAGTTCCCATATTGCTAGTGTCTGGTTGTTGTCCAAACCAGGAGACCAAGTTTGTTTGCTCAGAACACAATGAGATAATCATGAACAATTCATAATTTAGAAGTTTCCAACAATTTAGTCAGTTAATTGGAGGGATCGCTGTATTATTATTATTGTGTGTGTTCCACACATTATGCAGATGATATTCCAGGCCTATGATAACTGTACTAAACTCAATTAGTCCATTAAAACTTAATTTTGTATGATACAAATCTTCAACAAGCTTTGTAAACTGCTCCAGCCACTTATGATGAATGTATATCACACTAATGGAATTACCACACTAATGGAATTACCAGACAGCACTGTACCCAAAATGGGTCATAGTGAGAATAAATCAAATAGAAAATCATTCATTGTGTTATGAATATGATGACTGGTTGCTTGATCAAATTTAAGTCAACGAATGAGAAAGCTGGATTTTGGTATAGTTTGAGCAATTGGCAAGGACTGGCTTGGTCAATAGGGTGCTGCCCACAGAAGCTGTAAGTTGCTGATTGGTTATTTTAACCCTTAACCCTTTGACTGTTTCGGTCATATATATATGTCTTACGAGCCACCGTGTTTGACGTATATATACTCAAAAATTCTAGCGGCTTCAAATCGAGGAGGAGAAAGCTGGTAGGCCCACATGTGAGAGAATGGGTCTGTGTGGTCAGTGTGCGCCATATAAAAAAAATCCTGCAGCACGCAGTGCATAATGAGGAAAAAAAACTCTGATAGTGTTTTTGGATTATAATGCTGACTTTGAAGTGTATTTTCGTACAGTTTTTATGGTTATATATATATATGGAAAACATATTATAGAAATAGAAGTGATTTTGATTGGTTTTACTATGAAAAGGGCCTTGAAATGGAGCTCAAAGTAGGAGAAATGTTTGATTTTTGCCGATGTTCAAGAGCAAACAAATGATGTCATTGTCCAATAAATGTCCACCTAGCCATTCTAATATGCAGTCATAAGTGAGTTGATGCTTTTTATACAATTATTATAATATTGCAATAGTCTGCATAACAGTAAATCTTCTATTTTTTGTTTGAATAAAAATTCAAAACAGAAAGCAAGAGTAATATCAGAGGAGCCTGGAGATGTGACTGATGAACAAAGAAAATGCTATTTTAGAGCCAGGAATGTCTGCATTGTTCATTCTGGACCCTATTTTGAAATTGGCATATTTTTTTATTTGCGTGAACTTGGCCAAATTGCCAATTTCTGACCACTTTATTGGGTAGTTGAAATCAGTAAAGGGTAGTTTCTTGTACACAATCAATAGAACAAATGGAGTTCTAAAGAAACAACTATGAGTTTGGTCAACTGGAACTATGGAATTAGCTGAAAATAGGGCTCAAAGTGGGCGAAATCGCCAATTCGTAAATATCGCCAAGGTCACTAACTTCACGAGAGCGTAATTCCCTAAGTGTTCCATCAAATTTCGTACTTTTGGTGTCATTACCATTGGGAAAAGATTCTCTATCATTTCATAAGAAAAATAATTTTTTTTTTTCAAATATTTTGCAACACCAGGAGACACCTCAGGATTTGGGGTTTCGACATAAAAGGGTTCAACTGCCCAAATGAAGATCTAAGTTTTTTCTACATGCTTTCAAATGGGGGAAATCAAGGTCGGGGCGCTACGTGTGTAAAAGTAGATCTACGTTTGGACAGTTAAACCCTTTGAGGGTCGACAGGCCCTCTCTGAAACTCGTTCTCAGGGTCGGCCAAATTTAAAAAAAAAAAAAATTATTTTCTCTTATGAAAAGATAGAGAATCTTTTCCCGATCATAAAGACACCAAAAGTTTGAAATTTGATAGAAAACTTACGAAATTATGCTCTCGCAAAGTTAGCGGTCTCGGCGACGTTCACGCATCGGCGATTTTGCCCACTTTGAGCCCCATTTTCGGCCAATTTCACTGTACTAGTCGACAAAAAACATGAATATTTCGCTAGAACTCCATTTTTTCTATCGAATGGGTGCAAGAAACCACCCATTTATGAAATTCAACTATCCAGTACAGTGGTCAGAATTTAGCAATTTTGCCAATTTCACACAAATTTCAAAAGATGCCAATTTCCGAATAGGGTCCAGAATAAACAAGAAAGACATTCCTGGCACTAAAATGACATTTCCTCTAGTCATTAGTCACGTCTCAAGGCCCCTCTTATATTCTTTTGCTTTCCATTTTGAATTTTTATTCTCACAAAAAAATATAAGATTTACTGTTATGCAGACTACTGCATTAGTGTAAAAAATGGTATAAATATTATTGGTGCACTTGTGAAAGAATATTAGACTCACCAGTTGACGTGTATTGCACGCTTGGCACGATTTGTTTACTTTTGAAGTTTGGTAAAAATCGAACATTTCTGCTACTTTGAGCTCAATTTCAAGGCACCTTTCTTTGTAAAACCAGCCAAAATTATCTCAATTTCTGTAATATGTCTTCCATTCTATAAAATGAGACCAAGAAAACTAGAATACAACAATAAATACCATACGAAAATACACTGCAAAGTCGCTGATTTATTCCAAAAAAATGGTCAAAGTTTTTTTTTTCTCATTATGCACTGTGTGCTGCAGGATTTTTTTTAGACTGTGCACACTGACCACATAGACCCATTCTTTCATATGAAGGCCTACCAGCTTTCTCCCACTAGATTTGAGGCCGCTAGAATTTATGCGTACTAGTACGTCAAAAACCCCTACGCGTAAAACGTACTAGTACGACGAAAACCCTCAAAGGGTTAAGGGTTAAGCGTGCTTGAATAATCTGCACTATGGTGACTGTTCTGAGCTAATCAATCAGAGCTTTCTGCCTGATGTAAGGCAGGAAAAGGCAGTTCAGAGTCAGTTGTCAGGGAGTTAACAGTCTTTAAGCCATCAATGAACAGCAGACAGCAGCAAAACACCATTTGCAGTGGCCGGTGTTGATGATGAGGATAGGCACTGTAACTGGTGACAGTACTGTGAGAAACTACAGTGACTAGTGACAGCTTCAGGAGAAGTTATAACAGTGATACATTGATTATTAGTGATATAGTATCAAGAGGAACTGCAACAATGATAATCTTCAAAAACAGAAATATTATGGTTTCAATATTATAAGAACACTATACCGTGTTCTGTCTCTTCCCACAGTAAAACTGTCACTGTACATTTTTAACTGTGTTTGCCTGAGTCTGCCACCCTTCACATGTATACATGTGAACACACCCAAAAGCTAGGGTAACATTTTGCAACACTAGGGAAAAGTCCCTTTGCCTGACTGATATACATAAGCAGAGTTCTTAATGCCTATTATCATAAACTGGTGAAGTTGTAACCAAAGATTTTAGCAACTATAAAATAATTTTTGTTTTTTCAACACACTGGCCAGCTCCCACCAGGGTAGAGTGACCTGACAAAGAACTTTTTCTTCTTTTTACATTTAGTAATATATACAAGAGAAGGGCTTACTAGCCCCTTGCTCCCAGCATTTTGGTTGCTTCTTACAACACTCATAGCATATTGAGGAAGGATTCTTCTCCACTTCCCCATGGAGACAAAATAATATTACCTGTACTAAAAATGTTATGTACAGTATTAACTTGATTTAACACACACATTAATTATTTTCACTTACATTATCTTACACTTTTCACTCTATAAATCTCTTAAGAAACTTCAATTACCCTGTACATACTTCAATAAAAATAAATCCCACAAATTGATCAAAATATGTACACTTAAAAGAGATATGAAGTCAACAAAGCTTACATGATTAGGAAATATTACCTTGGAGTACAATGACTCTGATAGGAACACGAAGTAGCTTAGTTGGTCCTCCAAGCCTCTGAGTACCAATGGTTATCTTGTAAGCGTATTTAAGCAGCTGACCACGATACGTCGGAGGAGCATCGCAGGGAAGTGTCTCTTTGTATACAACTGTTCACAGGGCAAACAGACAATGTCTTTAAATTTCTTTTTTAATACATCAGCCATTTCCCACCAAGGTAGAGTGACCCAGAGAAGGATATAGTTTCACCATTACTCATTCTCTAGTTCTTTCCAGAACTGTGCAGATATCATGATTCAAATAACCTTCCAAGCTACAAAATTCCCATCCACTGATCAGAGTGCAGGTGCTGTGCTTCCCATCTCCAGAACTCAAGTCTGGATAACCAGTTTTCCTGAATCCATTCATAAATATTACCTTAATCACACCTTAATTAAGAGGGGGGGGGGGTAAACGTGTTTGGAAAGAAAAAAATAAGGAAAATTTATGGAAAAAATGTTTTCTTACTGAAAAATAGTGCATAATTCTGACAACATGTTGATTACCACAACATTTTCTGTGGTAAGTAACATCTGTTACTAATTAATAATACTATACATGATACTTAAAATGCATAAATGAATATGTAGAATATTGTGTAACAAATTACACACAGTAAAGAACAAAAGGCATAATACCATGACTGGAACAATACACAAATAACCAGCACATGGGAGAGAGAGGAGCTTACCATGATGTTTCAGTCTGACTTGGACCATTTACAAACTCACACTGATAGAAAGGTAGCAAGGGCAAAGCTGGTTAGTCCAGTCCACCATGTAATACTGTACTAACAGAATTACTGAACAACTGGATATATGTACATGTAAAGCTTCAAGGCTAATATTATTTTCATCAGAAAGTGATAAACCTGTAGGGGTCATACAGCACCTGGGGAATGGGAGGCAACTGGATATGATCCAGAGGGGTAAATCTACTTCCCTGGATCAAGAGCCCTATTTCGTGAAGCACAAAACCCACGTAGATCATTCAGTGAAATAAGAAGTGGAGGCTTGATCCTCTCTCTGCTAATCCTGAGCTGGTCTGTGTTTAGTCAGGCTTGAGAAAAGACACTGAAGATAATATGATGGTCATTTTTTAGTATATAGTTACTGCAGCAAATACAGTGGCATAAAATGCTGCATCAGCTGGCAAAGAAAGCTGTGTGTGAAGTGGAAAGAAGAAATAAAATTTCAAAGGTAGAGGATACTATCTCCAAGGATACAGATCACTACAGTCGACTAACACCCACGTACCAGTCTTACTGCCAGGTGAACATAGATAGCAGGTGTAAGAGGACTTACCTGTGTGTTTCATCTTGCCATGAAATCAAATTCGGGTTTTTTTGATTGTGAGCTTTTTTTTTTTTTCTTTTTTTGGCTGTGGGATTCAGATCTGAGGCTACCGTATTAAAATATCGAGTACGTTGAGATTCACAAACATGTTCACCTAGCAGCCAATAGGTATCCATGTATCATTTGACAGTTGTGGATCACATATTGGGGTATGATAAACTGATAATATACCCAAGACAGAGCAGGATTTTGAAATGAGCTCCTGTCAAGGCCTCATTTTGATACCAGTGAAGGGCTCTTGATCCAAAGAATTGGAGCCATCCCTCTCATTTCTCAGATTAAATCTTATTGTCTCTCATTCTACTACAAGTTTAGCACTTCCTATAACTGTATTAATAATAATAATAATAAAAATAATAATAATTTGAAACAAGGATAATACTCATGCTCTCTATAGGAATGCATTGACTAAACCAAATAAGGAGACATTCGAGTGCAAATCAATCAGTAATGTGAAAGGAGGAAAGTACACTGTAAAAATTAAAAAAGAGAGGGTTATCAGTCTTTGATGATAAAATTTACCTTAGCTCCTAGTCCTTAAATTCAACATTATAAAAAAATACTGTATAAGAAATATTGTTGGAATAAAGTTTTCAAGAGGAAACAGGATTAATTTCAACAAGTGGCAGATTATTTGGGTTTTGACTGTATGGTTACAGGCCACTGACACATACAGTCTGGAAGTCAACAAGGAGCTCTGGTAGCAGATCGGACTGCAAGAGTAGGAGAACCAGTGAAAATAACCACAGGTACAAAACTTTGTTGCCCTTACATGATCGACTTTCACCAGGCAACAACTGTAGGTCACAAAAGAGGATTTTTGGTTTGGTCGAGAGAACAACATGACCACGTTCCCCTCGATGTGGAGCAAATGATGTATCTGTTAAACACAAAGTATACACTTATAAGGATAAAACAAAATATTTTATCTCCTTCAAATATAAAATTATCAGCACAAGAACTATATCACATTTTTAAAAAAGAATATGAAGAGTCAATAAAAATGTATATTATTATTGCATATTATGATGTTTCAGAGGAGTTGGAAGCATTTTTTGACATACAGCCTCTCCTCACTTACCGATGTAATCATTTACCGACGCCTCAGACTTACAACGGGCTTTCTGACCAGTATTTATACCAAAATAATGTACATTAGAGCTGATTTCCTCTATTCTCTTTATTTCAATATACATTACACTACTGCATAAACATTTAAAAGTATACCAGAAATGTTATAAATGGTGCAAAGGTAACATTAAAACAATATTAAAGATGGGTGACACAAACCCACTACCATTATAGTACTGTATGCTCCTCACTTAGTGACGAATTCGTTTAATGACGTGGTCTTAGGAACAGAACTCCATCATTAAGTGAGGAGACGCTGTACTTCATTTTTTAGCTAAAATAGGTAGATTTATAGGATTGTTCTGTATATAACAATTAATGTTTCATTTCAAATTTCAGCACATTGACTATGAAACTTCTCTTATAGACAGCATATGCACCTTCAATAAAATAAACTAAATATGTACCAGCATTAGCAACAACTCTCTCCTCTGCTTGTTTCGGGTTGGATGCAGGTAAATGTACGCGGTGCTCATTCACCGAACACTGGCAGTGAATTTGTGCACTGCCCCATGCAAGAACTTCACATACATCACTGTAAAAATGAGATGGTACATGTAAGCGAAATTGCTGTAATAAATTCTTAAGATTCAGTACTGCAGTAATACATAGCTGGAATAAATGGCTATATTAATTAAAAATGGGCAATGAGAAGAATGATTTATGCTGGCAACAGTGTTAAAAGTACTGAACTAATATACAGAGGTGGGGTAGTGATAATTACCTATTGATAATATACCAAAACTGGCAAAAAATAGAATGATGAATAGCAATAAAAGTTTTATATGCATTTATATGGTAAAAACTAATGGCAAATTTACATTCATCATTAGTCTTTTGTAGTACAGTAATGTATGTGCCTATCTGTACTGCCAGATGTACACCTGCTTCATTTATGAAGATGCATAATCTATAAATATTAGGTAGAACACCTATGCAACTAATGTGACATATTATGATGGCACATAAGGTGCATGATACATCTGTGTCCTTTTATCCAACATTTTATAGGTAATTCTACCATTATTACAATCTATATAGTAAATGACAAATAAAATGAACATTGTTTTAAGGAAACATAAAAAAAAAAAATTATCTTGTAGCTTCTGCTTTTTCAACACAACAAACATGCACAAAATGAGGGCAGATGGATTTTTGGGTTGCTAACTCCCAGAAAGGAATAGTAAACAGAGCAAAGTCCAGCATCAGCGAGGTAAAAAGCTCAGTTCCCAAGGGCACTGTTCTGGTACCGCTGCTGTTTCCCATCCTCATAGCAGATAGAGATACAAACACCCATCACAGTTTTGTATCATCATTTGCAGATAACACTAAAATAAGCATGAAAGTCACTATGGTAGAAGACACCGAAAAAATTACAGGAAGACATAAGCAGGGTTTTCCAGTGGGCAGTGGAGAACAACATGACATTCAATGGTGATAAGTTCTAGGTGCTTAGGTATGGAAAGAATGAAGAATTTAACCCTTTGACTGTTTTGGTCGTATGTATATATGTCTTACAAGGTACCGTGTTTGACGTATATATAGTACTCATAAATTCTAGAGGCTTCAAATCAAGCAGGAGAAAGCTAGTAGGCCCACATGTGAGAGAATAGGTCTGTGTGGTCAGCGTGCACCATATAAAAAAATCCTGGAGCACGCAGTGCATAATGAGAAAAAAAAAACTCCGACCGTTTTTTTTAATTAAAATGCCGACTTTGTGGTCTATTTTCATATAGTATTTATGGTTCTATTCTCGTTTTCTTGGTCTCATTTGATAGAATGGAAAACATATTATAGAAAGAGAGGTGATTTTGATTGATTTTACTATAAAAAGAACCTGGAAATGGAACTCAAAGTAGGGGAAATGTTTGATTTTTGCCAATGTTCAAAAGTAAACAAATGATGTCATTGTCCAATAAATGTCCAACTATCCATTCTAATATGCAGTCATGAATGGGTTGACATTATTTGTACAATTATTACAATATTGCAGTAGTCTGCATAACAGTAAATCTTCTATTTTTTGTTTGAATAAAAATTCAAAATAGAAAGCAAGAGTAATATCAGAGGGGCCTGGAGACGTGACTGATGAACAAAGAAAATGTTATTTTAGAGCCAGGAATGTCTGCATTGCTCATTCTGAACCTTATTTTGAAATTGTCATATTTTTTAATTTTCATGAAATTGGCCAAATTGCAAATTTCTGACCACATTATTGGGTAGTTGAAATCGGTAAATGGGCAGTTTCTTGTACTCAATCGATAGAAAAAATGGAGTTCTAAAGAAATAGCTATGAGTTTGGTCGAAATTAGCCGAAAATAGGGCTCAAAGTGGACGAAATCGCCGATTTGTAAATATCGCCGAGGTTGCTAACTTTGCGAGAGCATAATTCCGTCAGTTTTCCATCAAATTTCGATTTTTTGGTGTCATTACAACCGGGAAAGATTCTCTATCATTTCATAAATTTTTTTTTTTTTTGAAATTTTGTGACACCAGGAGACACCTCAGGATTGGGGGTTGCAACAGTCAAGGGGTTAAAAGGAACACCGTATACAAAAGTCAAGAGGGTCACTAAATAGAATGAAAGGAACACATAAAAGATTTGGGAATAATTATGTCAGCTGACCTTTCTTTTTAAGAACATAATAAGACAAAGATCACGACAGCCAGGAAGATGATGGGGTGGGTATTGAGAACTTTTAAAACAAGGGAAATAATGGCAATGGTGACACTCTTCAAATCACTAGTGCTCCCTCATTTAGAATACTGCTCAGTGTTGACGGCCCCATTCAAAGCAGAAGAAATATCAGAGCTGGAACAAATACAAAGATTGTTTACAGCTCACACTAAGCCAGTAAAGCACTTAAATTACTGGGAACACCTTAAAATCTTGAACATGTACTCGCTGGAGTGGAGGAGAGAGAGATACATGATAATATATGCCTGGAAAGGACATGAGGGCCTGGTCCCAAATCCGCACACTGCCATAACAACATACTGGAGTGAGAGATATGGGAGGAAGTGCAAAATAAACCAATGAGGAGCAAGGGTGTGGTGAGCACACTAAGGGAACATTGTATCAACATTCGTGGCCCCAGATTATTCAACATCTTACTAGAAGATATCAGAAACATGGCTGGAACAAGTGTAGAAGCCTTCAAGAGGAAACTGGACAAGTATGTTCACCAGGTGCCAGATCAACCAGGCTGTGATGGATATGTGGGGCAGCGGGCCTCCAGCAGCAACAGCCTGGTTGATCAGGCAAGCACTAGATGAGCCTGGCCCATGACTGGGCTCCGAGAGTAGTGAGACTCAAAACTCATCAAGGGTATATCAAAGGAAAAGGTAACATCACTTATGCAACACAGTATTTCAATGTCAATAAATTAAAAGGAGTGAAGAGCTTGCCTGGACTGAGCACGAAGAGCAGGATCTAACGAGGGAACAGTGATGGTGATACAGACCTGCACAGTGTCACCTGCTAGGTGCACAAGACCCCCTAACACTTGAGCCCGTACTTCCACCATTTTCTGCAACAGAATTACTATCAATCAGTGAATGTTGTGTAGTCTGAAGGAAAAAAATTGTATGATCTTAAAATAATTATATTTTTGCTCTAGTTACAAAATATTATTGTTAATGCTAGTTAGGAAGACAACAGGCTTGTCAAAATAGAATACAGTATAAAAAATGTATGCCATGCCCTGTAGCACAGCTAGAATTTCAATCTAGGTGTAAGTATGTTTATTCAGGTACACACAAATCCAGTTATATAGATTATCATACATAGCAGCATATGTGTAGAGAACCTGGGATAACCCAAAAAAGTTAGACAAAGAGACTTATTTCCATTGGGGTCCTTTTAATACCTTATTATTATACTATAAAGGAGATAATATCTTATTATTATACTGTAAAGGAGATATATTAGGAATAAGGTAAAATGAGTTATTTATATTAACATGTGTGTTAGCTAAAAAAATAAAAAATCATCCTCTTCCCTTTCTGTCAATACATTCATTAGGCACTTTTCGGCTCTCTCCTTGAACTGGCTTAAGCCATCCATGATTTCAATCTGAGGGATGGCTTAAAAATCACAAGATGCTTAAAAAATCAAAGAAATCTTTAAAACCACTTGATTTTCACTATTCATGAAAAATTTCCTAAACTACTGTAGGATGCTTTTGTGTTTACTGGTTAATATAATGCAGTGAAAATTAGGCATTAATTGAAAAAAAAAAAAAAATTATCTAGGGTAACTGTAGCTGTCTCAGCTCTCCCCGACGGCTGTGCCACCGACTATGCCACGAATATAGACAAGTTTTAATGGTTACGAGTTAATTACAATAAGCAATGTCTGGATATTGTTGTCAGACTATCATTATAATTTGAGGAAATGCTAAATCCATAGGACTCATACAGTGTATGGGGAATGGAAGGCAATCTAGTTCGATCCAAGGAAGGGGAGGATAAGTTAATTTCCTTGGATCAAGAGCCTCTCATCAGCCTCATGGGGATATTGTTTTGTCCAGAATGGCTGGTAATATGCCACTAAGTAAGTTTATTTAGGTACACATACAGTTACACAAATTATCATATATAGTAAAATATATGTAAATTACCCAGGATAACCAAAAAAAAGTCAAAGTGACTTATTTCCATTGTTGTCCTGAAGTCTTGAACATCTGTGACTGAGTCATCTCTAAATTTATTATTATTTTTTTAGTATTGGAGCACGTACGTTGTATAACCCTCATAGGTTTAGCGCTTCCTTTTTATTATTATAATAATAAGAGCACATAACGAGGCAGTGTGGCAGTAGTTCCTCTGGGAAAGTTGTGGCCCAGAGGCAGTGGTCACCTCAATTAAAAAAAATTACTTAATCGTCGCCAGTGATAAAAAAAACTGTGTGATACTGACAGGTTGAAAATAAACACAACTTGCACATAATGTGACATTTTATTTGAAACGTTTCGGTCCTGACTTTAATAAAATGTGACCCAGAACATTTTCTTGATCCCCAGAACCTACCTGGCATGAACCAGTGTTGTCCTAGTATACTGGTGCTTCTCTCTTATGATCAAGTTTATGAAGAATACTTCTTCTGGTTGTTAACAAACAAGTCTGTAGAAATCTTGTTGTTGTTGTTGAGGTTGTTAAAGAACACTAAACCTTACGCTTTATTGAACCTTATTTCACGGAAGTCGGGTATTGTACTACTACTACTACTACTACTACTACTACTACTACTACTACTACTACTACTACTACTACTACTACTACTACTACTACTCTACTATGCTACTACTACTTCTACTACTACTACTACTACTACTACTACTACTACTGCTGCTGCTGCTGCTACTACTACTACTACTACTACTACTACTACTACTACTACTACTACTACTGCTACTACTACTACTACTACTACTACTGCTGCTGCTGCTACTACTACTACTACTACTACTACTACTACTACTACTACTACTACTACTGCTACTACTACTACTACTACTACTACTACTACTACTGCTGCTGCTGCTGCTGCTACTACTACTACTACTACTACTACTACTACTACTACTACTACTACTACTGCTGCTGCTGCTACTACTACTACTACTACTACTACTACTACTACTACTGCTACTACTACTTCTACTACTACTACTACTACTACTACTACTGCTGCTGCTGCTGCTACTACTACTACTACTACTACTACTACTACTACTGCTACTACTACTACTACTACTACTGCTGCTCCTGCTGCTACTACTACTACTACTACTACTACTGCTACTACTACTACTACTACTACTACTACTACTACTACTACTACTACTGCTACTACTACTACTACTGCTACTACTACTACTACTACTACTACTACTACTACTACTACTACTACTACCACCTCCACCACCACCAATAATAAAAATAATAACAATAATAATCTTTGGTAGGTTAAGACACAGAGGCAACAGTTAGGCAACTTTATTCCGAAACGTTTCGCCTACACAGTAGGCTTTTTCAGTCGAATACAGAAAGTAGGCAGGAACAGTAGAGATGTGAAGACGATGTAATCAGTCCATCACCCTTGAAGTCGTAGAATTTGAGGTTGTCAGTCCCTCAGCCTGGAGAAGTTCAGTTCCATAGTCAGGAACTGAACTTCTCCAGGCTGAGGGACTGACAACCTCAAATTCTACGACTTCAAGGGTGATGGACTGATTACATCGTCTTCACATCTCTACTGTTCCTGCCTACTTTCTGTATTCGACTGAAGAAGCCTACTGTGTAGGCGAAACGTTTCGGAATAAAGTTGCCTAACTGTTGCCTATGTGTCTTACCTACCAACCTGTCGGTATTGTATACCATTTTGATGTTCATAATAATCTTTATTTCTACAAGTACATGTACATGGTGTACAGACCTAGTTGACATCAATGACATACTATTATATAAAAAGCCCCTTGTTATGCAGAACTTTTCGGGCAATTTAAGCCAATTTTGCCCCAGGATGCGGCCCACACCAGTCGATTAAAACCCAGGTACCCATTTTATACTGCTAGGTGAACATGGACAGCAGGTGTCTTAAGGAAACACGTCCTAATGTTTCTACCCGTACGGGGGATTCGAACTCCGGACTTCAGTGTGTGGGTTGAGTGCGCTAGCGATCGAGCTACAGGACACCAATGTATTACCCAAATCTACATTAGAGCTACAAAGGAAACTAAATTTCACTAGGAAATAAAATTTCACTAGGAATAAAATGCTCTCAATTAGGTCAGGTGGACCCCTCATACTGGAACCCCGGCATAGTCAACCACCTACTGGCACCGCCACCTGAATGTACAACAAGAGACTTTCCTTAGGCTTAGAATTAGTTAATTTATTCCCCTGCCGGACCAGTTGTCTGGAGGACTTCTGAGCCAACTTTCATAGAGTATGGATGTCTTTCCTGAGCATCAGTAACAAATTTCGCCTGGTCTCTTTGGGGTGCTTGTCATATTTTGCTTGCTGGGCACATTACAGGCGGGGCACCATTCACTGGCTCCGTTTTTTCCACTCTGAAGATTTTTATTTACAGGTTTTGGTGGGAAGCCGGTTGCTGAACTCAAGGAGGAGTGTATTAATTTTACAATCAGAATTAAATGCTAAACCTACAAGGGTCATACAGGGGTGAGGGTGTAGGTGTCCCGTTCTGTGGGGTTGGACAAAGAGGGTCCACTTTCCTCGCCTGGCAACTTTTTGTTCCTATTTCCATTGCAAAGGCAAATCGTGTGCCCTTTCGTTTTATTGCTTAGATTTGAGAACTCTGTGCCATTAGTTTAATATGTTTATTATGCACCCCATACCCATCCTGTGAAAATTTGTGTGGACTGCCTCCAAGTGAGTCGCCTACCCTGGCAAACTCTGTTGACACCGAGCTCTGAGGTGGGTACCTCAGCCTCACAAGTGGCTTATAGGACAGATTTTCACAAATGATTGAAGGTGCAAGAAACTCGCCTGCATGCACGTTTAAAGGACTAACTTACTTGGTGTTGCAGCATATATCCTGATCTTCAACTTCCCTAAGCTTAGCCTTAGCCCCTTTGGACTTCCCCTCAGAAACCACGTGCAACCGGGAGCCTTAATTCCTGCAATATTTAATCGTTATTAGTGACCTGCCTGCACCTCAGAAATTCCTATATCCAAGAGGGTATGTATCCCCTAGTATAACTATGCAGACATGGACACTAGCTTCCAGACTTACGAGAGACACTGGTACTTACTGGGCATGCACTGCCAGCTGCAACACAGGCCCACAGATCAAACTCACTCACAATTCTCCCCAAACACTGGCCAGAAATCTACGAGGAAAAGTGGAGGTCTTGTCTTACTGTATGGGCCTGACGGAGGTCATCTACGGTATATTGAGGTGCCTCTACCAGATTTCCTTAGGTCTCAAATGTGAAGACATGTGGGGGGGGGGGGCGCCGTCTGCTGATCATGGCACGTCTTGTCCAGTTGGTGTTTGTCTTAAGAAGAACGAGCTGGTCTCTCTTCCAGACCCTCATCTCTTCGTTCAAACTAGGGCTGCCAGTTCCCCCTAGCAAACTTACCCCTAGTTTTTTCCCTTTCCTTATCACCTTTTTTACTACCTATGTTAAGGCCCTTGGGTCAACATTATTATTATCTACATTTCCCTTTTTAAAAACCTAATTTTAGTTACAAACCAGAAAAACCCTACCTACTCCTTCCCCCTAAAGGGGTAAATATAAAAATTAAATAAGCTTACCAAAAATCCACGCCAACCCCGAAGAATGCTTTTTTTTGGGTGGGGTTTAAGGGCCACCCAGCTCACCCCTTTCCCCATTACGGCCATGCTGGATCTGCCTGGGAACTTTAGGGCCCAAAAAAAATTTTTCACATCCCCCCCGCCGCGAAGGTACCCCGCTAAGCCCTAAATCAAGTTCCCTTTCGGGAAAGCCCCACAGGGGACCCGGGACACGAGTCCCCCCCCGGGCCACTCTCGTAAACAGACTCTGGTCAATTTCAACCGCCCCATTTTTCCCCGGGTGTGGCCCTTTGGGGGTGTAAACTTTTTGGGTTCCCCGGTTGGTTTTAAAGCACCCTTTCCTTTAATTTTAAACGTTTTTCGTATGTTTTAACCTTGACTGAGGGGCCCTCCGTATTTCCCCCCCAGGGGGCCCACTCCCTTGGTACCTTTTTCCTCCCACTTTTAAACAGGTTCCCTAGTTTTAATGGAAATCTTCTCCCTCTTTATGAAACCCTGAAAAAAGTGTTTTAAAAAGGGGGCCGAGTTTTTCGTCCTCCCTACCGGGTTCAGTTTCCCCTGGGGGTTTTCATAGTGTATACTGGTATTCATATAAACTACCCCCCCAGCATCAGGGGGCAGCTTCCCTCTTTTCGGGCGTGGCGGGAATTCGGGTGGAATCCTGCCGCCTAGGATGTACCTACGGGGATCTGTATAAACCAATTCCTTTCTTAAACATCCGTCGTTAACAGGAAGCCCATCTATATTTTTGGCTCCCACCAGGATACCTACATTTCTGACTGTGTCAGTAAAAATTTTTCCCGGGGTCTCCAGTTCACATCAAGGTTTTTTCCCAATTGTTTAGCTGCGGGCAGCAGACCTCTCGCGTTTTGGGCCGGGGGGTAGCTCTCTCCCAAACCAAGGCTGAAATGTCTCTGCGTTGTCCACCTAATTTGACTGTGACTTTCCACCACATCAAAAATTTTTGGGTGGGACCTAAACTTTTTTAACCCTCCCAACATAAATACAAACTTTCCTTGTGGCCTTAAATTTTTAATTTGGGCCACCAACTTCTTTGTTATCCCCAAAGGGGCAAAAAACCTGGGAGGGGGATTATGTCGGGGGATCTCACCTTAAAGGACCAAAAACATTGTATAAATCCCCATCTGCTAAAAAAGACAGGATGGATAATGGAACCTTAAAAACCCTAGGGGGCCAAGCCCTGATGACACTTTTCCCGGGTCATTTTGTTCTACTAGTGGAATATTGCTGCCTCTAACAGCCCCCTTTTTAAGGCAGGTGAAATTTTCCGACCTAGAAAATGTACAGAGAACTTTCCACGGCGCGCATAACGAGATAAAAACACCTCAATTACGGGGGCGCTTGAGGTTTCTAAAACCCTTTTTCCCGGAACGCAGGGGGAAGATACATTATTAATACACCGGGAAAAACCAGAGGGACTATACCGAACTTGCACACGAAAAACACTCACTACAAAGCAAAAGACTTGGCAGACATCACCACCCCCCCAAAGAAAAAAGGGTGTCACAAACCCGTTAAGAGACCATACAAAAGTGTCAGGGGCCCGAGACTGGGTTTAACCCGCCTCCCAGCACACTAAGGGGGATTACCAACAGACCCCTGCAGTCTTCAAGCTGGCACTGGAAAAAGCACCTAAATCCCGTTCCTATTTAGCCGGGCTTGGCTCGTACGTTGGGTTTTCGTGCAGCCAGCAGAAAAAAAAAAAAACCCTGGTTTTATCAGGCGCCCGATCCACCAGGGGGGCCTGGGCACAGAGCGGGCCGCGGGGGGGTTTACCCCCGAAAAACCCTCCAGGGAAACTCCAGGTTTTTCAAGGATACTTGGCTCCTGGGTTCCCCAAAAATAATCGGGGTTTTTTCGGACTTGTGCCCACTCACAAAAACCTTTTCCAAGACTGTAGGGAGGGGGGAGGGGGGGGGGGGGGGGGGGTTTTCCCCCCGGGGGCACCCGGGGGGGGGGGGGGGGGGGGGGGGGCCTTTTTTTTCACCTTGGAAAAGGAAAATAAACCCTACCTTTTGGCCCCCCTTGGGGGTTTCCCTTTTAAAATTTTTGGGGCAAGTGCAGTATGGTGCTTACCTTTGGGAACAAAAACTGACACCCCACTGAGCTGGGTCCACGTCCTCGCAAATGTTCCCCACAACACTTTTAAGCAGAGTCCCCACTACCTTGTTTTCTGTTGCCCTTTCTGCTCATTTTTTATCCCCCCGAGCAACTCGTGCTAGCGTGTTCGCCTTCGCAGAACCCAATTTTCTGGCATGAGTGCCTCTGAGGTTCTGCTTAGAGGTTCTTACTTAATCATCTCTTTACCAAGTACCTCCAACGTTAGTCTTTGGCTTTAGACTGATCTCTCGAGATTTTGAGTGACTGTTGGGTTTTTATGTGGTGATGGTGGTGACTCTTCTCTCACACTATGCTCAAATGGAAACGGGGATTCCAACCCTCAACAATTGTTGTATTCATGAACCTATTGTCTGAAATTTAAGTGTAAATCTGCACTGTAGTGCCAGCCAGTTTCCTCTGAATCCCCTGACTGATGAACCATTCGACTTACCCCAATCATGTAAATCTTTAAGGACTATTCGTCAAACTCATACTTCGATTCGGAACTTCTCTAGGCTCTGACGGTCATGGCGACAAGCTTTGATCCAACAACCGATAAATTTATAGCTAACCTTTATCTCCTCATGTTGCCAACTGCCCCTTTAATTGGGCTTTGGCATGTTGGTAATTGGTGTCGGTGGTTTGGTAATGCCGACCAAGTCAAGGCTTTACCCTTGAGCGGAACATAAATATTTTTAATTACGGCATCTGACAATCGTTTTCTGTCATCTATCTGGCTTAAATGATCCAGAAGCAATGTACTCTGTTAAGGTTCCGTCGAACATTGGTAAATCACTGGGGCAATTCTGGGCAAACATTAACAGTGTGCTGTTTTTCGGTTCCTTGAAACATTTGCTCCCCCTGCGTACCGGCCTTTAAAGTCTTATTAACTGCCTGCAGAATCTATCTCTGCTTTACACTCTCCTTGGGTTGTCAAGTCCGCGTGCTACTTCGACTGCATTTTAGACTCCCTGTAGTATAGGCTCGTCTCATGAAGGAAAAATGATCTCTCAAGGGGGCCCTCCAGTCTTTGTCCAAAGGTTTCAGCACTCTCAAAGTTCCCCAGTTACGTCCTGATCTTGCTGACGTACAACACTACCAATGCTTGCTCAGGCGCCCTTATAGGCTCCCATAGACGTTAATGCTTAGAGCTGGGACAGCTGTACTACATCTTCACCTACCATATTGCGGTTTATTTTAAGATCACGGTAAATTTGTACTTCAATTAGCCCACCCCAAGCACAACGGATAAGTGGAATGAACGATCTCAAGCTTCTCAACAAGCTTAACAATTCCCTTTTAAATTAATTGACTCTACTTGAATCAAAAAGTCCCACTGTTAGCTCTAAATCCCAATCAAAAGTGTATCGACGTTGGGAAAGCTTAACTAGCAATTTCTGTACAATGCCAGCAAATAATTACAGGCTTAACCTCAGGTACAATTACAATCCCACATTAAAGGGATCAAAGGACAATTAAAATCCACACTAAAAGGCAGTATACAAATTAAAATCACTTGGTTAACACAAATAAATTCAACAATTAAATTTGGGAACACAGTAATAAATAATGTGTGTAAAAACTTGACCTAGCTTACTCAGTCTAGCTGGATGGTTGGAAAAAGTAAATCTAACCTAGAAGTTCTAGCTTAAACTGGTTTAAACTCCTGTAAATAACTAGGTTAAATCTGCCTAGCAAACATAACTTTGTAAATATTGCACAAGCCTAGCTAACTATGTACTTGCAAAACACTGTAAGTAATTAACACAAAGTCTCTATTTCTGGATTACTTGTAATCACTGTAAAAAATTAAATTCACAAGCTTCTCTACCCTACCTGGCCTGCCTGTAAATTACTGCAAATAACAACTTCTGTGTTAGTCAGCTTGGCCTAGCCTCTGTGTAACTCTGGGCCTAGGTGTGCTAACTTAACCTAACTCTGTTAAACTGGTTCCTAACTGTAGCCTAGCTATGATAGCTTAACCTAGCTATTCCACACCCGGTTCGAAGGACCACTTTTGTGAAAATTTGTGTGGACTGCCTCCAAAGTGAGTCACCTACCCTGGCAAAACTCTGTGACACCGAGCTCTGAGGTGGGTACCTCAGCCTCACAAGTGGTTTATAGGACAGATTTTCAAAAAATGATTAAAGGTGCAAGAAACTCGCCTGCATGCCATATAAAGGACTAATTACTTGGTGTTGCAGCATATATCCTGATCTTCATTCCCAAAGCTTAGCTTAGCCCCTTGGACTTCCCCTCAGAAACTACGTGAAAACCGGGAGCCTTAATTCCTGCAATATTCAGTCATTATTATAAACCTGCCTGGCCCTCAGAAATTCCTATATCCAGAGGGTATGTATCCCCTAGTATAAACTATGCAGACACGGACACTAGCTTCCAGACTTACGAGGGGACACTGGTACTTACTGGGCATGCACTGCCAGCTGCAACAAGGCCACAGATCAAACTCACTCACAATTTCCCCAGACACTGGCCAGAAATCCACGAGAAAAAGTAAAGGGTTTGTCTTACTGTAGGGCCTGACGGAGGTCATCTACGGTACATCGAGGTGCCTCTACCAGATTTCCCTAGGTCTCAAATGTGAAGACACATGAGGGGGCGCCGTCTGCTGATCACGGCACATCTTGTCCAGTTGGTGTCTGTCTTAAGAAGAACGAGCTGGTCTCTCTTCCAGACCCTCGTCTCTTCATTCAAACTAGGGCTGCCAGTTCTCCCTAGCTAACTTATCCTAGTGTTTGCCTACATTATCGGCCTATTACTACCTATGTTAAGGTGTTAGGTCTACATTATTATTACCTACAGTTGCCTTAGTAAACCTAATATTAGTGTACTACCAGTAAAACTACCTACTCCTTCCCTGAAGGGTAAATCTATAAATTAAATAAGCTTACCAACAATCCACGCCAACTCAAGAGAATGCTTTGTTTGGGTGAGTTTTAGGGCCACCCAGCTCAGCTGTTCCATTACGGCCATGCCGGATCTGTCCTGTGGAACTTTAGGGACCAAATAAATTTCCACACATCCTGTGGGAGGTAGTCAAAAGATTACAGAGGTACATAATGGGTCCAGGGACTGGGCCCCAAAGTTTTGATAGCTGAGCAAGTTACAAAGGCAATGAACTCCAGGTAGATACGGTCACAATCATGACAAGTTACAAAGGAATTTACAGATTACAGAGGTACATAATAGGTTTTCCGGCCTTGGTAGTATGTGGACGTTTTGCTCTCGACAAAGGTATGTGACAAATTTCCCCAGTTCTCTCTAGGACGTTTGTCCTCATCTTTTTCTGCCGACTGGTCACTTAACAGGAGGGGCCCCATGTCAGCTCCATTTTTCCTATTATGGATATTTCTCGAAAGGTTTTGGTGGGTAGTCAGTTACAGTATTTTAGGTAAGGCGTGGGAGACCCTGCTCTGCCGTGGCTCTGCATGGGATGGGAAGTAAGTAAGTTTATTCAGGTATACACAAAATAGTTACATAGATTATCATACATAGCGCGGGTTTTGCAGACAACTTGGGAAAACCCCAAAAAAAGTCAGAGAGAGTGACTTATTTCCATTGGAGTCTGGCGTACCTGAGAAGGGCTAGTTTCTATTTCTATTTGCAAAGGGATTACTGTTCCCTTTTCTTTAATTGTCAAGGGCTTTGGCAATATCTTTCTTTGTACTTGGGTGTCCTGTGACTCAGTTTTTTAACGCATTCGCCTCACACACTGAGTATCAGTGGTTTGTTCCCCGGCATGAGTGGCAATGTTTAGCATGTTTCCTTGAACTTTCTGTCAGTAAGATACACGTAAGTGCAATTATCATACATAGTAACATATATGTAAAAAAACCTAGAAAAAACCCGAAAAAAGTCAGACAAAGGACTTATTTATTTCCGTTCATGTCCTGCTTTCCCCATTCACCTAGTAGTAAGTAGGTACCTGGTTGTTAGTTGACTGGTGTGGCCGCATCCTGAGGACAAGATTAAAGGATCATAATGAAAATACGACAGACAACCCTCTTTATTGGGTTATCCTGGGTGGCTAATTTCCCTATCATGAGTGCAAAATTAAAAAAAAATCTTATTACATAAATAACCCGCACATGGGAGAGAGGTTTTCTCTCCCCCATGTGCGGGTTATTTGTGTATTGTTCCAGTACGGTATTGTGCCTTCTTGTGCCGGGGAAACTCGCTTCACACGGCGAGTGTCCGGGTTGGATTCCCGGTCGAGGGTAGAAAACTGGGCGTGTTTCATTATACCGGTAATCTATGTTCACCCATCAGTAAAATGGGTTTAAAATAGGTGCCTGGGTACTGATGTCAACTAGACTTGTATCCCTTGTACATGTACTTTTAGTAAATAAAGATTATTATTATTATTTTATTATTTATTATTAATTATTATTATTATTATTTTATTATTATTATTATTATTATTATTAATAAAATCTCTTCGGAAAGTAGGGCTCGACACGGAATAAGCTGCAAGTGTCCCTTATAAATCCAAAAAGAAGAAGAAGAAGAAGAAGACTTGTAGATAAATGGTTCAAATAACCGACAACTTGATAAATTAGACACATGTGAAACACTTCGGTATCTTTATTGAGGAAACGTTTCGCCACACAGTGGCTTCATCAGTCCATACAAAGGAGAGCGTTGAAAAACAGGAGTAGTTTGAGGTAATCAGTCCCTCAACCTTGAGTCGATGTGGTAGTCCATCAATCTTGAAAAGAATACAGCGTATGTGCGAAGAAGTGGCTTATACTGTAGGCAGGAGAGGTGCAACAGTCATAAGATAAGATTTCATTCGGATTTTTAACCCTGGAAGGTTAGCCCCCCAGGATAACCCAAGAAAGTCAGTGGGTCATCGAGGATGTCTAACTTATTTCCATTTTTGGTCCTTAATCTTGTCCCCCAGGATGCGCCCCACACCAGTCGACTAACACCGGGGTACCTATTTGCTGCTAGGTGAACAGGACAACAGGTTGTAAGGAAACGTGTCGAAATGTTTCCACCCAGCCGGGAATCGAACTGGGCCCCCCTTTGGGTGTGAAGCGAGAGCTTTAAGGCCACCGGGCCACCGGGCCCTGGTATATCACACTTGACAAATCCAAATGTGGAAGTAGGTCAACCCTAGAGGTTAAGCAAGTGAAGAATTCCCTGTACTAAGACCCCAATTTATGTTGCTGTGTTACAGTATATAATCCACTCTCCGCCCCATATGCTGTATTCTTCTCAAGATTGGAGGGACTGATTACATCAAAGTCCTCGTGTTCTTCACCATTCTCCTTTGTATGGACTGATGAATCCACTGTGTGGCGAAACGTTTCCTCAGTAAAGGTACCCAAATGTTGCACAGTTAGTTAGTTAGTTTAATATGTTTATTATGCACCCCATACCCATCCTGTGGGCGGTAGTCAAAAGATTACGGGTACATAATTGGTTAGGGACTGGACTCCAAAGTTTTGATAGCTGAGCAAGTTACAGAGGTAATGAATTCACAATTTACAAAGGTAATGAACTCACAATTTACAAAGGTAATGAACTCACAATTTACAAAGGTAATGAACTCCAGGTAGGTCTAGTCACAATCATGGCAAGTTACAAAGGTATTTACAGATTACAGAGGTACGTAATGGGTCCAGGGACTGGGCTCCCAAAGTTGTGATGGCTGAACTAGGTACAAGGTAATGAACTCACAAGTTACAAAGGTAATGAATCGTGTAAGAATGGTTACTTACGTTTATACATGGCTACAATCATGAACAAATTATAGAGTAATGAGCAATTCACACTTCCACACCCGGTCACAACTGTAGTTTACCTGGAGAGAGTTCTGGGGGTCAACGCCCCCGCGGCCCGGTCTGAGACCAGGCCTCCTGGTGGATCAGAGCCTGATCAACCAGGCTGTTGCTGCTGGCTGCACGCAAACCAACATACGAGCCACAGCCCGGCTGATCCGGAACTGACTTTAGGTGCTTGTCCAGTGCCAGCTTGAAAGTAGTGAGTTATTGGTGCAAATATTGATTGTTGAGTCACACACACACACACACACACACATATATACAAATTCATACACACACACACACATATATATATATATACAAATTCATACACACACACACACACACACACACACACATAAACACACACACTTGCACATATGTCTAATTTCTCAGAAGACTTGTCTGGAAGACTGAAGATGAGGATAACAGCATCAAGGAAACAAAACAGGAAAATTTGTCACTGATTCTCAAGATAAAGGAGAGAGACGGTCACACCCCACCAGTGATTACGTCACAGTAGTGTCTCACAGTAACCTTCTACAACACTACACTCACAGTAGTGTCGCACAGTAACCTTCTACAACACTACACTCACAGTAGTGTCTCACAGTAACCTTCTACAACACTACACTCACAGTAGTGTCTCACAGTAACCTTCTACAACACTACACTCACAGTAGTGTCTCACAGTAACCCTTTTACAACACTACACTAAAAGTAGTGTCTCACAGTAACCTTTTACAACAACACTCACATAGTGTCTCACAGTAACCTTTACAACACTACCTCACAGGTAGTGTCTCACAGTAACCTTCTACAACACTACACTCACATTTGTGTCCACAGTAACCTTTACAACACTACCTCACAGTAGTGTCACCAGTAACCTTCTACAACACTACACTCACAGTAGTGTCTACAGTAACCTTCTACAACACTTACACTCACGTAGTGTCTCACAGTAACCTTTAAACACTACACTCACAGTAGTGTCCACAGTAAAACCCTTTTACAACACTACACTCCAGTAGTGTCTCACAGTAACCCTTCTAAAAACACTACCACTCACATTTGTGTCCACAGTAACCTTTCTACAACACTACCTCACAGTAGTGTCTCACAGTAAACCTTCTACAACACTACAAACTCACATGTGTGCACAGTAATCAAAACAAACGGGTTCCACAAGTAACTTTCCCTTTTGTAATAGTGTTCACGCCTTTCAAATACCCAAAGATAGCTACAAACCTTTTTAAAAACAAAGTGTTTTGAGGGATTCCAAATAATCAATTCTGTACCCCAAAATCACCAAGTGTTCAAGGAAAACTAAGCTTTTTTTCTAGAGGTTCCGGGTTTTCAACCCCTCCCCGGGGTTGTGACCAAAAAGGGTTCCCCTGGTAAAGCTTTTGTAAAAGGTTGCCTTGGTGCAGAACCAAGACAGCCAAGCCCGGGAGTAAGGAAGGTTTTTGGGTTGCCCCTGCCACTTGGAAACTCCAAGGTCTATGTGGAACCCCCTTTTACTGGGAGAGCGGGTTAACGTCCCGGGCCCTGGACACCTTTGGATGGTTATAAACTTTGCTGTGGGGCCCCCCCCTTTCAACCGGGGAGGAAGCTTTATCTGTCTGCCAGTCTTTTGCTTTGTTAGTATTTTTTTTCGGGAGGGAGTTTTGGGACTGGGCCCTCCTTTTTTTAGGTTTTTAATCTTCTTCCCGCCTGCTTTTTGGGATGGATCGATCCCAAACGCTTTCGTATGAGGGGTTTATCGTTTTTGCAAGGTTTTACTGTCAATTTTCCAGGTCAGAATTTCACCTCCGCTGCGTTAGGGTTCAGAAATTTCCCGCCTAGAATTAGGAACCAAGTGCCCTGAAGGTTTTTCATAGGGCTTTCCCCTGTTTTAAAGGGGCTTTATTTCCCGCAATATTCAAACAGATGCGTTGGGTTCAATGTATGGTCCCTTGAAGGTAAATCCACCTGATCAATTTTTAGCAGTCTTTTATGTTTGGTTTGGGGGGTTTCCCCTCTATTTTGTTGGCCAGGAGAATTTGTTTTGTACTCTGATGAAGATTTAATTTCCTCGTGTTTTCCCAAAATCTAAGTAATTGAAATTTCTCATCGTTGAACTTCATATTGTTTTCTGCAGCCACTGAAGATTCGGTTGAGTCCGCCTGGAGCCTTGCAGTGTCTGCAATGGAAGACACTGCATGCAGAAATTTGGGTGTCATCTGCAAAGGAAGACACGGTGCTGTGGCTGACATCCTTGTTATGTCGGATATGAGGATGAGGAACAAGATGGGAGCGAGTACTGTGCCTTGGGTAACAAGCTTTTCACCGTAGCTGCCTCGGACTTACTCTGTTGACGACTACTCTCTGTGTTCTGTTAGTGAGGAAATTAAGATCCATCGACCGACTTTTTCCTGTTATTCCTTTAGCACGCATTTTGTGCCCCTATTACGCCATGGTCACACTTGTCGAAGGCTTTTGCAAAGTCTGTATATATTACATCTGCATTCTTTTATCTTCTAGTGCATTTAGGACCTTGTCGTAGTGATCCAATAGTTGAGAAAAGACAGGAGCGACCTGTTCTAAACCCATGTTGCCCTGGGTTGTGTAACTGATGGGTTTCTAGATGGGTGGGTGATTTGCTTCTTAGGACCCTTTCAAAGATTTTTAGATATGGGATGTTAGTGCATCGGTCTGTAGTTCTTTGCCGTTGCTTTACTGCCCCCTTGGGGGAGTGGGGGGTATGTCGTTGTTTTTAGTAACTGTGGGGACGACCCCCTGTCCATGCTCCCTCTCCCTAGGATGGAAAAGGCTCATGATAGGGGCTTCTTGCAGTTCTTGATGAACACGGAGTTCCATGAATCTCGCCTTGGGGCAGAGTGCATGGGCATGTCATTTATCGCTTGTTCGAAGTCATTTGGCATCAGGATAACATCGGATAGGCTTCTGTTAACCAAATTTTGTGGCTCTCTCATAAACAATTCATTTTGATCTTCGACTCTCAGTCTGGTTAGCGGCTTGCTAAAAACTGAGTCATTTGGGACTGAGTAGCTCACTCATTCCTTGCTGTCATCTGTGCAGGACCCAAACTTGTTTAAGTAGGGGCCCAATACTGGATGTTGTTCTCGACTTTGATTTGGCATAGGAGAAGAAATACTTTGGGTTTCTTTCGATTTCATTTATGGCTTTTAGTTCTTCCCGCGATTCCCGACTCCTATAAAATTCCTTTAACTTGAGTTCGATGTTGCTATTTCTCTGACCAGTGTCTCCCAACGCATTTCAGATATATTGACCTCTTTAGCCGCTCTGTTATTCTTTTCCGTCGCCTGTAAAGGGAGCGCCTGTCTCTTTCTATTTTAATCTACTCCTCCTTTTTCTTAGAGGAATAAGCCTTGTGCTACATCGAGTGCCACCAAGTTAATTGTTCTAGGCATACGTTGGGGTCTGTGTTGCTTAGTAAATTCCCAGCTTATATCGGTTAGGACTTGGGTTTCTTGGTTCCCACTTTTATGTTTTTGTTATTGAAGTTGAATTTGGTGAATGCTCCCTCGTGACTAGTCTCATTATGTCGGTCTGGGGCTCCACGCATACATCTCTGAACCTCAATTATGTGTGATTGAGTATATTGTTTTTGATATGGTGACATTTCTTATCAGATCATCATTGTTTGTGAAGATGAGGTCTAGTGTATTCTCCAGTCTAGTAGGCTCTATTATTTTGCTGGTTTAAAAATTTAATTTTGTGCAGAGATTAAAAGCTCGTGTGAGTGTGAGTTTTCATCAGAGCTGCCTCCCGGTGTTGTTACTGCACAATATTATTTGCTATATTCCTCCATTTTAGGTGCCCTTTAAATTGAAATCCCCAGGAGCAAGATGTTGGGGTGCAGGAGCTGGAAGATTTTCCAGAAAGTGGTCAATTTTTAACAGCTGTTCCTGGAAAATTTCTGGGATGTTGCATCCGGAGGCTTGTAGACTACCACAATGACTAGGTTTTGGTTCTCGATCTTTACTGCTAAAACTTCCACTACATCATTTGAGGCATTTAGCAGTTCTGTGCAAACAAGTGACTCTGCAATGTACAGGCCAACCCCCCCTTTTGCCTGTTCACTCTGTCACATCTGTATATGTTGTAACCTGGGATCCATATTTCGTTGTCCAAGTGATCCTTTATGTGGGTCTCAGTGAAAGCCGGGAACATTGCCTTTGCCTCTGCAAGCAGTCCACGGATGAAAGGTATTTTGTTGTTTGTTGCTGGCTTTAGACCCTACATAAAAAGTCTGGGCTGAATGGTACTGCCCTTGATGCTGGCCATGTAGTCAGAAACTGTAAGGCTGGAGGTGATGTCCTGGTAGTCAGTAAATGTTGGGCTGATAGTGCTGTCCTGGGAGACAGTAATGTTGAAGCAGGAGGTGCTGTCCTGGGAGACAGTAATGGTGAAGCTGGAGATTTTGTCCAGGTAGTCGGGAATTATTCGCAGGAAGGAATGCATGTAAATGACCTCATGGGAGACAGGAGCCGTAGTGGGGAAAAAAGTGTAGTCAAAGATAAGATAAAACCAATATTTCAAACTAGAAATACCACAAGAAACAGCAAACAAGAGGACTCCATTAGCAATAGTGAGGATATATTACCAAAAACAACTGGTGGGAGCTCCATTGTTGGTGCTAGGGAGGATAGGAATAAGACAGGTAAACATGCACCAACAGGGAATACAGTCACAGAAACCCAAGGCAAACGGAAACCAAGCCTGTGCACATACTATGCACTTGGTATCTGCAAACATTGGAAATCTGGAAAAACAGATGGGACGTGCAACTATGACCATCATAGAAAATGCCGTGCCCATATGACAACAGGAAAATGCAAACTCCCTTCCTGTAAGCTTTTTCACCCTGAAATGAGTACCTCTTCAATACAGGAAAGACTGTGCTATAACTTAAATTGCCAGGCACACCGTCTAAAGGGGACAAAAAGATACAAAACATCCAGGCAATGGGAAAACCTGGGTAGCCACAGCCACTCAAGAGGGAGAGGTTTTTTAGTGCCAGGAAGGAAAAAAAACTGGCAGGAAATGGCAGAAATCGTACACCAAATCCAGTCATTCCTGGAGTGGAACCACAGTCGATGGCCTCCACTCCAAACCAACAGATACAGATACTAATGACGAAAAAAAATCCCCCCCAGTACAAACAATACCACCAGTCCGATGACATTATTCTTTGCAAATATACAGGGTCTAAAGCCAGCAACAAACAACAAAATACCTTTCATCCGTGGACTGCTTGCAGAGGCAAAGGCAATGTTCGCGGCTTTCACTGACACCCACATAAAGGATCACTTGGACAACGAAATATGGATCCCAGGTTACAGCCTATACAGATGCGACAGAGTGAACAGGAAAAGGGGGGGGGGTTGGCCTGTACATTGCAGAGTCACTTGTTTGCACAGAACTGCTTAATGCCTCAAATGATGTAGTGGAAGTTTTAGCAGTAAAGATCGAGAACCAAAACCTAGTCATTGTGGTAGTCTACAAGCCTCCGGATGCAACATCCCAGCAATTCCAGGAACTGCTGTTAAAAATTACCACTGTCTGGAAAATCTGCCAGCTCCTGCACCCAACATCTTGCTCCTGGGGATTTCAACTTAAGGCACCTAAAATGGAGGAATATAGCAAATAATATTGTTGCAGTAATAACACCAGGAGGCAGCTCCGATGAAAACTCACACTCACACGAGCTTTTAAATCTCTGCACAAAATTCAATTTAAACCAGCAAATAATAGAGCCTACTAGACTGGAGAATACACTAGACCTCATCTTCACTAACAATGATGATCTGATAAGAAATGTCACCATATCAAAAACAATATACTCAGATCACAACATAATTAAGGTTCAGACATGTATGCGTGGAGCCCCAGACCGACATAATGAGACTAGTCACGAGGGAGCATTCACCAAATTCTACTTCAATAACAAAAACATAAAGTGGGACCAAGTAAACCAAGTCCTAACCGATATAAGCTGGGAAGATATACTAAGCAACACAGACCCCAACGTATGCCTAGAACAGATTAACTTGGTGGCACTCGATGTATGCACAAGGCTTATTCCTCTAAGAAAAAGGAGGAGTAGATGTAAAATAGAAAGAGACAGGCGCTCCCTTTACAGGCGATGGAAAAGAATAACAGAGCGGCTAAAATAGGTCAATATATCTGAAATGCGTAGGGAGACACTGGTAAGAGAAATAGCAAGCATCGAACTTAAGCTAAAGGAATCTTATAGGAGTCAGGAATCGCGAGAAGAACTAAAAGCCATAAATAAAATCGAAAGAAACCCAAACTATTTCTTCTCCTATGCCAAATCAAAGTCGAGAACAGCGTCCAGTATTGGGCCCCTATTTAAAAAAGATGGGTCCTACACAGATGACAGCAAGGAAATGAGTGAGCTACTCAAGTCCCAATATGACTTAGTTTTTAGCAAGCCGCTAACCAGACTGAGAGTCGAAGATCAAAATTAATTTTTTATGAGAGAGCCACAGAATTTGGTTAACACAAGCCTATCTGATGTTATAATGACGCCAAATGACTTCGAACAGGCGATAAATGACATGCCCATGCACTCTGCCCCAGGGCCAGACTCATGGAACTCCGTGTTCATCAAGAACTGCAAGAAGCCCCTATCACGAGCTTTTACCATCCTATGGAGAGGGAGCATGGACACGGGGGTCGTCCCACAGTTACTAAAAACGACAGACATAGCCCCACTCCACAAAGGGGGCAGTAAAGCAACAGCAAAGAACTACAGACCGATAGCACTAACATCCCATATCATAAAAATCTTTGAAAGGGCCCTAAGAAGCTAGATCACCACCCATCTAGAAACCCATCAATTACACAACCCAGGGCAACATGGGTTTTGAACAGGTCGCTCCTGTCTGTCTCAACTATTGGATCACTACGACAAGGTCCTAGATGCACTAGAAGACAAAAAGAATGCAGATGTAATATATACAGACTTTGCAAAAGCCTTCGACAAGTGTGACCATGGCGTAATAGCACACAAAATGCGTGCTAAAGGAATAACAGGAAAAGTCGGTCGATGGACCTATAATTTCCTCACTAACAGAACACAGAGAGTAATAGTCAACAGAGTAAAGTCCGAGGCAGCTACGGTGAAAAGCTCTGTTCCGCAAGGCACAGTACTCGCTCCCATCTTGTTCCTCATCCTCATATCGGACATAGACAAGGATGTCAGCCACAGCACCGTGTCTTCCTTTGCAGATGACACCCGAATCTGCAGGACAGTGTCTTCCGTTGCAGACACTGCAAGGCTCCAGGCGGACATCAACCAAATCTTTCAGTGGGCTGCAGAAAACAATATGAAGTTCAACGATGAGAAATTTCAATTACTTAGATATGGTAAACACGAGGAAATAAAATCTTCATCAGAGTACAAAACAAATTCTGGCCACAAAATAGAGCGAAACACCAACGTAAAAGACCTGGGAGTGATCATGTCGGAGGATCTCACCTTCAAGGACCATAACATTGTATCAATCACATCTGCTAGAAAAATGACAGGATGGATAATGAGAACCTTCAAAACTAGGGATGCCAAGCCCATGATGACACTCTTCAGGTCACTTGTTATATCTAGGCTTGAACATTGCTGCTCATTAACAGCACCTTTCAAGGCAGGTGAAATTGCTGACCTAGAAAATGTACAGAGAACCTTCACGGCGCGCATAACGGAGATAAAACACCTCAATTACTGGGTGCACTTGAGGTTCTTAAATCTGTATTCTCTGGAACGCAGGCGGGAGAGATACATGATTATATACACTTGGAAAATCCTAGAGGGACTAGTACCGAACTTGCACACGAAAATCACTCACTACGAAAGCAAAAGACTTGGCAGACGATGCAACATCCCCCAATGAAAAGCAGAGGTGTCACTAGCACGTTAAGAGAGCATACAATAAGTGTCAGGGGCCCGAGACTGTTCAATTGCCTCCCAGCATACATAAGGGGGATTACCAACAGACCCATGGCAATCTTCAAGCTGGCACTGGACAAGCACCTAAAGTTGGTTCCTGACCAGCCGGGCTGTGGCTCGTACGTTGGTTTGCGTGCAGCCAGCAGTAACAGCCTGGTTGATCAGGCTCTGATCCACCAGGAGGCCTGGTCACAGACCGGGCCGAGGGGGCGTTGACCCCGGAACTCTCTCCAGGTAAACTCCAGGTAGTGTCTCACAGTAACCTTCTACAACACTACACTCACAGTAGTGTCTCACAGTAACCTTCTACAACACTACACTCACAGTAGTGTCGCACAGTAACCCTCTACAACACTACACTCACAGTAGTGTCTCACAGTAACCTTCTACAACACTACACTCACAGTAGTGTCTCACAGTAACCTTCTACAACACTACACTCACAGTAGTGTCTCACAGTAACCTTCTACAAACTACACTCACAGTAGTGTCTCACAGTAACCTTCTACAACACTACACTCACAGTAGTGTCGCACAGTAACCCTCTACAACACTACACTCACAGTAGTGTCTCACAGTAAACCTTCTACAACACTACACTCACAGTAGTGTCTCACAGTAACCTTCTACAACACTACACTCACAGTTAGTGTCTCACAGTAACCTTCTACAACACTACACTCACAGTAGTGTCGCACAGTAACCCTCTACAACACTACACTCACAGTAGTGTCTCACAGTAACCTTCTACAACACTACACTCACAGTAGTGTCTCACAGTAACCTTCTACAACACTACACTCACAGTAGTGTCTCACAGTAACCTTCTACAACACTACACTCACAGTAGTGTCGCACAGTAACCCTCTACAACACTACACTCACAGTAGTGTCTCACAGTAACCTTCTACAACACTACACTCACAGTAGTGTCTCACAGTAACCTTCTACAACACTACACTCACAGTAGTGTCGCACAGTAACCTCTACAACACTACACTCACAGTAGTGTCTCACAGTAACCTTCTACAACACTACACTCACAGTAGTGTCTCACAGTAACCTTCTACAACACTACACTCACAGTAGTGTCTCACAGTAACCATCTACACCACTACACTCACAGTAGTGTCGCACAGTAACCTTCTACAACACTACACTCACAGTAGTGTCTCACAGTAACCTTCTACAACACTACACTCACAGTAACCTTCTACAACACTACACTCACAGTAACCTACAACACTACACTCACAGTAACCTTCTACAACACTACACTCACAGTAGTGTCTCACAGTAACCTTGAAAAAGGCCACCAGGACACAAGACATATAGAGCCGTATTTTCATGTTTGGGGTAGCCCTTAATAATAATAATAATAATAATAATAATAATAATAATAATAATAATAATAATAATAATAATAATAATAATAATAATAATAATAATTATTGTTATTATTATTATTATTATTATAAAATCAGGACAAGATTTTACCTGGAAAGGGTTTGGGGGGGTCAACGCTGGCGGCCCGAACCGTGACCAGGCCTCACGGTGGATCAGGGCCTGATCAACCAGGCCGTTGCTGCTGACCGCATGTAAACAAATATACGAACCACAGCCCGGCTGGTCAGGTACTAACTTTAGGTGCCTGTCCAGTGCCGTCTTGAAGTCATCCAGGGGTCTATTGGTAATCCCCTTATGTATGTTGGGAGGCAGTTGAACAGTCTTGGCCCCTGACGCTTACTGTGTTGTCTCTCAGTGTACTCGTGGCGCCCCTGCTTTTCATTGGGGGAATGTTGCATCTCCTGCCGAGTCTTTTGCTTTCATAGGGAGTGATTTTCGTGTGCAAATTTGGTACTAATCCTTCTAAAATTTTCCAAGTGTATATTATCAGTTGTCTTTCTAACCTGCATTTCAGAGAATACAAGTCAAGGAACTTCAACAGTTCCCAGTAATTTAGGTATTTTATCATACTTATGTGTGTTGTGAAGGTTCTCTGTACATTCTCCAGGTCAGCAGTTTCACCTGCCTTGAAAGGCACTGTTAGTGTACAGCAATATTCCAGCCTAGAGAGAACCAGCGATTTGAAGGTTCTCATTATCCATCCTATCATTTCTTGTTGTGATCTTTGAAGGTGAGATACTCTGACATTATCAGTCTCAGGTCCTTCACATGATTTTCCGCTCTATTGTGTGGTTGGAATTTGTTTTATACTCCGATGTACTTTTAATTTCTTCAAGTTTTCCTTATCGGAGTAATTGAAATTTCTCTTCATTGAACTTGATATTGTTTTCTGCGGCCCATTTGAAGATTTGGTTGATGTCTACCTGGAGTCTTGCAGTGCCGTCGATGGAGGACACTGTCATGCAAATTCAGGTGACAGCCGCAAAGGAAAACACGGTGCTGTGGCTTACATCGCCATGTTAGATATGAGGATGAGGAACAGGATGGGAGCGAATACTGTGCCTTGTGGAACAGAGCTTTTCATCGTAGCCGCCTCAGACTTTACTCTGTTTACTACTACTCTTTGTCTTCTATTTGCTACGAAGTTATAGATCCACCTACCAACTTTTCCTGTTATTCCTTTATCACGCATTTTGTGCGCTATTACACCAGGTCACGCTAGTCAAAGACTTTTGCAAAGTCTGTGTATACTACATCTGCGTTTTGTTTGTCTTCTGGGACATCCAGTGCCCTGTCATAGTGGTCCAGTAGTTGGGATAGGCAGGAGTGACCTGCTCTAAACCCATGCTGCCCTGGGTTATGTAACTGATGGGTATCTAGATGGGTGGTGATCTTGCTTCTTAGAACCTTTTCAAAGATTTTTATGACATGGAACGTTAGCGCTATCGGTCTGCAATTAGTTGCTATTGCTTTACTGCCACCTTTGTGGAGTGGGGCTATGTCTGTTGTTTTTAGTGACTATGGGATGACGCTTGTGTCCATGCTTCCTCTCTATAGAATGCTAAAGGTAGGTGATAGGGGATTTTTGCAGTTCTTGATGAACACGGAGTTCCACGAGTCTGGGCCTGGGGCAGAGTACATGGGTATGTCATCAGTTGCCTTTTCGAAGTCATGTGGTGTTAGGATAATATCAGAGATGTTTGAATCGACTAAATTCTGCATCTCGATCATAAAAAATTAATATTATTGACTCTTAGCCTGGTTAGCGGCTCACTAAGTCATACTGGGACTTTGGTAACTCACTCATTTCCTTGCTGTCCTCTGTGTAAATCCCATCTCGTCTAAGCTGGTATTTTTCTAACCCAGAGTTAGCCATTCATCAGCCCTACGAAGTTAATGTGTCAGAGGGGACTGAGTGTCTAATTTCCATTAGTGTTCATTAACCTTTACAGGATGCGACCCACACTAGTCGACTAACACCAAGGTACCTACTTACTGCTAGGTGAACAGGGACAGTAGGTGTAAGGAAACATGTTCAAGGCGCCCGTGGGGCATTTCCCGTCGATAGCACATCAGGATCGTATTTCTTACGACACTCATGTTGGTGCACAGTGAACCTAAAAGTTAGCTTCGCTACTAACTAAACAATTAGATCACTACGTTTAAAGCATACCCGAGAAAAACTACGGAAGCACATAACAGTCATACATGAACAACTCGGTTAATTTACAGTCTTTTTTACAGCTTTAGAACAACTTAAGGCTTCCCTAATGATATAGATACAAGGTTAAATGATATGGTGCTCCAGTGAAATAGCAGTCATAATTAGTGTAACGCCACTATGGACAAGGACATCACTTGTGCTGTAATACAGTCTCTAGGTCAACACACTAGTTAACTTATGTGCTGCCCATGTAACCCAGTATTCGTTATTACTGCTTATGGTTGCATTCAATTTTGATTTTGACCAATAAACTACAACAAGTGACATTTGAAAACAGTCATACCTGAAACAACTTATGGTGCACCAGTGATACAGTCATACAGTGTACACAACTTAAGGGTGCACCAGTGATACAGTCATACAGTGTACACAACTTATGGTGCACCAGTGATACAGTCATACAGTGTACACAACTTATGGTTTGCACCAGTGATACAGTCATACAGTGTACACAACTTATGGTGCACCAGTGATACAGTCATACAGTGTACACAACTTATGGTGCACCAGTGATACAGTCATACAGTGTACACAACTTATGGTGCACCAGTGATACAGTCATACAGGTATACACAACTTATGGTGCACCAGTGATACAGTCATACAGTGTACACAACTTATGGTGCACCAGTGATACAGTCATACAGTGTACACAACTTATGGTGCACAGTGATACAGTCATACAGTGTACACAACTTATGGGCACCAGTGATACAGTCATACAGTGTACACAACTTATGGTGCACCAGTGATACAGTCATACAGGTATACACAACTTATGGTGCACCAGTGATACAGTCATACAGGTATACACAACTTATGGTGCACCAGTGATACAGTCATACAGTGTACACAACTATGGTGCACCAGTGATACAGTCATACAGGTTACACAACTTATGGTGCACCAGTGATACAGTCATACAGTGTACACAACTTATGGTGCACCAGTGATACAGTCATACAGTGTACACAACTTATGGTGCACCAGTGATACAGTCATACAGTGTACACAACTTATGGTGCACCAGTGATACAGTCATACAGTGTCCCACAACTTATGGTGCACCAGTGATACAGTCATACAGTGTACACAACTTATGGTGCACCAGTGATACAGTCATACAGTGTACACAACTTATGGTGCACCAGTGATACAGTCATACAGTGTACACAACTTATGGTGCACAGTGATACAGTCATACAGTGTACACAACTTATGGTGCACCAGTGATACAGTCATACAGTGTACACAACTTATGGTTGCACCAGTGATACAGTCATACAGTGTACACAACTTATGGTTGCACCAGTGATACAGTCATACAGTGTACACAACTTATGGTTGCACCAGTGATACAGTCATACAGTGTACACAACTTATGGCTGCACCAGTGATACAGTCATACAGTGTACACAACTTATGGTGCACCAGTGATACAGTCATACAGTGTACACAACTTATGGTTGCACCAGTGATACAGTCATACAGTGTACACAACTTATGGTTGCACCAGTGATACAGTCATACAGTGTACACAACTTAGGGTTTGCACCAGTGATACAGTCATACAGTGTACACAAACTTATGGTGCACCAGTGATACAGTCATACAGTGTACACAACTTATGGTTGCACCAGTGATACAGTCATACAGTGTACACAACTTATGGTGCACCAGTGATACAGTCATACAGTGTACACAACTTATGGTGCACCAGTGATACAGTCATACAGTGTACACAACTTATGGTTGCACCAGTGATACAGTCATACAGTGTACACAACTTATGGTTGCACCAGTGATACAGTCATACAGTGTACACAACTTATGGTTGCACCAGTGATACAGTCATACAGTGTACACAACTTATGGTGCACCAGTGATACAGTCATACAGTGTACACAACTTATGGTTGCACCAGTGATACAGTCATACAGTGTACACAACTTATGGTGCACCAGTGATACAGTCATACAGTGTACACAACTTATGGTGCACCAGTGATACAGTCATACAGTGTACACAACTTATGGTGCACCAGTGATACAGTCATACAGTGTACACAACTTAAGGCTGCACCAGAGATACAGTCATACAGTGTACACAATTTATGGTGCACCAGTGATACAGTCATACAGTGTACACAACTTATGGCTGCACCAGTGATACAGTCATACAGTGTACACAACTTATGGTGCACCAGTGATACAGTCATACAGTGTACACAATTATGGTGCACCAGTGATACAGTCATACAGTGTACACAACTTATGGTGCACCAGTGATACAGTCATACAGTGTACACAACTTTTTGGTTGCACAGTGATACAGTCATACAGTGTACACAACTTATGGTGCACCAGTGATACAGTCATACAGTGTACACAACTTATGGTGCACCAGTGATACAGTCATACAGTGTACACAACTTATGGTGCACCAGTGATACAGTCATACAGTGTACACAACTTATGGTGCACCAGTAAATACAGTCATACAGTGTACACAACTTATGGTGCACCAGTGATACAGTCATACAGTGTACACAACTTATGGTGCACCAGTGATACAGTCATACAGTGTACACAACTTATGGTGCACCAGTGATACAGTCATACAGTGTACACAACTTATGGTGCACCAGTGATACAGTCATACAGTGTACACAACTTAGGGTGCACCAGTGATACAGTCATACAGTTGTACACAACTTAGGTGCACCAGTGATACAGTCATACAGTGTACACAACTATGGTGCACCAGTGATACAGTCATACAGTGTACACAACTTATGGTGCACCAGTGATACAGTCATACAGTGTTACACAACTTATGGTGCACCAGTGATACAGTCATACAGTGTACACAACTTAAGGCTGCACCAGTGATACAGTCATACAGTGTACACAACTTATGGTGCACCAGTGATACAGTCATACAGTGTACACAACTTATGGTGCACCAGTGATACAGTCATACAGTGTACACAACTTATGGTGCACCAGTGATACAGTCATACAGTGTACACAACTTATGGTGCACCAGTGATACAGTCATACAGTGTACACAACTTATGGTGCACCAGTGATACAGTCATACAGTGTACACAACTTATGGTGCACCAGTGATACAGTCATACAGTGTACACAACTTATGGTGCACCAGTGATACAGTCATACAGTGTGTACACAACTTATGGTGCACCAGTGATACAGTCATACAGTGTACACAACTTATGGTGCACCAGTGATACAGTCATACAGTTTTAACACAACTTATGGTGAAACCAGTGATACAGTCATACAGTGTACACAACTTATGGTGCACCAGTGATACAGTCATACGGGTGTACACAACTTATGGTGCACCAGTGATACAGTCATACAGTGTTCACAACTTATGGTGCACCAGTGATACAGTCATACAGTGTACACAAACTTATGGTGCACCAGTGATACAGTCATACAGTGTACACAACTTATGGTGCACCAGTGATACAGTCATACAGTGTACACAACTTATGGTGCACCAGTGATACAGTCATACAGTGTACACAACTTATGGTGCACCAGTGGTACAGTCTTTACAGTGTACACAACTTATGGTGCACCAGTGATACAGTCATACAGTGTACACAACTTATGGTGCACCAGTGATCAGTCATAAGGTGGTACACAACTTATGGGCTACCAGTGATACAGTCATACAGTGTACACAACTTAGGTGCACCAGTGATACAGTCAAAACAGTGTACACAACTTATGGTGCACCAGTGATACAGTCATACAGTGTACACAACTTATGGCTGCACCAGTGATACAGCCCATACAGTGTACACAACTTAAGGCTGCACCAGTGATACAGTCATACAGTGTACACAACTTAGGTGCACCAGTGATACAGTCATACAGTGTCCCACAACTTAAGGCTGCACCAGTGATACAGTCATACAGTGTACACAACTTAAGGTGCACCAGTGATACAGTCATACAGTGTACACAACTTATGGTGCACCAGTGATACAGTCATACAGGTATACACAACTTATGGTGCACCAGTGATACAGTCATACAGTGTCACACAACTTATGGTGCACCAGTGATACAGTCATACAGTGTACACAACTTATGGTGCACCAGTGATACAGTCATACGGGTGTACACAACTTATGGTGCACCAGTGATACAGTCATACAGGTACACAACCTATGGTGCACCAGTGATACAGTCATACAGTGTACACAACTTATGGTGCACCAGTGATACAGTCATACAGTGTACACAAACTTATGGTGCACCAGTGATACAGTCATACAGTGTACACAACTTATGGTGCACCAGTGATACAGTCATACAGTGTACACAACTTATGGTGCACCAGTGATACAGTCATACAGTGTACACAACTTATGGTGCACCAGTGATACAGTCATAAAAGTGTACACAACTTATGGTGCACCAGTGATACAGTCATACAGTGTACACAACTTATGGTGCACCAGTGATACAGTCATACAGTGTACAAACTTATGGTGCACCAGTGATACAGTCATACAGTGTACACAACTTATATGGTGCACCATGATACAGTCATACAGTGTACACAACTTATGGTGCACCAGTAAATACAGTCATACAGTGTACACAATTTAAATGGTTGCACCAGTAATACAGTCATACAGTGTACACAACTTATGGTGCACCAGTGATACAGTCATACAGTGTACACAACTTATGGCTGCACCAGTGATACAGTCATAACAGTGTACACAACTTATGGTTGCACCAGTGATACAGTCATACAGTGTACACAACTTATGGTGCACCAGTGATACAGTCATACAGTGTACACAACTTATGGTTGCACAGTGATACAGTCATACAGTGTACACAACTTATGGTTGCACCAGTGATACAGTCATACAGTGTACACAACTTATGGTTGCACCAGTGATACAGTCATACAGTGTACACAACTTATGGTGCACCAGTAAATCCCAGTCATACAGTTTTACACAACTTATGGTGCACCAGTGATACAGTCATACAGTGTACACAACTTAGGGTGCACCAGTGATACAGTCATACAGTGTACACAACTTATGGTGCACCAGTGATACAGTCATACAGTGTACACAACTTATGGTGCACCATTTGATACAGTCATACAGTGTACACAACTTATGGTGCACCAGTGATACAGTCATACAGTGTACACAACTTATGGTGCACCAGTGATACAGTCATACAGTGTACACAACTTATGGTGCACCAGTGATACAGTCATACAGTGTACACAACTTATGGTGCACCAGTGATACAGTCATACAGTGTACACAACTTATGGTGCACCAGTGATACAGTCATACAGTGTACACAACTTATGGCTGCACCAGTGATACAGTCATACAGGTGTACACAACTTATGGTGCACCAGTGATACAGTCATACAGTGTACACAACTTATGGTGCACCAGTGATACAGTCATACAGGTGTACACAACTTATGGTGCACCAGTGATACAGTCATACAGTGTACACAACTTATGGTGCACCAGTGATACAGTCATACAGTGTACACAACTTAAGGCTGCACCAGTGATACAGTCATACAGTGTACACAACTTATGGTGCACCAGTGATACAGTCATACAGTGTACACAACTTATGGTGCACCAGTGATACAGTCATACAGTGTACACAACTTATGGCTGCACCAGTGATACAGTCATACAGTGTACACAACTTATGGTGCACCAGTGATACAGTCATACAGTGTACAAAAACTTATGGTGCACCAGTGATACAGTCATACAGGTGTACACAACTTATGGTGCACCAGTGATACAGTCATACAGTGTACACAACTTATGGTGCACCATGATACAGTCATACAGTGTACACAACTTATGGTGCACCAGTGATACAGTCATACAGTGTACACAACTTATGGTGCACCAGTGACACAGTCATACAGGTGTACACAACTTATGGTGCACCAGTGATACAGTCATACAGGTGTACACAACTTATGGTGCACCAGTGATACAGTCATACAGTGTACACAACTTATGGTGCACCAGTGATACAGTCATACAGTGTACACAACTTATGGTGCACCAGTGATACAGTCATACATGTACACAACTTATGGCTGCACCAGTGATACAGTCATACAGTGTACACAACTTATGGTGCACCAGTGATACAGTCATACAGTGTACACAACTTATGGTGCACCAGTGATACAGTCATACAGGTGTACACAACTTATGGTGCACCAGTGATACAGTCATACAGGTGTACACAACTTATGGTGCACCAGTGATACAGTCATACAGTGTACACAACTTATGGTGCACCAGTGATACAGTCATACAGTGTACACAACTTATGGTGCACCAGTGATACAGTCATACAGTGTACACAACTTATGGTGCACCAGTGATACAGTCATATAGGTGTACACAACTTATGGTGCACCAGTGATACAGTCATACAGTGTACACAACTTATGGTGCACCAGTGATACAGTCATACAGTGTACACAACTTAGGGTTTGCACCAGTGATACAGTCATACAGTGTACACAACTTATGGTGCACCAGTGATACAGTCATATAGGTGTACACAACTTATGGTGCACCAGTGATACAGTCATACAGTGTACACAACTTATGGTGCACCATGATACAGTCATACAGTGTACACAACTATATGGTGCACCAGTGATACAGTCATACAGTGTACACAACTTATGGGCACCAGTGATACAGTCATATAGGTGTACACAACTTATGGCTGCACCAGTGATACAGTCATACAGTGTACACAACTTAAGGCTGCACCAGTGATACAGTCATACAGTGTACACAACTTATGGTGCACCAGTGATACAGTCATACAGTGTACACAACTTAAGGCTGCACCAGTGATACCAGTCATACAGTGTACACAACTTAAGGCTGCACCAGTGATACAGTCATACAGTGTACACAACTTAAGGCTGCACCAGTGATACAGTCATACAGTGTACACAACTTATGGTGCACCAGTGATACAGTCATACAGTGTACACAACTTAAGGCTGCACCAGTGATACAGTCATACAGTGTACACAACTTAAGGCTGCACCAGTGATACAGTCATACAGTGTACACAACTTAAGGCTGCACCAGTGATACAGTCATACAGTGTACACAACTTATGGTGCACCAGTGATACAGTCATACAGTGTACACAACTTAAGGCTGCACCAGTGATACAGTCATACAGTGTACACAACTTAAGGCTGCACCAGTGATACAGTCATACAGTGTACACAACTTAAGGCTGCACCAGTGATACAGTCATACAGTGTACACAACTTAAGGCTGCACCAGTGATACAGTCATACAGTGTACACAACTTATGGCTGCACCAGTGATACAGTCATACAGTGTACACAACTTATGGTGCACCAGTGATACAGTCATACAGTGGTACACAACTTATGGTGCACCAGTGATACAGTCATACAGGTTAACACAACTTATGGTGCACCAGTGATACAGTCATACAGTGTACACAACTTATGGTGCACCAGTGATACAGTCATACAGTGTACACAACTTATGGTGCACCAGTGATACAGTCATACAGGTATACACAACTTATGGCTGCACCAGTGATACAGTCATACAGTGTACACAACTTATGGTGCACCAGTGATACAGTCATACAGTGTACACAACTTATGGTGCACCAGTGATACAGTCATACAGGTATACACAACTTATGGTGCACCAGTGATACAGTCATACAGTGTACACAACTTATGGTGCACCAGTGATACAGTCATACAGTGTACACAACTTATGGTGCACCAGTGATACAGTCATACAGGTATACACAACTTATGGTGCACCAGTGATACAGTCATACAGTGTACACAACTTATGGTGCACCAGTGATACAGTCATACAGTGTACACAACTTATGGTGCACCAGTGATACAGTCATACAGTGTACACAACTTAAGGCTGCACCAGTGATACAGTCATACAGTGTACACAACTTATGGTGCACCAGTGACACAGTCATACAGTGTACACAATTTTAAGGCTGCACCATGATACAGTCATACAGTGTACACAACTTATGGTGCACCAGTGATACAGTCATACAGTGTACACAACTTATGGCTGCACCAGTGATACAGTCATACAGGTGTACATAACTTAAGGCTGCACCAGTGATACAGTCATACAGGTGTACATAACTTAAGGCTGCACCAGTGATTCAGTCATACAGGTGTACACAACTTAAGGCTGCACCATTGATACAGTCATACAGGTGTACACAACTTAAGGCTGCACCATTGATACAGTCATACAGGTGTACACAACTTAAGGCTGCACCAGTGATACAGTCATACAGGTGTACACAACTTAAGGCTGCACCAGTATTACAGTCATACAGGTGTACACAACTTACGGCTGCACCAGTGATACAGTCATACAGTGTACACAACTTATGGCTGCACCAGTGATACAGTCATACAGTGTACACAACTTACGGCTGCACCAGTGATACAGTCATACAGGTGCAGATAAATAGTTAAATAAACAAACGAAATCAAACATCAGTTTAAATCCAACATACACTTTATTTACTGTACAAAATGCATAGCATGGGTATCATGCCAAGATCAGATGATGGCTGGGCTGATTACTGCTCTGGCTGGGCCTTCACCATCGCTCTGGTGTGATGCTGATTGACCTTCATGAACATCAGCCTGTCAATGTTTCCATCTGAGAGGGTGGTTCTCTTGACACTCTGAGATATCTTTGCCTATAGAGTGTAGGTGCTTAACTGCAGCACTGGCTGGGATGACGATTTTGTACTTATTGAATAGGTGGATCAAGACCTGCTCACCCAATAAAGCGACTTCACTCGTGACCTCCTTCGAGCGGTCTTCAGCCAGGTCTTCACCCATGCTGTGTGCCTTCGACTTCAGTGACTGTCCCGGAACTGAGTGATGCTGCTGGAGAATCGTCTTCATCCTCATTAATGGTGGTGCTGCTCTCCTCACCGCTTTCCCACTACCAACAACTATGAATTTTTTTTAGCGGACTCAAAATAGCGGAACTTTATTTAGAGGAAGCTCATTGGTCCGCTAATGGTTTCCGAAATTAGCTGAAATGCTAATCCGCTAAACAAAAAGTTAGTTCCACTAATTAACGGTTAGCGGAACTGTGCCCACCACTGAAGATACCTGCTGTCCATGTTCACATATCAATAAAATAGGTACCTGTGTTAGTCGACTAGTGTGGGTCGCATCCTGGGGACAAAACTGTCCTAGAAAGTCGCTTGCATAACAAGGAACTTTCTATATAGTAGTACGTCACTGATGTCAGCTATGGTCTGTATACCTTGTACATGTACTTGTGGAAATAAAGATATTATTATTAATATTATGGCTCTCTACGGTAGTAGGAGTTATACAGCACCTGGGTGAGGAAGGAGCAGGCTAGACGACATAATATTATGATAGACAGAGGAAGTGACAACTGAAGAAAGACCTAGACTAATGAAATCAGGGAACAGGTGGAGTTTGAACCTCTGTCAAGTGAGTCCTAAAATTTGCAGGTCAGTGCGTTAACAACCCGTTTTCAGTCGTGTTATTACATGTCACAGGTGACGCCGTCACACTCCCCACGACAGCTCTGTGCCATCTCTCCAGGCTAGAGGATGTGGGGGGCTACTGGGAGACAGTCTACGTGAGATGGAATCCATTGAAGACTTACTTTGTGCTGGAAGAGTGACTAGTTTATTACGCAGCCGCAGATCATCCTGTGGTACGGTCACAATGGGTGTCTGTCAGATCTCTTCAGGCTTAATCGCTGTATAGCCCTTGTGGCTTAGCGCTTCTTTTTGATTATAATAATAATAATAATTCAAGCTTAATCACAACCTCAAAACTTTACATTACAGTTTTATATTTTATATTTTGCTCATACAGCTAATATATGAAATAAAACACGCAGATACAATCTTAAGAAAAATCTATTTATTACATCTGCAAATATTAGTCAATTACCAGGTTATAATATCACATAACAGTTAATTTATCCAGCCTGGGCAAAATGTACATACAATCTCTTTTTTTTCATATATAATTAACAGTGAAGTTATTTTCGATTTTCTGTTTGCTTGGTCGCGTCTCTAAACGGCTGGATGTTAAGACAGACTGAAATATAATGTTCTAGTTTAATGCCCTGTCTCTGTCCACACACTTTACATTTCATGTCCTTGCCATCTTCAGATAAGATAAGATAAGATAAGATAAGATTTCGTTCGGATTTTTAACCCCGGAGGGTTAGCCACCCAGGATAACCCAAGAAAGTCAGTGCGTCATCGAGGACTGTCTAACTTATTTCCATTGGGGTCCTTAATCTTGTCCCCCAGGATGCGACCCACACCAGTCGACTAACACCCAGGTACCTATTTGCTGCTAGGTGAACAGGACAATAGGTGTAAGGAAACGTGTCGAAATGTTTCTACCCGCCGGGAATCGAACCCGGGCCCTCCGTGTGTGAAGCGGGAGCTTTAGCCACCAGGCCACCGGGCCACCCAAATTGTACTGCCAAAAAATGTGTATAATGTAGCAATTAGTCCTGTGGTCTACTGGCCTTGTTATCTTGTCCACACACGTTTTACTAGACACATTTCATTATGACTGGCAATGGATCTGCTAGTTCTTCTTTGACCTGTTTTAATTTTTCAGCCTGTAACGAGTACCCCCGGCTGAGGTGGAAGATGAGAGAGAGCAAAGTGAAGAGCCTGGTAGATAGCGAGATCTCATGAAGGACAGTGGGACGGGTCCAGCCCTTAATCCCTAAGAAAACAAAAATACTGCTTTCTCCGGCATCATCCCTGAGGGATGGGCACTGTTAAATTTCACGTAAATATGTACCATCGTGGTGGGTGGTTCATATGTACCATCGTGGTAAATATGGGTGGTACATATGCACTATCGTGATGCGGTGGTTGGGGTGTGAGAATTACATGTGACAAACCTATGTTGAAGACTACGTGACATTGACTATAAGTTTATGAGGAACTATCTTATGGCAAGTATATTAGATGACAATATTCTACAATAACTCAAGTCCAAGTATATATACACACTGTGTAACATAGTAACAATCATGTACACACTTGAGAATATTATCACTCGAGCACCGCCTCTAAACACCTCAATTTTCTTCACTAGAGGCAAAGTTTTAGGCTTAAAATTCCTTTTTGCACCTTCACCAACACTAGATTTCGTTTTTGATGCCATAATTAATATTTAGAGACAACACAGGGCGACGAAAAGATGGGAAATGGATCTGATCAGGGAGTGTCTTGTCGAGCTAAACAAGCGAAGTCTGTTACACACCCTGATCCAGTTGGTACCTGACAGTGACCAGTACATGGACGAAGAGGAACCTCGATGCTGATCTTAATTTCAGTGTCTGCTATTGCAGGAGGGAGGGTTTGGTGATGGCAGAGTCTGGCTTACTGATGGAGGATGCTGGTGGAGGGATGGTGGATATCCAGATGGGTAAGTACACACCACCTGCGGATGTCTTTTCTGAAGGATACACAATCCTCGACGCATCAGTCACGGGGAGTCGATCAGGGTAGATGATGTTCGATCTGGAAGTTCCTGTATTTGAAAGAGAAAGCCGCGTATTATCATAAGGCCTTATATTCGTAGGAGAAGGCCTTATATTATAAATAGGAGGCCTTGTCCTCGAAACAGAAGCTCTTCTATCCGTAAAAGGAGGCCTTGCATTAGGAAGAAAAGGCCTTGTATTCGAAATAGAAGACCTTATATTCGTAGGTAAATACATTAGAACTTTACCAGAAATCACAACCGTTCCCTGCTGTATAACATCCTTAGCCGGCACGAAGGATGCTGAAGTCGAAGACGCTGATGAATTCCTTTCCTGCAGAGCTTCCTGCAGGACATCGGCGGGTGAGGCGGATGCTGGTTCGCGTGTGTGCTCCAGTTTCTGTTGAAGACGTCCTCTGTGAGGCTGGTGCCGTTGAGCGCTGAGCTGCAAGGGAAGCTGGACGCTATGGGGAGGCGAACGAGGAGCCGGGATTGAAATCCGTTCTTCGGGAATATTGAAAAGGGAAACAGGAGGCCTGGGGGTGTTCCATTCCGTGCCTGGGGAAGGAAAGGGAATAGGTACTTGCTGCACATCCAGGTGACTTTGCTGGCTGTGACTAGGTGTCACTGACCGCTCAGGTGTGTCACCTAAATGGTCAGGGAGGACCAGGGTAGTGGTGACGCTGGAAACTGTAAAGGAAGGGAACCAGTCCTGGTATCAAAAGGAATTCGGCAAAAATAAGTCTGGCTATCTCGCTGTCAGCGGACGGAGGATCAAGTCTCCACCACTCACACGGACTAACCACTCTAATAATAATAATAATAATAATAATAATAATAATAATAATAATATAATAATAATAATAATAATAATAATAATAATAATAATAATAATAATAATAATATAATAATAATAAAGTTGGGGTGGGGGTCACTAGCACCAAAAAAGTTGGGGTGGGGTCACTAGCACCAAAAAAGTTGGGGTGGGGTCACTAGCACCAACAAAGTTGGGGTGGGGTCACTAGCACCAAAAAAGTTGGGGTGGGGTCACTAGCACCAAAAAAGTTGGGGTGGGGTCACTAGCACCAACAAAGTTGGGGTGGGGTCACTAGCACCAAAAAAGTTGGCGTGGGGTCACTAGCATCAACAAAGTTGGGGTGGGGTCACTAGCACCAAAAAAGTTGGGGTGGGGTCACTAGCACCAAAAAAGTTGGGTGGGGTCACTAGCATCAAAAAGTTGGGGTGGGGTCACTAGCACCAAAAAGTTGGCGTGGGGTCACTAGCATCAACAAAGTTGGGGTGGGGTCACTAGCACCAAAAAGTTGGGGTGGGGTCACTAGCATCAACAAAGTTGGGGTGGGGTCACTAGCACCAACAAAGTTGGGATGGGGGTCACTAGCATCAACAAAGTTTGGGTGGGGTCACTAGCTTCAACAAAGTTGGGGTGGGGGTCACTAGCATCAACAAAGTTGGGGTGGGGTCACTAGCACAACAAAGTTGGGGTGGGGGTCACTAGCATCAACAAAGTTGGGGTGGGGGTCACTAGCATCAACAAAGTTGGGGTGGGGTCACTAGCACCAACAAAGTTGGGGTGGGGGTCACTAGCACCAACAAAGTTGGGGTGGAGTCACTAGCACCAACAAAGTTGGGGTGGGGGTCACTAGCACCAACAAAGTTGGGGTGGGGTCACTAGCATCAACAAAGTTGGGGTGGGGGTCACTAGCATCAACAAAGTTGGGGGGGTCACTAGCACCAACAAAGTTGGGGTGGGGGTCACTAGCCAACAAAGTTAGGGTGGGGTCACTAGCACAACAAAGTTGGGGTGGGGTCACTCAGCACCAACAAAGTTGGGGTGGGGGTCACTAGCATCAACAAAGTTGGGGTGAGGGTCACTAGCACCAACAAAGTTGGGGTGGGGGTCACCAGCACCAACAAAGTTCGGGTGGGGGTCACCAGCACCAACAAAGTTGGGGTGGGGGTCACCAGCACCAACAAAGTTGGGGTGGGGGTCACCAGCACCAACAAAGTTGGGGTGGGGGTCACTAGCACCAACAAAGTTGGGGTGGGGGTCACTAGCACCAACAAAGTTGGGGTGGGGGTCACTAGCACCAACAAAGTTGGGGTGGGGGTCACTAGCACCAACAAAGTTGGGGTGGGGGTCACTAGCATCAACAAAGTTGGGGTGGGGGTCACTAGCACAACAAAGTTGGGGTGGGGGTCACTAGCACCAACAAAGTTGGGGTAGGGTCATAGCACCAAAAAGTTGGGGTAGGGGTCACTAGCACCAACAAAGTTGGAGTGGGGGTCACTAGCACCAACAAAGTTGGGGTGGGGGGTCACCAGCACCAACAAAGTTGGGGTGGGGGTCACCAGCACCAACAAAGTTGGGGGTGGGGGTCACCAGCACCAACAAAGTTGGGGTGGGGGTCGCCAGCACCAACAAAGTTGGGGTGGGGGTCACCAGCACCAACAAAGTTGGGGTGGGGGTCACCAGCACCAACAAAGTTGGGGTGGGGGTCGCCAGCACCAACAAAGTTGGGGTGGGGGTCACCAGCACCAACAAAAATGGGGTGGGGGTCACCAGCACCAACAAAGTTGGGGTGGGGGTCACCAGCGCCAACAAAGTTGGGGTGGGGGTCACCAGCACCAACAATGTTGGGGTGGGGGTCACCAGCACCAACAAAGTTGGGGTGGGGGTCACTAGCACCAACAAAGTTGGGGTGGGGGTCACCAGCACCAACAAAGTTGGGGTGGGGGTCACCAGCACCAACAAAGTTGGGGTGGGGGTCACTAGCACCAACAAAGTTGGGGTGGGGGTCACCAGCACCAACAAAGTTGGGGTGGGGGTCACTAGCACCAACAAAGTTGGGGTGGGGGTCACTAGGACCAACAAAGTTGGGGTGGGGGTCACCAGCACCAACAAAGTTGGGGTGGGGGTCACCAGCACCAACAAAGTTGGGGTGGGGTCACCAGCACCAACAAAGTTGGGGTGGGGGTCACTAGCACCAACAAAGTTGGGGTGGGGGTCACCAGCACCAACAAAGTTGGGGTGTGGGTCACTAGCACCAACAAAGTTGGGGTGGGGGTCACTAGCAGTAACAACGTTGGGGTGGGGGTCACTAGCACCAACAAAGTTGGGGTGGGGGTCACCAGCACCAACAAAGTTGGGGTGGGGGTCACCAGCACCAACAAAGTTGGAGTGGGGGTCACTAGCACCAACAAAGTTGGGGTGGGGGTCACCAGCACCAACAAAGTTGGGGTGGGGGTCACCAGCACCAACAAAGTTGGGGTGGGGGTCACTAGCACCAACAAAGTTGGGGTGGGGGTCACCAGCACCAACAAAGTTGGGGTGGGGGTCACCAGCACCAACAAAGTTGGGGTGGGGGTCACTAGCACCAACAAAGTTGTAGTGGGGGTCACTAGCACCAACAAAGTTGGGGTGGGGGTCACCAGCACCAACAAAGTTGGAGTGGGGGTCACTAGCACCAACAAAGTTGGGGTGGGGGTCACCAGCACCAACAAAGTTGGGGTGGGGGTCACCAGCACCAACAAAGTTGGGGTGGGGGTCACTAGCACCAACAAAGTTGGGGTGGGGGTCACCAGCACCAACAAAGTTGGGGTGGGGCTCACCAGCACCAACAAAGTTGGGGTGGGGGTCACCAGCACCAACAAAGTTGGGGTGGGGGTCACCAGCACCAACAAAGCTGGGGTGGGGGTCACCAGCACCAACAAAGTTGGGGTGGGGGTCACCAGCACCAACAAAGTTGGGGTGGGGGTCACCAGCACCAACAAAGTTGGGGTGTGGGTCACTAGCACCAACAAAGTTGGGGTGGGGGTCACTAGCACCAACAAAGTTGGAGTGGGGGTCACCAGCACCAACAAAGTTGGAGTGGGGGTCACCAGCACCAACAAAGTTGGAGTGGGGGTCACCAGCACCAACAAAGTTAGTAATTTTCAAGACTTTAATACATTCTTAGATACTTTTTGCAAATTAAGCTAATTTCTATAACGTAAATCTGAGCAAGACTATGTTACCTATGTAGGATAATTATTGCATAGGTTAGGTTAGGTAAGGTTTGTCAGGTTAGGTCATATTGGGTTAGGTTAGGTTAGGTAAGGTTTGTCAGGTTAGGTCATATTAGGTTAGGTTAGGTTAGGTAAGGTTTGTCAGGTTAGGTCATATTGGGTTAGGTTAGGTTAGGTAAGGTTTGTCAGGTTAGGTCATATTAGGTTAGGTTAGGTTAGGTAAGGTTTGTCAGGTTAGGTCATATTGGGTTAGGTTAGGTTAGGTAAGGTTTGTCAGGTTAGGTCATATTAGGTTAGGTTAGGTTAGGTTAAGTTGGTAAGGTTTGTCAGGTTAGGTTAGGTTAAGTTAGGGTAGGTTAGGTTAGGTAAGGTTTGTTAGGAAACAGGACAAGTGTTACCTGACGGGGGTCTTAGTCATATAATGACTCATAGCTGGAGCATTTGGTTACCTGACAGAGGCCTTCCGCTGGCTTACACCTCCACACCCTGTAAAAACTAATGGTTATTATTATAACCATTTTATATCTGCCTGGAGTTTCACCATTCACTCGCCATGGGTTCTAACCCCCCATCCGTTCTGGAGTTTCACCACTCACTCGCCATGGGTTCTAACCCCCCATCCGTTCTGGAGTTTCACCACTCACTCGCCATGGGTTCTAAGCCCCCATCCGTTCTGGAGTTTCACCACTCACTCGCCATGGGTTCTAACCCCCCATCCGTTCTGGAGTTTCACCACTCACTCGCCATGGGTTCTAACCCCCCATACGTTCTGGAGTTTCACCACTCACTCGCCATGGGTTCTAACCCCCCATACGTTCTGGAGTTTCACCACTCACTAGCAATGGGTTCTAACCCCCATACGTTCTGGGTTTTGCGGGAAACATTGTAATTTTTAAAGGGGGGGAATTGTAGGAGTTATCTGGAAAAAGAGTTAATGGGAGATTGATTTAGTATAATTGGACATTGTAGGAGTATAACTGGGCATTGGGGTAAATTGGAGCTTTATAGAAATGCGGGAGATTGAGGGGAAATTTAATGTTTTGGCTTTGGTAGTTAAGCGGGCATTGTATTTAATTTTTTTAATGTGGAGCATTGTAGGTTTAGTTTATGCGGAAAAATTGGGAGTATAAGTGGAGCATGGGGGGTAAAATTTTTGGAGTTGGGAGAAGGGATTGTGGGAAAATTAATTGTGGGAGTATAATTTTAAAAGTATAAGGGGGGGTTTTGAGTTTGATTTAAAGCGGGTTTGGGGTGTTAAGCGGGCATTGTGGGATATAATGTGGAGCATTTGGGTAAAGGTTTGGGGAGATTTAGGGGAGTATAATGTGGAATTGGGGATATAATGCGGGGAGCTGTAGGTAAAATGCTGGGAAAATTTGTTGGGAGTTAATTGTGGAGATTGAGGTAATAATGGGGGTTGAGGCCAGTTAATGTTTGGGGAGTTTGGGTAGTATAATGTGGAGCATTTTATTTTCTGGGAGATTGTGGGGGGTTTTAAATTGGGAATTGGGGGGAAATGTGGCTTGAGTTTTAAAGCTGGGGGAAAAATTGGGGTATAAAAGGGGGGCGGGATTAGGGGGTTTGGGGAAAATGCGGGAGCATTGTAAGGTACAACTGGGCATTGGGGTTAAAATTTTTGGGGCTTTTTGGGTAGTTTTAATGCTGGGGAGCATTTTTTTTGGGAGCTTTGTGGAAATATAATGCGGGCTTTTGGGATTAAAATGCTGGAGCATTGTAGGTATATAAGGGGAGAAAAGTGGGCAATAAGGGGAGCATTGGAGTAATGTGGAGAAAGGGGTTTTAAATTTTGGGCTTTGGGAGAAAAGGGGTTAGGAGATAAGCTGTGAAGGGGGGAAAGTATAATCTGGAGCTTGTGGGGGTTATTTGGGTTTAGGTAGAAAATTTGGGATAAAAGGGTAGAAAATGCTGGAGATGTGGGTTAAGTGGATTTGGGAAAGTGGAGCTTGTGGGGAGTTAATGCTGGAGATTGAGGAGTATAATGCTGGAGCTTGTAGGTATTAAAAAGCTGGGGATTTTTTATTTAAAATGCTAAAAATTTTTAGGTGGGTTTAAAATGCTGGAGCATTTGGAATATAATGGGGCATTTTTTTAAAAAAAGGGGGAAAATAGTATAATGGGTTGTAGGGGTATAACGGTTAGATTGGGGTAGTATAATCGGGGGTTTGGGGAAAATGGGGAGCTTTTAGGTATATAATGCGGAGCATTGTAGGTAGTTAAGGGCAAAATTTTGGGTATAAAAATTGGGAAAATTTTGGGGGGTTTGTAGGAATAAGCGGGCATTTGGGATAATTGGAGTTGTGGGCAAAAATTGGGCAGGGGAAAAGAAAAGCAATTGAAATTTCCCTTTTTGTAAAAAGGGGGACATTTGTGGGTGTTAAAATTTTGAGGATTTAATTGGACATTGTAGATTTAAAAGGGGAGTGGGGAAAAATGGGGGTTGTGGGATTAAATGCAATTTGGGTAATAAGGGGTTTGGGAGTTAGTGGAGCATTGTAAAAATGTGGAGTTGTAGGAATAATGCAAATTGGGGGAGATAATGTGGGCTTTGGGGGAGTATTTTTGGGGGAATTTGTAGGAAAATTGGGAAGGTGAAAAATTTTGGGAAATTGTAGGTTTAAGCTGGTATTGTGGGAGTAAAATTGTAAATTGTGGGAGTATAAGTGGGAAAATTGGGGAGAAATTGAGCATTTTAGGTATATAATGGGATTTTGGGGAAAAATTGCGGGGGTTTTTTAAATTTGGGATTTGGGTAAAATTTGGGGCCTTGTAGGAGAAAAGCGGAGATTGTATAGTTAATGCGGGGAAATTTAGGTTTTAAATTGGGATTGGGTTAAAATTGGACATTGTAGGAGTTTAATGCAACTTGTAGGTTTAATGCGGGGCATTTGGAGTTTAATGCGGGCAGTAGGGTATAATGCTGGACATTGTAGGTATTTATAATTGTGGATTTAAGGTAGTTTAATTGTGGAATTGTATATATAATGTGGGCTTTGTGAGTATAATGCGGGAGCATTGGGGATGTAAATGGGAATTGTAATAAATTGGGAAGCATTGTAGGTAGATAGTGAAATTGAATGTGTATAATGATGGGAAATTGTAGGCAGTATAATGTGGGCATTGGTAGTAAATGCTGGGCATTGTAGGTAGTATAATGGGCTTTGGGTGTTCCCTTTGTAGGTGTAAATGGGAGCATTGGTAAATGGCGGAAATTGTAGGAGTATAAGGGGCCGGGGGGGCATTTTGTTAATTGTGGAATTGCTTGGGAGCATGTAAAATGGGAGATTGTGGGAAGTATAATGGAAATTTTTGTAGGTTGTAGGTTAAATGCTGGGCATTGTGGGGATAAATGCTGGAGCATGTGGGGTTAATCTGGAAGCATTGTAGGTAGTTTTTAATTGCTGGAGCATTGTGGGTTAATTGTGGAGCATTGAAAGTATTTTTGGATTGTAGGCATTGTAAGTTGGGGGGAATTGGGTAGTTTAATTGCTTGGAGCATTGTAGGTATAATGCTGGGCATTGTAGGGTAAATGTGGAAAATTTAGGTAGTTTTTAGCTGGGAGATTGGGTAGTAAAATGCTGGAGATTGTAGGTTGTATAATCTGGAGCTTGAAGGTGTATAATGCTGGACATTGTAGGTGGGTATAATTGGACATTGTAGGGTAGTATATGCTGGAGCATTGTGGAAGTTTAAATGCTGGGCTTTGTAGGATATAATGCGGGAGCATTTAGGTAGTATAATGCTGGAGCATTGTGTAGTATAAGCGGGGTTGTGGGTTAGTATAATGTTTGGGTAGGAATTGTAGGTATTTTGTGGAGCATTTGGGGATTTTAAATGTGGACATTGGAGTATAATGCGGAGCATTGTAGGGTATAATGAGCATTGCAGGATTAAACTGGAGCTTGAGGTAGTATAATGTGGAGCATTGGTATAATGCTAGTTAGGGGGTAATTTGGGGATAGGAAAGCTTGCTTGGGAAAATTAATGCGGGAGCATTGTGGTGTTAGTGGAGCATTGTAGGGTATATAATGGGGAGCATTGTGGGTAGTTAATTGGATGAATTGTGGATATAATGTGGAGATTTAGGAAATAATGCTGGGATTGTAGGTAGTAAATGTGGAGCATGTTAGGGATTTTAAATGCTGGAGTTGTAGGTATTAATGCGGGCTTTTAGGAGTATAATCCCTTTTGGTTGTAGTTAATTAATTGTAGGTAGTTAATGGAATTGTAGGTAGTTATGCTGACTTTGTGGAATTTGTTGGTTTTAAAATGTAAGCTTGAAGCAGGAATAACTGGAGGATTTTAGGGTGTAAAGGGGAGATTGGGGGGGTATAATCGGGGAAATTGGGTTGTAGTAGATATGCTACATTGTGGTAGATATAATGCTGGATATTTAGGTATTTTAAGTGGATTGGAGTAATTGGGCATTAGGTAGTATAATGGGGAAGAAGGGTTTTTAAAATTTGGAGCTTTTGTAGGTAGTTAAAGCTTGGAGTTATGCTGGCATTTGGGTAAATTGGGATTAGGTTGTTAAATGGGAGCATTGTGGTAGTATAATGGGCTGAGGGATTGTAGGTAGTATAATGCTGGGCATTGTAGGAGTATAATGGGGAAACATTGTAGGTAGTAAAATGCTGGAATGTAGGGTATATTTTTGGAGCATTGGTAGGTTATTTAATGTGGAGCATTGTAGATAATGCTGGAATTGTGGTAGTATAATCTGGATTTTATTGAGGTAAAATGCTGGAGTGTAGGAGTATAATGTGGAGCATTGTAGGTTATAATGGGAGCATTTGGATTAAATGCTGGAGCTTGTAGGTTAAATGCTGGAGCATTTAGGTAGTTAATGCTGGAGATTGTGGATTATAATGTGGGATTGTAGGTGAAGGAGTTGTAGGAGATATGTGGAAATTGTGGATTAAGGAGATTTTGTGGGAGTTAAATGAGATTGTTAGGGTATTAAATGGGGACATTGAGGAATAATGTGGAATTGTAGAGTTAAGGCTGGAAGTTTGTAAGATTAAAGCGGGAGTAGGAGTAAATCTGGGAATTTATTTAGTAAATGCTGGACATTTGGGGGGTTATAATTGGGCTTGTGGTAGTATAATCTGAGCAAGAGGGTATAAATGCTGGAGCATTTGTAGGTGTATAATGGAGCTTTGTAGGTAGTATAATGTGGGATTGTGGTGTATAATGCTGGAGCATTGTAGGAGTTATAGTGGGTGAGGATTATTGTGGACATTGTGGGTTAATGCTGGAATGTAGTATAGCATTGGAGGTGTAATGTGTTTAATAAAACTGGGGGGGTTTGGGGTTTAGTTAAGCTGAAGCTTTTGAGTAAACTGGAATTGTGGGTATAATGCTGGAGCTTTGTGGTATTATGCTTGGGGGAATTTAAGTCATTGCGGAGTATTGAAGGCATTAGTGTAAAGTGGACATTGGGGGTAATAATGCTGGGCATTGTGGAGTATAAGTGGGCACTTGTAGGTGTTATGGGAGAGTGAACGGTAAAAGCATGGTAGGTAAGGGGAGGAGTATAATGTGGAGCATTGAAAGTAATAATGCGGAGCATTGTTAGGAGTTGTATAAGATGGGCATTTGTATTTTAAAAATTTCTGGTTGGGAATTAAGTGGAGCTTAGAAGGGGAGCATTTAGGAAAAATTACATTGAGGAGTAAATGCGTAGAGTAGTTTAGTATATTGGGAATTGAGGTAGTATAATGCTGGAGCATTGTAGGAAAGTATAATGCTGGAGCTTGTAGTTAATTGTTGTAGGTATAATGGGAGCATTGTAGGTAGTATATGCTGAGTTTTGAGGGTAAAATTTGGGGGCATTTAGGTAGTTAACGGGGACATTGTAGGTGTATAATGCTGGAGTTTGTAGTAAATTGGGATTTAGGAGTTATGCTGGAGCATTGGGGTATATTGGGCATTTTAGGGTTAATGCTGGGATTGAGTTTATATATGCTGGAATTAGGGTTGATTAATGCGGGGATTGGTAGTTAAGGGAGCATTGTAGGTTAGTGGAAGCATTGAGGAAGTAAATGGGAGATGTGGGTATATAAGGGCTGGAAATTGTTTAGTATAATTGGGATTTAGGTAGTATAAGCGGGATGTAGGTAATAATCTGTGAGAGTTAATCTGGAGCATTGTAGGGTATAATCTGGAGCTTGTAGGTATTTAAAATCGGAGCATTGAGTAGTAAAATGCGATGGTGTAGTTAATTGGAGATTGAGGTAGTATAATGTGGAGCATTGTAGGTTAAAGTGGACCCATTGTGGCGTAAATGCTGGAGCATTGTGGATTAATGGGAGCATTGTAGGATTAATGTGGACATTGTAGGAGTATATGCTGGAGCTTTTGGAGTATAAGCTGGAGCATTGTAGGTAGTATAATGCTGGAGCATTGTAGGTAGTAAATGCTGGAGCATTGTAGAAAAAAGCTGGAGCATGGGTCCAGAAAAAGCTGGAGAAATTGGAGGGTATAAGCTGAGCATTGTGGGTAGTATAAGTTGGAGCATTGTAGGTATTTATATTGCAGATATTGTTGGAGTAATAAGCTGGACATTTAGTAGATAATGCTGGAGCATTTTTATAGTAGATAATAGCTGGAGTTAGTAGGGCAGTATAATGCTGGAGTTGTATGTAGAAAGGTGGAGGATTGTAGGCTAGGTATATTAGGTAGGTTAGGTAGTAATTGCTGGAAGCATTGTAGTGTAGTTATAATGCTGGAGCATTGTAGGTAGTTAATGCTAGGAAGTTTGTCAGGTTTAAATTGGGTAGTTGTTAGGTAGTTTGCAGTTAGTCATATTGGTTGGTAGGTAGTTAATGTTGGAGCATGGTTGTCAGTATAATGTGGTGCATTGTAGGTTAGATAGTAAGGTTTGCTAGGAAACGACGGTATATGAGGGGGCTGGGCATTTGGTAGTACTAATGCTGGGAGCATTGGTTTGGAGCAGAGGTATAATCGCTGGAGCACCTGTAGACCTGTAAATAGGGGGAATTGTATAGTTAATCGCCTGAGCATTGTAGGTGCTATAATGCTGGATTGTACACTATCGCATGGCAGTTATAATTGCTGGAGCATTGTAGGGTTCTAGAATGTCTGGAGCATTGTAGTAGTCAATGCATGGAGCAATGTCTGGAGTTATAATATGCTGGAGCATTGTAGAGTACTATGCTGAAGATTTTTAGAGTCATAAATGTGGACATTGTACCAGATAATGCTGGAGTTTTAGTATAATTGCGGTAGCATTGTGGGTTAATCGCTGAGCATGTATGTATACATGCTGGAGCATTGTCGGTGTATAATGCTGGAGATCTGTAGTGTTAAATGCTCGAGCATTGTAGGCAGTATAATGCTTGGAGCTTGTCTGGTAGAAATTTTAATTGCTGAGCTTATTGCTTGGTAAAAAATGCTGGTAGCATGTAGTAGGTATAATGTGGAGCATTGTAGGTAGAAATAATGCTGGAGCATTGTAGGTAGTATAATGCTGGAGCATTGTAGGTAGTATAATGCTGGAGCATTGTAGGTAGTATAATGCTGGAGCATTGTAGGTAGTATAATGCTGGAGCATTGTAGGTAGTATAATGCTGGAGCATTGTAGGTAGTATAATGCTGGAGCATTGTAGGCAGTATAATGCTGGAGCATTGTAGGTAGTATAATGCTGGAGCATTGTAGGTAGTATAATGCTGGAGCATGTAGGAGTATAATGTGGAGTATTGTAGGTAGTATAATGCTGGAGCATTGTAGGTAGTATAATGCTGGAGCATTGTAGGTAGTATAATGCTGGAGCATTGTAGGTAGTATAATGCTGGAGCATTGTAGGTAGTATAATGCTGGAGCATTGTAGGTAGTATAATGCTGGAGCATTGTAGGTAGTATAATGCTGGAGCATTGTAGGTATTTATAATGCTGGGAGCATTGTAGGTAGATAATGCTGGGAGAATTGTAGGAGTATTAATGCTGGAGCATTTGTAGGTAGTATAGTGCTGGAGCATTGTAGGAATATAATGCTGGAGCATTGTAGGTAGTATATATGCTGGAGCATTGTAGGTAGTATAATGCTGGAGCATTGTAGGTAGTTAATAATGCAGGAGCATTGTAGGTGTATAATGCTGGAGCATTGTAGGTAGTATAATGCTGGAGCATTGTAGGTAGTATAATGCGGAGCATTGTAGGTTGTATAATGCTGACATTGTAGGTAGTATAATGCTGGAGCATTGTAGGTAGTATAATGCTGGAGCATTTTTAGGTAGTATAATGCTGGAGCATTGTAGGTAGTATAATGCTGGATATTGTAGGTAGTATAATGCTGGAGCATTGTAAGGTAGTATAATGCTGGAGCATTGTAGGTAGTATAATGCTGGAGCATTGTAGGTAGTATAATGCTGGAGCATTGTAGGTAGTATAATGCTGGAGCATTGTAGGTAGTATAATGCTGGAGCATTGTAGGTAGTATAATGCTGGAGCATTGTAGGTAGTTTAATGCTGGAGCATTGTAGGTAGTATAATGCTGGAGCATTGTAGGTAGTATAATGCTGGAGCATTGTAGGTAGTATATGTGGAGATTGTAGGTAGTATAATGCTGGGAATTGGGCAGTATGCTGGAGCATGTGGTAGTATAATGCTGGAGCATTGTAGGTAGTATAATGCTGGAGCATTGTAGGTAGTATAATGCTGGAGCATTGTAGGTAGTATAATGCTGGAGCATTGTAGGTAGTATAATGCTGGAGCATTGTAGGTAGTATAATGCTGGAGCATTGTAGGTAGTATAATGCTGGAGCATTGTAGGTAGTATAATGCTGGAGCATTGAAGGTAGTATAATGCTGGAGCATTGTAGTGTATAATGCTGGGCATTGTAGGAGTATAATGCTGGAGCATTGTAGGTAGTATAATGCTGGAGCATTGTAGTAGTTAATGCTGGAGCATTGTAGGTAGTATAATGCTGGCACATGTGGTAGTATAATGCTGAGAGCATTGTAGGTAATTATAATGATGGAGCATTGTAGGTGTTAATGCTGGAGCATTGTAGGTAGTATAATTACCAATATTTAAATTACATTTTAATTAGCTTTGTATATAAAAGGGCTTAATTAAACAGGGTAGAAAGTACATGTGTATTTAAAACCCGGGTTAAATTAATTTAGATAAAGGGATGTAAGTGGGTTTTGGGTTTTTAAGCTGGGAGGGTGTTGCTGGGTTTGGGGCGGGTGGTAAATGGGACCTTAAGTTTGTGGTTTGGAGATTGCACTTTTTGGTTTTAAAGTTGTGGGTTCTGGAGCTTGGTGTAATGCGGAGCTTGGGAGTAAGCAAACCTTCGGAGTTATCTGGAAATTTGTAAAATGGCCGGTTTAATAATGCTGGGTTTTTAATTTGGAGATGTAGGAGTATATGGGAGCATTGTGAATTGGCTGTAGTGAATATGCTGGCGGGGGTTTATAAGGAGATTTAAGAAAAGCGGGCTTGTAGGATTTTTGGGGCAGAGGAGTATAACGGAAGGAGGAGTTAATGTGGGATGTAGTAGAAATGGATTTGGGAGTATATGTGAGCTTTAAAGCTGAGATGAGGAATACTTGTGGAGATTCTGGCTGATTATTGGCTTTTAGTATATGAGCTGTAGGAGATAAGCTGAATGTAGGAGTTTTGGGGGATTTGGATAAGGGGAATTTGGAGTAAATGCTGACATTGTAGAGTATAATGCTGGAGATTGGGTTAATCTCTGGGGATTGCGAATTGTGTGTTAAAAAGGAAAGGGGTTATTAGCTTAGCATTATTGGATTGGAAATCGGACATTGTGAGAACTGGGCATGTGGCTTTAAAGGGGGTTTGGGAGTTCAGGGGCTTAGTAATAAGGGATTTGTGTATAATGCTGAGATGTGGGTTTAATGCTGGAGCTTGGGGGGAAAATGCTGGACATTTTAAGTAAATGTGAGTTTAGAAAATGCGGAGTGTGGTAAAAGCTTGGTATTATGTGGAGCATGTAGTAAATGTGGACATGTAGGTAGTTGTATTGTGGTGTTATGTAATTTGTTTTTGCGAAGTAAATTTGGATTTGGAAATGCTGGAGCATGAGGTTAATCTAAGTGGTGATTTTGGGTAGCCAAATTGAATTTAGGTAAATCGGACATTTGGAATTATGCTGGAGCATGTGGTATATTGGGTGTTTTAAATTGAGGTTTAATTGAGCATTTGGTTTAAACGAGAATTTTAAATGGGAATGTAGGTGTAATGCGGCGGGTTTAATTGGAAATTAGGCTTAATTGGAGCATTGTAGTAGTTAATGGGAGTGTGGGTGTTAATGGGATTGGGGAAAAATTGCGAGCATTTTTCCAATTGGGATAGTGGAGCTATTTCTGGGCATGTAGGTTTAAATTGGGATTGTGGTATAATGCTGGAGATGTAGTTAATCTGGAAGAGTGGTTATAATTGTGAGGTAGTAATAATGTGAATTGTAGGTAGTATAATGCTGGGATTGTGGTTAATAATGTGGAGCATTGTAGTTTATAATGCTGGGATTGTAGGTTATAAGGGGAACATTGTGGAGATAATGGGAACCTTGTGGGTTAATCTGGGCGTAGGGTAGTTATGCGGAGCAGTAGAGTTATTGTAGATTGGGGTTTTATATGGAGATTTGGATTAAAGTGGTTGTAGGTAGTTAATGCGGGATTGGGTTATAATGCGGAGCATTGAGGAGTTAATGGGGAGGTTTTTAAATGCGGCTGTGGTGAAATGGGAGATGTTGTGATTGTGGAGCATTGAGATAAAGGGAGCAGAATTGTATAATGCTGGCAGTAGGAGAAATGGGAGAAAGGGGAAGATAATGGAGCTTAGGAGTATATGCGGACTTTTGTAGGAGTTCATCTGGACATTGTAGGTGTATATTGGAATTTTAGTTATCTGACATTATAGTAGTATAATGCGGACATTAGGAGTAAGCGGGAGCTTGTAGAATTATGCTGGAGTGTGGCTTATGCGGGAGCCTTTTAGGGTTTTAATGGGAGCATTGAGGAGAAATGCTGGAGTTGTAGGTGTTATGCTTTTTGGGAATTGTGGGTAGTATAATTGAGATTGTAGGGTATAATGTGGAGATTGAAGTATATAATGGGAGCATTGTGGAGTATAAGGGGCATTGAGGTTTATGTGGAGCATTGTAAGTATATGTGGAGATTTAGTAGTTAAGAGAATTGTGGGAATAATTTTGATTGTAGGTGTATAAGTGGAGATTTTTTTGGGATTTTTTTAATGTGGGCATTGTGGGTATATGCTAGTTGTATTTTGTATAATTTGCTGGGATTTTGGAGATAATGGGATGTTGTGGAGTATAATGTGGAGCATTAGGTATATAATTAGCATTGTAGGAGTATAATGTGGAGATTGAGGTATTTATGTGGACTTGAGGAGTTTAATGGGTTGTAGTGTATAATTGGATTGGGATTTTTGCTGGAGCATTTGGTTTAATGCTAGATTGAGGATTTTAAGAGGAGATTGTAGGTTATATTGATTTTTGGGAGAAATTAGATTGTAGGTAGTATAATGGGAGTTTATAGAAATTTGGAGATTGAGTAGTATAATGCTAGCTTAATTAGTATTTTTTTTGAGCTTTGTGTAGTATATTGAATTGTAGATATTATATGCGAGATTTGGAAAGGGACTTAATATATTGGAATTTAATTATTGTTTTTTTTTGGAGTATAATGGGAGTAGTATATAGGGAATTGTTAGTTAATTTTTATTTATTTTTTAAAATTGGTTTGGGTTTTTTAGGAGTTTAAGATAATTTGGAGTGTTTTTTTTAAATTTAGTTTAGTGTTATTGGTGGTTAGATTAGTTTGGGGTTTTAAATTTTTTAGATTGTAGGTTAAATCGGTTATTGGGTTTAAGTAGTTTGGTTTTTTAGAGCTTAGAGTTATGTAGCTTTATATATATTTTTGACATTGTAGTTAGTTAATTTTTTTTTTTAATGTGAGATTTATAGTTATTTTCTATATTTATTTTGCTTTTGGGTTTTGGGTTAAGTTTTTTGATATTTTTTAAAAATTAGTTTAGTATAAATTAGTTTAGTTGTTAAGGGAATTTTTTGGGATTAAATTTTGTTTGCTAATTTTTTTTATTTTGGGAGATTGAGGTTTGTTAAAAGTGGGATTTAGGAATTTTTGGACATTAGTATATTTTACTTTAGTTTATGTAGTTTAGTATTAAATTTTGAATTTATAGTTAATTGGTTTAGGAGTATTCTGGTTTTTTAGTTTATAATTTTTATTTAGTAGTTATGTACATTTTTATTGAGTTTGTATAAAGCTTTTTTTTATTTAAATTTTTTGGGCATTTGTTATTGTTACTGTGGCAGTTATGTGGCATTGGGATATATTGTGAGTTTAGTTTTTGGGTTGTTTAGTTATCTGAATTGGGGTTATTAGATTGTAGTAGTTTTTTGGGTTTAATTATTGGTTTAGTTATTAGTTTGAGAGTTATTAGTTGTAGTTTTTTGAGCATTAGGTAGTATTTAGTTTTATTTTATTTTTGGGTTTTAAATAAGATTTAAGTTTTTATTTTAGAAATTTTTTGGATTTTAGTAATTAGATTAGTTTTTAGTAATTATTGGTTAGTGTTTAGGAGTTTAGGTTAATTTAATTGTGTAGTTATTGGATTAGGGTAAATCTAGTTTAGGTATTTTTTTTGGGGGGTTTTTAGTTATTGGTTTAGTTAAAATAATTGGGTTTTTCTAATTTATTTTTTAATTATTAGTATTTTATGTGATATTGTAGTTTAGGTTAATTTTTTAGGTATTTTAATTTTTAGATTAATTAACTCATTAGGAATAAATTTTTATTAATTTTTAAGTTATTTATTTTTTGGTATTAATAGCTTTTTTTTTATTTTATTATTGTATTTAGGTGTTATTAGTTAGAGTTTTAATTATAGGTATTTAATTGTAGGTAGTTTTCAGTAGTATTTGGAGTTGTAATTAAATTAGAGATTTATTATTTAATGTGGTTTTAGGTATTTAATGCGAGATTGCAGGAGTATAATTGGGACATTGTAGGTAGTTAATGCTGGAGCATTGTGGCAGTAAATCTGGAGCATTGGGAGTTAATGGGAGCATGAGGTATTTAATGCTGGAGCTTGGGAGTAAAATGCTGACATGTAGGTATAAATGTGGGCTTGTGGAGTATAATGTGGAGATTGGGAGTATAATGCTGAGATTGAGTATAAAACTAACACAAAAAACACAAACCAAAACCCCCAAAAACACAAAAAACAAAAAAACAAAAAAAACCAAAAAAACACAAAAAAACGGACTTGTTGGTGTATAATGCTGGAGCTTGAGGTAGTATAGCTGGAGCATTGTTTTAGTATAATGATGGAGCATTGTAGGCGAAATGCTGGCATGAAGCAGTACATGCTGGAGCATTGTAGTATAAATGCTGGGCTTTTTGTAGTGTAATGCTGGAGCATTGTAGCAGTAAATGGGAGCATGTAGTAGTATAATGCGGAACATTGTGGCGTATAAGCTGAGCATTGTAGGATATAAGCTGGAGCATTGTGGGTAAATGGTGGAGCATTGTAGTATGTGTGCTGGGAGTAGGTAGTATAATGCTTGAGCATGTAGGTAGATATGCTGAGAATGTGGGCAGTATAATCTGGAGCATTGTAGGTAATATGCGGAGCATTGTAGGTAGTACAAGATGGAGCACTTAGGTGAATATGTGGAGCATTGTAGGGTATAAGCTGAAGTTTGTAGGAGAAAGATGGGCATTGTAGGCGTAATGCTGGAGCATTGTAGGTAGTAAAAATGCTGGAGCATTGTAGGTAGTATAATGCTGAAGCATTGTATGTAGTACAATGCTGGAGCATTGTAGGTAGTATAATGCTGGAGCATTGTAGGTAGTATAATGCTGGAGCATTGTAGGCAGTATAATGCTGGAGCATTGTAGGTAGTATATTGCTGGAGCTTTGTGGGCAGTATAATGCTGTAGCATTGTAGATAGTATAATGCTGGAGCATTGTAGGTAGTATAATGCTGGAGCATTGTAGGTAGTATAATGCTAGAGCATTGTAGGTAGTATAATGCTGGAGCATTATAGGTAGTATAATGTTGGAGCATTGTAGGTAGTATAATGCTGAAGCATTGTAGGCAGTATAATGCTGGAGCATTTTGGGTAATATAATGCTGGAGAATTGTGGGCAGTATAATGCTGTAGCATTGTAGATAGTATAATGCTGGAGCATTGTAGGTAGTATAATGCTGGACCCATTGTGGAAAGTACAAATGCTGGATCATTGTAGGTAGTATAATGCTGGAGCATTGTAGGTAGTATAATGCTGGAGCATTGTAGGCAGTATAATGCTGGAGCATTGTAGGTAGTATAATGCTGGAGCATTGTAGGTAGTATAATGCTGGAGCATTGTGGGCAGTATAATGCTGGAGCATTGTAGGTAGTGTGATGCTGGAGCATTGTAGGTAGTATAATGCTGGAGCATTGTAGGTAGCATAATGCTGGAGAACTGTGGGCAGTATAATGCTGGAGCTTTGGGTGGGTTTGGGTATAGTGCTGGAGAATTGTAGGAAGTACAAGGGATGGAGCATGTAGGTAGTATAATGCTGGAGCATTGTAGGTAGTATAATGCTGGAGTATTGTAGGTAGTATAATGATGGAGCATTGTAGGCAGTATAATGCTGGAGCATTGTAGGTAGTATAATGCTGGGCATTGTAGGTAGTATAATGCTGGAGCATTGTAGGTTGTATAATGCATGGGCATTGTGGGTTTATTTTTTATAATTGCTGGAGCATTGTAGGTAGTATAATGCTGGAGCTTGTAGGTAGTAAATGCTGGAGCATTGTGGGTTTTAGTATAATGCTGGAGATTGTAGGTAGTAAAAATGCTGGAGCATTGTAGGTAGTATAATGCTGGATCATTTTTAGGTAGTTTAATGCTGGATCATTGTAGGTAGTTTAATGCTGGAGCATTGGGGTGGGTTAATGGAGTATTAGGTAGTTTAATGCTGGAGCATTGTAGGTAGTTTAAATTTGAGCATTGTAGTTATTTTAATGCTGGCTTGTATAATGTAATTTTTTTTTTTTTTTTTTTTTTTTTTTTTTTTTTTTTTTTTTTTTTTTTTTTTTTTTTTTTTTTTTTTTTTTTTTTTTTTTTTTTTTTTTTTTTTTTTTTTTTTTTTTTTTTTTTTTTTTTTTTTTTTTTTTTTTTTTTTTTTTTTTTTTTTTTTTTTTTTTTTTTTTTTTTTTTTTTTTTTTTTTTTTTTTTTTTTTTTTTTTTTTTTTTTTTTTTTTTTTTTTTTTTTTTTTTTTTTTTTTTTTTTTTTTTTTTTTTTTTTTTTTTTTTTTTTTTTTTTTTTTTTTTTTTTTTTTTTTTTTTTTTTTTTTTTTTTTTTTTTTTTTTTTTTTTTTTTTTTTTTTTTTTTTTTTTTTTTTTTTTTTTTTTTTTTTTTTTTTTTTTTTTTTTTTTTTTTTTTTTTTTTTTTTTTTTTTTTTTTTTTTTTTTTTTTTTTTTTTTTTTTTTTTTTTTTTTTTTTTTTTTTTTTTTTTTTTTTTTTTTTTTTTTTTTTTTTTTTTTTTTTTTTTTTTTTTTTTTTTTTTTTTTTTTTTTTTTTTTTTTTTTTTTTTTTTTTTTTTTTTTTTTTTTTTTTTTTTTTTTTTTTTAAAAAAAAAAAAAAAAAAAAAAAAAAAAAAAAAAAAAAAAAAAAAAAAAAAAAAAAAAAAAAAAAAAAAAAAAAAAAAAAAAAAAAAAAAAAAAAAAAAAAAAAAAAAAAAAAAAAAAAAAAAAAAAAAAAAAAAAAAAAAAAAAAAAAAAAAAAAAAAAAAAAAAAAAAAAAAAAAAAAAAAAAAAAAAAAAAAAAAAAAAAAAAAAAAAAAAAAAAAAAAAAAAAAAAAAAAAAAAAAAAAAAAAAAAAAAAAAAAAAAAAAAAAAAAAAAAAAAAAAAAAAAAAAAAAAAAAAAAAAAAAAAAAAAAAAAAAAAAAAAAAAAAAAAAAAAAAAAAAAAAAAAAAAAAAAAAAAAAAAAAAAAAAAAAAAAAAAAAAAAAAAAAAAAAAAAAAAAAAAAAAAAAAAAAAAAAAAAAAAAAAAAAAAAAAAAAAAAAAAAAAAAAAAAAAAAAAAAAAAAAAAAAAAAAAAAAAAAAAAAAAAAAAAAAAAAAAAAAAAAAAAAAAAAAAAAAAAAAAAAAAAAAAAAAAAAAAAAAAAAAAAAAAAAAAAAAAAAAAAAAAAAAAAAAAAAAAAAAAAAAAAAAAAAAAAAAAAAAAAAAAAAAAAAAAAAAAAAAAAAAAAAAAATGCTGGAGGTTGGGTTTATAATGGGGGGTTGAGGTATTAATGCGGGTTTGTAGGTGTAAATGGGGGGAAAAAGGGGAAAAAGGGAAAGTTAAAAAAATGGGGAATTGGGTTTTATAATGCTGGAGATGTGGTTTTAAATTGGAGCATTGTAGGAGTAAAATTTGGGGAAAGCATTGTAGGATTATAAGGGGAGCATTGTGGTTTTTAAAAAAAGGGGCCCCAAAAGGGTAATTGTGGGTTAAAAACGGGGTTTGTGGGGTTTTTAAATTGGGGGAATTTAGATAATGCGGGTTGGGTTAAAAATTTGTAGGAGTATAATTTGGGCATTGTAGGTAGTAAATGCGGGTTGAGGAGTTAATGCTGGACTTTTAGGAGTTTGTGGGTTGTAGGTATTTTAAGCGGGAAATTTGGGTTTGGAAAATTGGGCATTGTATATTTTTGGGGGTAGGTGTTAATGCGGGTTGGGGTAGTTAGCTGGGCTTGAGGTAGTTAATGGGAGCATTTTTTTTAAAAATGGGAGATTGTGGGAAAATTGGGTTTTTGGGAAATAATGGGGTTTTTTAAATAAATTTGGGCTTTGAGTATATAATGTGGGCATTGAAAGGTTAAATGCGGACATTGTAGGTAGTAAATGCGGACATTGGGGTATAATGTGGAGCATTGGGTTAAAATTTGGGAGTTTGGGGTTAAAAGGGGGAAAATTTAGGATTAAAAGTAGCATTGGGGTTATAACACGGGGGTTTTTGGGGTTTGGGAAAAAAAACTGGTTTTGAGGATTAATGCTGGACCCTTGAGGAGTATAATCCCCTTTGTGGTATTTAAATTGGGCAGGGGGAAAAATGCGGATTGGGGTATTTAAGGGGATTGAGGGAAAAGCTGGGGAGGGTTAATTGGGGATTTTTTTTTGGGGGTTTTGGTTTTAGGAAAAATAAAATTTTAAAAAAAGGGCATTTGGTAGTTAAAAGGGGTTTGGGTTTTTAAATCTAATTTTTTTAAAAAATTATTTTTAATTTTCTAATTTATAATTTCATTTATAGTAAATTCCCCTTATAAAATTTAAAAAATTTTTTTAAAATAATCTTTTTAAAATCCTTTTAAAAATAACCCTAATTTAAAATAATTTTAAATTTTTAAATTTTAACATTTTTAAAATAAACTTTGGCCCGATTTAAATCTGGAGCATTGAATTTTTTAAAAGCTGGGCAGGGGGAAAAAAATTTGGGAATTGGGGGTTAAAAGCGGGAAAATTTTCCCCTTGTAATAAGCGGGGAATTGAAGGGTAATTTTTTTGTGGGTATGTGGAAAAAAGGGGTTTTGGTTTTGGGGGGCTGGGCTTTGGGGAAAAACCCAAATTGTGGAGTTTGGGAGGGTGTTTTTTGGGAAATTTTTTATTTCCCCCCCGGGCTTTTTTATGGGGCATTTTTGGGGGGAAATTGTGGTTTTAATTTGGGAGCATTGGGGATAAAATGGGGGTTGGGGTTTTAATGGGGAGATTGTAGGGAAAAGCGGAGCATTTTAAAAAAATTGGGCTTTGTGGGTTTTAATGCGGGCATTGTTGGGTTATGCTGGAGCATTGTAGGATAAATAAAAACCTTTTTGTGGGAAATGCGGGATTGTAGAGAAAAAAATGGGATTGTGGGGTAAAATGGGAGTTGTGGGGTAATGTGGGCATTGTAGGTAGTTATGCTGGAGCTTTGTAGGGTAAAAAGGGGTGTAGGATTTTTTTTTTTTTTTTTTTTCATTATGTAATGGGGTTTTTGCTGGAGATTGTAGGAAAAAATTTGAGTTTATTTAAATTTTGTGGAGAAAGGGGAGCATTTGAAGTATTTGGGAATTTGGGTAAAATGGGGAGTTTGTGGAGTAAAATTAGGTTTGTAGGTTTATTGGGAAATTAAAATTAGTTTTTAATTTTCGGGCGTTATTTAAATGCGGGGACTTGTGGGATAAGCGGGAGAATGGTTTAAAAAATTGGGAATTTGGAGTTAAGGGGTTTTTTTTTGGGGGGTTAATGGGGCATTGTAGGGGTTATGCTGGAGTTTAGGTTTAAAAGTCTTATAAAACTGACTTGGGAGAAAAAAAGCTGGGAAATTTTGGTTTAAATGTGGGTGGGGGAATTTTTGGGATTTTTAAGATAATGGAGCATTGGGTTATAAAAGCTGGAGATTGGGGGTTTAAAAGGGGGGAATTGTAGTTTCTGGGAGTTTAGGTGTATAATGTGGACATTGGAGAAAGCTGGAAATGTGGAGTATAATGCTGGGCATTTAGGTATTTAAATGCGGGCATTTGGAGAAAAGTGGGCATTGGGTGGGGGTTTTTTACCCTGGGTGGTTTGGGGAAAAAGGGAAAAAACTGGTTTTGGTAAAATGGATTTTGGGTTTTTGGGGTGCTTTAAAGGGTTTGTGGGCATTTTTTAAATTAAAATTTTAAACTGGGCTTGTGGGTTTAAATGTTGAGATTGTAGGTTAAATTTTTGGGCGGGGAAAAATGGAGTTGTATGATTGGATTGGGATATAATGCTGGAGAAATGAGGTTTTTTTTTTTCAGTTTTGGGTAGTTTAGGGTTTTTGTTTTAAATTGGAATTTAGGTTTTAAAATGCTGGAAATTTTTTTTAAATGCGGAGATTTTGGGTATTTTGGAGATTGTGGGTTTAAAAAAAATTTGGGGATTTTTAATTTTTTTGGGGGTTTTTTTGCTTTTTAAATTTTTTGCTGGTTTTGGTGGGTTTTTGCTGGAGCTTGAGGTGTTAATTGGAGATTGTAGAGTATAATGCGGAGCATTGTAGGTAGTAAATGCGGAGCCATTGTAGGTAGTATAATGCTGGAGCATTGTAGGTAGTATATGCTGGAGCATTGTAGGTAGTATAATGGGGCTTTGGGTAGTATAATGCTGGAGCATTGTAGGTAGTATAATGCTGGAGCATGTAGGTGTATAATGCTGGAGCATTTAGGTGTTAATGTGGAGCAGTAGGTGTATAATGATGGAGCATTGTAGGTAGTTAATGCTGGAGCATTGTTAGGTAGTATAATGCTGGGCATTGTAGGTAGTATAATGCTGGAGCATTGTAGGTAGTATAATGCTGGAGCATTGTAGGTAGTATAATGCTGGAGCATTGTAGGTAGTATAATGCTGGAGCATTGTAGGGAAGTATTATGCTGGAGCATTGTAGGTAGTATAAATGCTGGAGCATTGTAGGTAAGTATAATGCTGGAGCATTGTAGGAAAGTATAAATGCTGGAGCATTGTAGGTAGTATAATGCTGGAGCATTGTAGGTAGTATAATGCTGGAGCATTGTAGGTAGTATAATGCTGGAGCATTGTAGGTAGTATAATGCTGGAGCATTGTAGGTAGTATAATGCTGGAGCATTGTAGGTAGTATAATGCTGGGCATTGTAGGTAGTATAATGCTGGAGCATTTAGGAAGTATATGCGGGGAGCATTGTAGGTAGTATAATGCTGGAGCTTTGTAGGTAATATAATGCTGGAGCATTGTAGGTAGATAATTGCTGGAGCATTGTAGGTAAATTAATGTACTTTTATAGTAAATGCAGGGACATTTGTAGTGAAAAGCAAAATTTAATAAGATGAACCATTGTAGGAGTAAATGCTGGAGCATTGTAGGAAGTTATAATGTGGAGCATTGTAGGTAGTATAAGCTGGAGCATTGTAGGTAGTATAATGCTGGGCTTTGTAGGTAGTAAAATTTGGGGAGCATTTTTTGGTAGTATAATGCTGGGCATTGTAGGTAGTATATTGCTGGAGATTGTAGGTAGTAAAATGCTGGAGCATTGTAGGTTTAGTATAATGTGGAGCATTGTAGGTATTATAATGTGGAGCTTTGTAGGAAGGTATAATGCTGGAGTATTGTAGGTAGTATAATGCTTTAGCATTGTAGGTAGTTTTAATGCTGGAAGATTGTAGGTAGTATAATGTGGAGCATTTTTGGAATTTATAATGTGGAGTATGTAGGTAGTATAATGTGGGAGCATTGTAGGTTAGTATAATGCGGGAGCATTGTAGGTAGTATAATGCTGGAGCATTGTAGGTAGTATAATGCTGGAGCATTGTAGGTAGTATAATGCTGGAGCATTGTAGGTAGTATAATGCTGGAGCATTGTAGGTAGTATAATGCTGGAGCATTGTAGGAAGTATAATGCTGGAGCATTGTAGGTAGTATGATACTGTATGATACTGTGTGATACTATATGTATGATAACGATTGTATGATACTATATGTATGATAACGATTGTATGATACTGTATGATACTGTATGTATGATACCGTATGTATGATACTATATGTGTGATAACGATTGTATGATACTGTATGATACTATATGTATGATACCGTATGTATGATACTATATGTATGATACCGTATGTATGATACCGTATGTATGATACTATATGTATGATACCGTATGTATGATACTGTATGATACTATATGTATGATAACGATTGTATGATACTATATGTATGATAACGTATGTATGATACTATATGTGTGATAACGTATGTATGATACTATATGTATGATACCGTATGTATGATACTATATGTGTGATAACGTATGTATGATACTGTATAATACTGTATGATACTATATGTATGATAACGTATGTATGATACTGTATAATACTGTATGATACATCTATGTATGATAACGTATGTATGATACTGTGTGATACTATATGTATGATAACGTATGTATGAAAGTGTATGATACTATATGTATGATAACGTATGTATGATACTATATGAAAGGAATTCGCAGGAGCAGGCGAAATATACACAAACACTGATCTCTGGCTGAAGGAGACTCGAACCTACGAACCTTGGGACAAGGTACGCAGTGCTTTACCAATCTACCAGAAAGCTGGCTGCCTTGGATCAAAGTCTAGCGCAAGATGGACTCCAAGGTATTGGTCCAGTGTGGGTAGATTGGTAAAGTTGTTAGGTGAGACACATATGCAACAGTTAGGTATCTTTATTATGAAACGTTTCGCCTACAAAAGTAGGTTCTTTCAGTCAAGTACAGAAAGTTGATGAACAGAAGAATATTGTTATACTATGGAACATGCTCTTCTCCAGACTGAGGGACTGACACTCAAAAACTTTTAAGGGTGATGGGCTGATTACTTCGTCTTCAAAGTACTTCTGCTTCTATCAACTTTTTGTACTTGATGAAAAAGGCTACTGTGTAGGCGAAACGTTTCTTTAAAAAGATACCTTTAAAATGTTGCATATGTGTCTCACTTAAAAACCTGTCTTTTTATACCATTTTTAATGTTCAGATTGGTAAAGTACTGTGTACCTTGTTCCAAAGTTCGTAGGTTCGAGCTCCTCAGCCAGGTCAGTGGGTTATGATCCTAATGTATGATCCGTATGTAAGATACTGTATGTATGATACTGTATGATACTTATGGGGTGATACCGTATGTATGATACTGTAGTAATGATACCGTATTTTTTAGGAAAATAAGGCGCCCCAATTGTTCGAAAACAGTTAAAAAGCACTTAGAGATAAAATTTTGTTGGGGTTTTTAACCCTTTAGGGTTAGTCCCCAGGATACCCAAAAGAAAATCAGTTGTCTTTGAGGGACTGTCTGCTATTCCCTTGTGGTCATTCAATCTTGTCCCCCCAGGATGCCACCCACACCCGTCCACAACATCGTATCTACTTGCTGTTAAGAGAACAGGACCCCAAGTGTTAAGGAACACGCCATTATTTCTACCGGCCGGGGGCTGAACCACAGGACACTAGCGGTGAAGAAGAGCGTTGCCTACCAGGCCACGGGCACAATGTAAATAACATTAGTAAACAAAATGCTAAAGCTGAATGGTTCAGGAACCGACATGTTTTAAATTGACACATGTGCAACTCTTGGGTATCTTTATTGAGGAACGTTTCGCCACACAGTGGCTTCATCACCATTTCACAGGAGAATCTTGAAGAACAGGAGGAGAATGAGGTAATCAGTCCCTGAGGGACTGATTACCTCATTCTCCTCCTGTTCTTCAAGATTCTCCTTTGTATGGACTGATGAAGCCACTGTGTGGCGAAACGTTTCCTCAATAAAGTACCAAGAGTTTTCACATTTTGTATATTTTCAACTGCTAAAGCGTAACACAAAGCCTACCCTTGACCTTGACCTTGACCTTCAGTATATAAGGCGCAGGTTGATTTTAAAGACTTTTTGTGGGACAAAAAAATGCGCGCCTTATATGCCGGATAATACGGTGATTGTATTTATGTATACCTGTGCCTCAGTATACTTACTAACACGCTTAGATGGAGCTCTGGTATAACTTGAATAAGCCAAGCTGTATCATCCCTCCTGCCTGTGGTAGTCTCACCTGTCGTGGTCTTCTGCTGGTCGCTGGAGACCTCGCCGACGTGTACTGGTGTTCCAGAGGTAGGTATTCCTTCTCCTGGGCTGTCCTGGCTGCCTGAAGCCCTGGCTGTGTCTCCCTCAGTTAAGGTGACTGTCAGTACGCAGATGAGCAGTCTGGTGAGCATCGTGTGGCGGAGTGTGTGTGGAGGCGCTACAAGACACATCCAAACAATCAATTATCGTATTATTACCTTGATTTAATTGATATCTTTTCCCCCAAAAAACATTTAACGTTCCTACTGATAATTTGGTTTCCCCTAATACACTGTGCCTGAACACTTTAATAATGTACCGATTTCACCAGTGTCTTCCTTTAGAACACCTTACTAGGTTCACTGGAACACTGTAGTCTCATTATGTCACACTTCTGTTATCCTCTGGTGGCAGAATCTCACGAGTGAAGTGGTTACGGTGCGTGAAGGTTGTGTGAGCGTGCCTGGCAGGGTGGTGGGTGACCAGCCTCCCATCACTGAGACTTCATAACCCCACCTTAACAAGGTGAGTTTCCACACTCCCGGAAGAGTGAGTCATGAGATAGTGGTCCTTTCTTCGACACAAACGTATATCCTCCTTAGGTGTGGTCCTTTCGGTATCAAAGATAAGTGTTCTCTTTGATTTCGCTCCTCTCTACGCCCAAAAAAAGTGAGAGTTTTCGTTGACTCACGCGAAAGGGAAAACACAAGCATACTCTCTTTCTAGGTCCTGCAAGTAACAACACTAAATTTCTACGCTGTGACGGTCTCTCAGCATTAGTAAAGTCGCATATCTGAGAGCTAATGCAAATATGAGAGCTAGCACTCTCTCTCTCTACTAGTTTGTGTCAGAGTTTCTGCGACAACTGAGTCTCTGGTCTCAATAAGGTGTTACAGATGAGTGCCTAGACAGGAATAAGGAGCTAGCGATGACCTTCATACCCACACATCTCTCTGTCTCTCGCGACACCTTGAAAAACTTGTTTTTGTAACCCAGGCTTTCACAACATCAAACAGGTCTGGGTTCCAGCCTCACGGTCAAGCGAACCTGTTTCATGCCCAGCTAATCCGAGCATAGGATGACACATTCCGGGTTCACATTCACAGGACCTGGGTTCAGGAACACGGTACCCGGGTTCACGAACACAGTGCCCGGGTTCATGAAAACTATACGGGTATAAAACAAATTCCAACCACACAATAGAGCGGAAAATAATGTGAAGGACCTGGGAGTGATAATGTCAAAGGATCTCACTTTCAAAGAACACAACAATGTATCTAACACATCAGCTAAGAAAATATGGATAATGAGAACTTTCAAAACTAGAAATGCCAAGCCCATGATGATTCTCTTCAAATCGCATGTTCTCTCTAGGCTGGAATATTGCTGTACACTAACGGCCCCTTTCAATTCAGGTGAAATTGCTGATCTGGAGAATGTACAGAGAACCTTCATGGCACACATAAGTACGATAAAGCACCTGAAGTACTGGGAACGGTTGAAGTCCCTTGACTTGTATTCCTTGGAATGCAGGAGAGGAAGATACATTATAATATACACTTGGAAAATCCTAGCGGGATTAGTACCAAATCTGCGCATGTAAATCACTCCCTACGAAAGCAAAAGACTCGGCAGGAGATGCAACATCTTTCCAATGAAAAGCACGGGCGCCACGAGTATACTAGAAGACAACACAATTGTTGAGAGGGTTCCATGGAGATATGATGGTTGGAGATAAACACACTTGTTGGGTTGTATTCACTTATATTAGCAGAGTTGTGAGGGGAGCCCAGCCTAGCCTGTCGCAGCCTGTAGGTCTATCCATGAACTGAGAAAGGGACAGGATGACTCCCGCCCACAAGCAGCACTGTGTGACGTCACATGTTAGCCGCTAAGTTTAGCAAGGGGTCATCTATATAATACATATAGATGGTACTGTGATACTCAGCTATGTTACACAACATATACAGGGGATTAGCAACTATGCTGACACAATAAGTGTCAAGGACCCAGGACTGTTCAACTGCCTCCCAGCATACACAACGAGAAGCAAATATTACTGCAAAAAAAGCGTCTTTCCTCCAATAATTGAACCAGTCAACTATAGTGATAATATAGCATTTGTTGTGGTGGAGACAGAAAAAATCTAGAAAAGCTAGATACAGTGATCTATAAACAAGGGTTGAGACCTCGACCGTTCGTCATTGTAGGAGCTGCCAGCAATCACCGGTTCTTCAACACGCAAGTTATACTTTTGTATCAATCAAATCACATATTACTCGGTTAAATAATTTCCAGTAATTCCTTCATGTGATAGCCAAATCACCGACCAGTATGTTTTAAATAAGTGACCCACTGATCAGATCCGACTGGTTCCGAACCCTTGACTGGTTCCGAACCCTTGATTGGTCCGAACCATTGACCGGTTTCAAACGGATTCGTTGGACAATAAAGCAGACTGTAAACAGACGGGGTTTTAGGTGCCCTTATCAAACACAAACAATAAATATAAAACAGGAACGTACACCGGTAAGCTGTCCTAATATACAAGTACATTTAGAAATAGAAATACAAATAGCTAGAGTTTCACTTTAAGGAGGTTATTAGTAGAATATTCAAGAGGTTGCTAGTAGAATTACAGTAAATCAACCATTCAAATCACATTATGAAGCTCTGTGTAGTCAGCAGTCAATCAAACAAACGGGCTTCCGCATGGATAAATTGCCATTTTTGTGAAAATTGGTGTCACGCCCCTTGTGCAGATATCCAAGAACTATCTACAAGCAGTATTAAATCAGGGAAGTGTTTTTGGGTATGCCCAAATGAGATCAATCTGTGGACTAAAATCACATTGGTATTAAAAGAGGATAACATCAAAGCAGCTTTCATAGAAAACCTGGAAGCATTCTATAACAGATGGGAAAATAAAAAGTCTGGGCTGGATGGTACTGCCCTTGGTGCTGGCCATGTAGTCAGAAACTGTAAGGCTGGAGGTGCTGCCCTGGTAGTCAGTAAATGTGTGGCTGATAATGCTGTCCTGGGAGACAGTAATGGTGAAGCTGGAGGTGCTGTACTGGGAGACAGTAATGGTGAGGATGGAGGTGCTGTCCTGGGAGACAGCAATGGTGAAGCTGGAGGTGCTGTCCTGGGAGACAGTAATGGTGAAGCTGAAGGTGCTGTCCTGGGAGACAGTAATGGTGAGGATGGAGGTGCTGTCCTGGGAGACAGCAATGGTGAAGCTGGAGGTGCTGTCCTGGGAGACAGTAATGGTGAAGATGGAGGTGCTGTCCAGGTAGTCAGTAAATGTACGCATGAGGGAATGCATATAAATGACCCCGAGGGAGACAGGAGCTGTAGTGAGGAAACAGGTGTAGTCAAAGACAAGATAAAACCAATATTACAAACTAGTAATACCACAGGAGATAGCGAACAAGGGGACTCCACTAGCATTAGTGAGGATACATCACCAAAAACAACTGGTGAGAGCCCCATTGTTAGTACTAGTGAGGATAGGAATGAGACAGGTAAACATGCACCAACAGGGAATACAGTCACAGAAACCCAAGGCAAACGGAAACCAAGCCTGTGCACATACTATGCACTTGGCATCTGCAGGCATGGGAAATCTGGAAAAACAGATGGGACGTGCAACTTTGACAACCCTAGATAATGCCATGCCCATATGACAACAGGAAAATGCAAACTCCCTTCCTGTAAGCTTTTTCACCCTGAAATATGTCCCTCTTCAGTACAGGAAAGACTGTGCTATAACTTAAATTGCCAGACACACCATCTAAAGGGGACAAAAAGATACAAAACATCCAGGCCATGGGAAAACCTGGGTAGCCACAGCCACTCAAGAGGGAGAGATTTTTTAGTACCAGGAAGGAAAAAAAACTGGCAGGAAATGGCAGAAATCGTACGCCAAATCCAGTCATTCCTGGAGTGGAACCACAGTCGATGGCCTCCACTCCAAACCAACAGATACAGATACTAATGACGGAAAAAAAAGTCCCCCCAGTACCACCAATACCACCAGTCCGATGACATTCTTCTTTGCAAATATGCAGGGTATAAAGCCAGCAACAAACAACAAAATACCTTTCATCCGTGGACTGCTTGCAGAGGCAAAGGCAATGTTCGCTGCTTTCACAGAGACCCACATAAAGGATCACTTGGACAACGAAATATGGATCCCAGGTTACAACCTATACAGATGCGACAGAGTGAACAGGCAAAAGGGGAAGGGGTTAGCCTGTATATCGCAGAGTCACTTGTTTGCACAGAACTGATTAAGGCACCTAAAATGGAGGAATATAGCAAATAATGTTGTTGCAGTGATAACACCAGGAGGCATCTCTGACGAGAACTCACACACACACACGAGCTTTTAAATCTCTGCACAAAATTCAACTTAAACTAGCAAATAATAGAGCCTACTAGACTGGAGAATACACTAGACCTCATCTTCACTAACAATGATGATCTGATACGAAATGTCACCATATCAAAAACAATATACTCAGATCACAACATAATCGAGGTTCAGACATGTATGCGCGGAGCTCCAGACCGACATAATGAGATTAGTCATGAGGGAGCCTTCACCAAATTCAACTTCAATAATAAGAACATAAAGTGGGACCAAGTAAACCAAGTCCTAACAGATATAACCTGGGAAGATAGACTAAGCAACACAAACCCCAACTTATGCCTAGAACAGATTAACTCGGTGGATCTCGATGTATGCTCAAGGCTTATTCCTTTAAGAAAAAGGAGGAGTAGATGTTAAATAGAAAGAGACAGGCGCTCCCTTTACAGGCGACGAAAAAGAATAACACAGCGGATAAAAGAGGCCAATATATCTGAAATGCGTAGGGAGTCACTGGTCAGAGAAATAGAAAACATCGAACTTAAGCTAAAGGAATCTTATAGGAGTCAGGAATCGCGGGAAGAGCTAAAAGCCATAAATGAAATCGAAAGAAACCCAAAGTATTTCTTTTCCTATGCCAAATCAAAGTCGAGAACAACGTCCAGTATTGGGCCCCTACTTAAACAAGATGGGTCCTACACAGATGACAACAAGGAAATGAGTGAGCTACTCAAGTCCCAATATGACTCAGTTTTTACCAAGCCGCTAACCAGACTGAGAGTCGAAGATCAAAATTAATTTTTTATGAGAGAGCCACAGAATTTGGTTAACACAAGCCTATCTGATGTTATCCTGACCCCAAATGACTTCGAACAGGCGATAAATGACATGCCCATGCACTCTGCCCCAGGGCCAGACTCATGGAACTCCGTGTTCATCAAGAACTGCAAGAAGCCCCTATCATGAGCTTTTACCATCCTATGGAGAGGGAGCATGGACACGGGGGTCGTCCCACAGATACTAAAACAACAGACATAGCCCCACTCCACAAAAGGGGCAGTAATCAATAGCAAAGAACTACTGACCGATAGCACTAACATCCCATATCATAAAAATCTTTGAAAGGGTCCTAAGAAGCAAGATCACCACCCATCTAGATACCAATCAATTACATAACCCAGGGCAACATGGGTTTAGAACAGGTCGCTCCTGTCTGTCTCAACTATTGGATCACTACGACAAGGTCCTAGATGCACTAGAAGACAAAAAGAATGCAGATGTAATATATACAGACTTTGCAAAAGCCTTCGACAAGTGTGACCATGGCGTAATAGCTCACAAAATGCGTGCTAAAGGAATAACAGGAAAAGTTGGTAGATGGATCTATAATTTCCTCACAAACAGAACACAAAGAGTAGTAATCAACAGAGCAAAGTCTGAGGCGGCTACGGTGAAAAGCTGTTCCACAAGGCACAGTACTCGCTCCCATCTTGTTCCTCATCCTCATATCTGACATAGACAAGGATGTCAGCCACAGCACCGTGTCTTCATTTACAGATGACACCCGAATCTGCATGACAGTGTCTTCTATTGCAGACACTGCAAGGCTCCAGGCGGACATCAACCAAATCTTTCAATGGGCTGCAGAAAACAATATGAAGTTCAACGATGAGAAATGTCAATTACTCCGATATGGTAAACATGAGGAAATCAAAACTTCATGAGAGTGCAAAACAAATTCCAGCCACAAAATAGAGCGAAAAACCAACGTCAAAGACCTGGGAGTGATTATGTCGGAGGATCTCACCTTCAAGGACCATAACATTATATCAATCGCATCTGCTAGAAAAATGACAGGATGGATAATGAGAACCTTCAAAACTAGGGATGCCAAGCCCATGATGACACTCTTCAGGTCGCTTGTTCTATCTAGGCTGGAATATTGCTGCACACTAACAGCACCTTTCAAGGCAGGTGAAATTGCTGACCTAGAAAATGTACAGAGAACCTTCACGGCGCGCATAACGGAGATAAAACACCTCAATTACTGGGAGCGCTTGAGGTTCCTAAACCTGTATTCCCTGGAACGCAGGCGGGAGAGATACATGATTATATACACCTGGAAAATCCTAGAGGGACTAGTACCGAACTTGCACACGAAAATCATTCACAACGAAAGCAAAAGACTTGGCAGACGATGCAACATCCCCCCAATGAAAAGCAGGGGTGTCACTAGCACGTTAAGAGACAATACAGTAAGTGTCAGGGGCCCGAGACTGTTCAACTGCCTCCCAGCATACATAAGGAGGATTACCAATAGACCCCTGGCAGTCTTCAAGCTGGCACTGGACAAGCACCTAAAGTTGGTTCCTGACCAGCCGGGCTGTGGCTCGTACGTTGGATTGCGTGCAGCCAGCAGTAACAGCCTGGTTGATCAGGCTCTGATCCACCAGGAGGCCTGGTCACAGACCGGGCCGCGGGGGCGTTGATCCCCGGAACACTCTCCAGGTATATATAAGGGGGATTACCAATAGACCCCTGGCTGTCTTCAAGAAGGCACTGAACAGGCACCTAAAGTCGGTTCCTGATCAACCGGGCTGTGGTTCCTACGTCGATTTGCGTGCAGCCGGTACTAACAGCCTGTTTGACCAGGCTCTGATCCACCACGAGGCCTGGTCACAGATCGGGTCGCGGGGGCGTTGACCCCCGACACCCTCATCAGGTATATATATATATATATTATATTATTATATAATATATATATATATATATATATATATATATATATATATATATATATATTTTGTGTGTGTGTGTGTGTGTGTATAGAGAGAGAGAGAGAGAGAGAGAGAGAGAGAGAGACAGACAGAGAGAGACAGAGACAGAGACAGAGACAGAGACAGACAGAGTTCCACAAAGCTCCTATCACTCTGCTATAACCTGTCTGTCATAGGCCTACGCTCACGTAGGCCTACGGTATGAAACTGGTCTGATCACACAGGCGAGCACAGGCTGAATGGCTTACCTAATTGTATGTAAATTGCGGCTTATCCCTGAAACTCCGGTCTGGAGGTCATTTGCATATCTGTCAAGGTGATGAGATGAAGGTCCCTTGATGTGTGTGTGTGTGTGTGTGTGTGTGTGTGTGTGTGTGTGTGTGTGTGTGTGTGTGTGTGTATGTGTGTGTGTGTGTGTGTGTGTGTGTGTGTGTGTGTTGTGTGTGCACGTGTTGTGTGTGTGCGTGTGTGTGCAAGTGATGTGTGTGTATATGAGGTGTGTGCACAGTACATCAAACTAGGCCAGGCTCAAAGCTAGTGATTACGTTTGAGTTCTGTCTGAGAAGGTAACATTCCTGAGGTTGTTCATCAATGATAACCCAAGTTGACGACCTTCTCAGTTTTATTAATCAATGATAACCCAAGTTGACGACCTTCTCAGTTTTATTAATCAATGATAACCCAAGTTAACGACCTTCTCAGTGTTATTAATCAATGATAACCCAAGAACGACCTTTTCAGTGTTATTAATCAATGATAACCCAAGATGACGACCTTCTCAGTGTTATTAATCAATGATAACCCAAGATGACGACCTTCTCAGTGTTATTAATCAATGATATCCCAAGTTGACGACCTTCTCAGTGTTATTAATCAATGATATCCCAAGTTGACGACCTTCTCAGTGTTATTACATATAACCAAGATGACGACTCTCATGTTAACATGATAACCAAGATGACGACCTTCTCAGTGTTATTAATCAATGATAACCCAAGATGACGACCTTCTCAGTGTTATTAATCAATGATAACCCAAGATGACGACCTTCTCAGTGTTATTAATCAATGATAACCCAAGTTGACGACCTTCTCAGTGTTATTAATCACAAAAACAATTCAAGAACATTAAGTAGGTTTGTTATCACTAGTCATACAATATTTTAGTTCCCAGTAATGATAACATAAGTAACAACCGTAGTAGTTGTTGTAGTTTACCTGGAGAGGGTTTCGGGGGTCAACGCCCCCGCGGCCCGGTCTGAGACCAGGCCTCATGGTGGATCAGGGTCTGATCAACCAGGCTATTTCTGCTGGCCGCACGCAAGCTGACATATGAACCACAGCCCGGCTGGTCAGGTATTGACTTTAGGTGCCTGTCCAGTGCCTTCTTGAAGACAGCCAGGGGTCTATTGGTAATCCCCCTTATGTATGCTGGGAGGCAACTGAACAGTCTTGGGCCCCTGACGCTTACTGTGTTGTCTCTCAGTGTACTCGTGGCGCCACTGCTTTTCATCGGGGGAATGTTGCATCTCCTGCCGAGTCTTTTGCTTTCATATGGAGTGATTTTCGTGTGCAAGTTTGGTAATAGAAGTTGTAGTAGTAAAAATTGATTAGTAATAATAGTAATAGCAAAAGTATCAGAACATCATACACACAAACATACACTGTGTGTGTACTCACCTAATTGTGGTTGTAGGGGTCGAGACTCAGCTCCTGGCAACGCTTCTTCACTGATCGCTACTAGGTCCTCTCTCTGCTTCCTGAGCTTTGTCATACCTCGTCTTAAAACTATGTATGGTTCCTGCCTCCACTACTTCACTTGCTAGGCTATTCCACTTCCTGACAACTCTCTGACTGAAGAAATACTTCCTAACATCCCTGTGACTCGTCTGAGTTTTCAGCTTCCAGTTGTGACCCCTTGTTTCTGTGTCCCCTCTCTGGAACATCTTATCTCTGTCCACCTTATCTATTCCACGCAGTATCTAGTATGTCGTTATCATGTCTCCCCTGACCCTTCTGTCCGCCAGTGTCGTCAGTCCGATTTCCCTCAACCTTTCATTGTAGGACATTCCCCTGAGCTCTGGGACTAGCCTTGTTGCAAACCTTTGTACTTTCTCTAACTTCTTGACGTGCTTGACCAGGTGTGGGTTCCAAATTGGTGCTGCATACTCCAGTATGGGCCTAACATACACAGTGTACAGTGTCTTGAACGATTTCTAACTGAGGTATGGGAACGCAATCCTTAGGTTTGCCAGACACCCTTTATGCTGTAGCAGTTATCTGATTGATGTGCACCTCAGGAGATGTGCTCGGTATTATACTCACCCCACGATGTGTCTCTAACATGTTGATGCATGAGGTTTTCCAGTACCACATCCATTATCTTGGCTCTCCATGTTTCAGGACCCTCATGGGGTTCCAGGTTTTCCCAGTCAATCTCCTTGTGATTGAAATCACCCCCAGCTAGTAACTAGTGAGCTCTTCTGGCTACCTCGGCTATTGTGTCAACCATTGCTCTGTTGCTCTCGTCGTATTCTTTTCTTGGCCTCCTGCAGTTCTGTGGCAGGTTGTACATTACTGCAATTACCACCTTATGGCCCTCAGACTGGATTGTTTCTACTAAGTAGTCCCTTTTGCACATTCCATCTATTCCTTCCATCTCCTCAAATCTCCACCAGTTTTTAATAAGCAGTGCAACTCCTCCTCTCACTCTCCTCCCTCTATCTTTCCTGAGGATTTGATATCTGGGTGGAAAGATTGCATCTGTTATCATCCTGGTGAGTTTCGTTTCTGTGAGTGCTATTATGTCTGGGGATGCCTCCTTGATTCTTTCATGTCACTCCTTGCACTTATTTGTTATTCCATCTGCATTTGTATATCAAACCTTCAACTTTTCTCAAACTGTGGTCTGGGGGGTATGTTAGAGTTGGGGAAGTGGGAGACTTGATAAGGAACTATGGGTGGTTGCTGTAAGGGTGGAGTTTGTAATGAGGTGGGGGGGAGGGCACTGGATATGGCATGTGTGTTTTGGGTTAAAATGTTTGGGTGCATTGGGGTTGTCCTGGTTGGCGGGCTTCTGTAGGTGGTTGTGAGGGAGGTTGTATTTGAACTTCCTCCTGAGTCTGGGTTCTCCTGTCCATCTCCATCTTCACCTCTTTTTTTCTCCTTTCATCTTTGTACCCTCTTTTTCAGTTTCTCCTTTCTTCTCATGTTCTGTTGCGGTCAAGATGCACCTTCTGGAACACTGGCATGTCTCTTAGTCTTGCTTTTTCCTGCAGGATCCTGTTTCGAGTCGATTCTGATTTGAAGGTCACTTTGACTAGCCAGGTTCTTCTTCTTGCAAACCCCCTTATTCTCCGAAATTTGCCAGCTGGGTCAAGTCATCTTCTATTACTTTTATGCTGCTTTCAACTGCTTTTTTTTCCCTTGTCTTCTTGCTTCGTAAGTTTCCCCTTCAACTTCCTCGAGCACATAAACAAAGACTGATCTCTCTCGTCCTCCCACTGCATATCCGTATGTATCCCCTAATTCGATTTAGTTGCCTCCATTGCAGTTTTCTTCAGTTTCTTCACTATCTGCTGTCCTTGGGTCCAGTAGCCTGTCATTTTCCCTTCTCAGCTTTCCCTGGTCTCTGCTGTGGTCTGTTAGGACATCCACATACATCTTAACTCTTTCATTTTCTACAGTCCCCTCGATTGCTCCTGATGTGATTCTTTCTTTTTCTCGGGCTCCACAATGGTCTGACAGAGCCTCTGCATACAGTTTTACTCCTTCGTTCCCTACAGTCCTCTTGTTTGTGACTGAGGTAGGAGTCTCTGATGTCACTCTCAAATTGTTTTTTAGTTCTTTAGGCTGTTTCAGATTTTTCAGTTCCTCTTCTAATCTCTGTATCCTAGCCTCTGCTGCTGTGACTTGCATCTCTCAGTTATTGCTTTCTGCATCTATCCTCTTCTTCATTCTTATGCTAAGCTCTTCTAGGTTCTTTCCCCACTCATGTTTCCTTTTCATGAGCTCTGCTGCCCAATCTTCTTTCACAGACTCATCTTCCAGTCCACTAGTTTTCCTTCCTGCTCTCTGGCAACCCATTTTTTGTTTGTTTTCGTTGCAACAGAATGAAAAACTTATGTAATTCTGTCATGTTTGTTTTGTGGTGTGTTTGTCCGAGTGTGTGGAGGGGGGCGGAGGGGGGCGGAGGGGGGCGGCGGGGGGGCGGAGGGGGGGCGGAGGGGGGCGGAGGGGGGGCGGAGGGGGGGGCGGAGGGGGGGGGAGGGGGGGGGGGCGGGGGGGGGGGCGGAGGGGGGAGGGGGGCGGAGGGGGGGGGCGGGAGGGGGCGGAGGGGGGGGCGGAGGGGGGCGGAGGGGGGGCGGGGGGGGCGGAGCGGGGGGGCGGAGGGGGGCGGAGGGGGGGCGGAGGGGGGGCGGACGGGGGCGGAGGGGGGGAGGGGGGGGAAGCTGGAGACAGTGGCGAAATGAGAGGGGGTGGGGAGGGGGGAATGAGGGGGTGATATGGGGAGAGAGGAGGAGGAGGAGGGAGAAGCAAAGGGAGGGAGAAAGAATGGGAGAGGGAGAGGGGGAAAGAGGGAGAGGCTGGACAGGCTGGACCAGGTGTCCAGTCTGTCCAGGTCTCTTTGAAGTCCTGCCTGATCCTCATCTGATTTAATTCTTCTCATTAACTTCACATCGTCTGCAAACAAGGACACTTCTGAGTCTATCCCTTAATTCATGTCATTCACATATACCAAAAATAGCACTGGTCCTAGGACCGACCCCAAGGTGTGTGTGTGTGTGTGTGTGTGTGTGTGTGACCAAAGTAACTCGAGTAATGGAAGATAAGTTACATTTGTATATGTAAATCAAGCTCATTAGGTGACGGTGATTCTTAATTAGACACCAGGCAGGTAATTACACTGGAGAGTTATTAAGATGAACATTAAGTGGGAAGATAATACTAGGTATATCAGTAAACTGTTGTCATGGTAACCTGGCACCACCCAACAACACTGACTTAAACTCTATGGAATTTCACATATATAGGCCTAATTGCACTTCTATCACACAATAACATACATAGGCCTAGTTACACTTGTGTCACAATATCACATATATAGGCCTAATTACATTTGTATTTCGTAATAATATATATAGGCATAAGTTACGTTTGCATTACGTAAGACTTTCACTTCACATTTGTATATACAGTAATAAATAATGTGGGTTTCAAGCCTATCTACTAAGTGAGAGTTAGTAAGGCTACGAATCACTGGTTCACCACCAGTCAAGAACACGACTGAGGATCACTGGTTCACCACCAGTCAAGAACCCGACTGAGGATCACTGGTTCACCACCAGTCAAGAACACGACTGTAGATCACTGGTTCACCACCAGTCAAGAACCCGACTGAGGATCACTGGTTCACCACCAGTCAAGAACCCGACTGTAGGTCACTGGTTCACCACCAGTCAAGAACCCGACTGTAGGTCACTGGTTCACCACCAGTCAAGAACCCGACTGAGGATCACTGGTTCACCACCAGTCAAGAACCCGACTGTAGGTCACTGGTTCACCACCAGTCAAGAACCCGACTGTAGGTCACTGGTTCACCACCAGTCAAGAACCCGACTGAGGATCACTGGTTCACCACCAGTCAAGAACCCGACTGTAGGTCACTGGTTCACCACCAGTCAAGAACCCGACTGAGGATCACTGGTTCACCACCAGTCAAGAACCCGACTGAGGATCACTGGTTCACCACCAGTCAAGAACCCGACTGTAGGTCACTGGTTCACCACCAGTCAAGAACCCGACTGTGGGTCACTGGTTCACCACCAGTCAAGAACCCGACTGAGGATCACTGGTTCACCACCAGTCAAGAACCCGACTGAGGATCACTGGTTCACCACCAGTCAAGAACCCGACTGTAGGTCACTGGTTCACCACCAGTCAAGAACCCGACTGAGGATCACTGGTTCACCACCAGTCAAGAACCCGACTGAGGATCACTGGTTCACCACCAGTCAAGAACCCGACTGTAGGTCACTGGTTCACCACCAGTCAAGAACCCGACTGTAGGTCACTGGTTCACCACCAGTCAAGAACCCGACTGAGGATCACTGGTTCACCACCAGTCAAGAACCCGACTGAGGATCACTGGTTCACCACCAGTCAAGAACCCGACTGAGGATCACTGGTTCACCACCAGTCAAGAACCCGACTGAGGATCACTGGTTCACCACCAGTCAAGAATACGACTGAGGATCACTGGTTCACCACCAGTCAAGAACACGACTGTAGGTCACTGGTTCACCACCAGTCAAGAACACGACTGTAGATCACTGGTTCACCACCAGTCAAGAACACGACTGTAGATCACTGGTTCACCACCAGTCAAGAATACGACTGAGGATCACTGGTTCACCACCAGTCAAGAATACGACTGAGGATCACTGGTTCACCACCAGTCAAGAACACGACTGTAGGTCACTGGTTCACCACCAGTCAAGAACACGACTGAGGATCACTGGTTCACCACCAGTCAAGAATACGACTGAGGATCACTGGTTCACCACCAGTCAAGAATACGACTGAGGATCACTGGTTCACCACCAGTCAAGAATACGACTGAGGATCACGGGTTCACCACCAGTCAAGAATACGACTGAGGATCACTGGTTCACTACCAGTCAAGAACACGACTGTAGGTCACTGGTTCACCACCAGTCAAGAACACGACTGAGGATCACTGGTTCACCACCAGTCAAGAATACGACTGAGGATCACTGGTTCACCACCAGTCAAGAATACGACTGAGGATCACTGGTTCACCACCAGTCAAGAACACGACTGTAGGTCACTGGTTCACCACCATCAAGAACACGACTGAGGATCACTGGTTCACCACCAGTCAAGAACACGACTGTAGGTCACTGGTTCACCACCAGTCAAGAACACGACTGTAGGTCACAGGTTCACCACCAGTCAAGAACACGACTGAGGATCACTGGTTCACCACCATTCAAGAACACGACTGTAGGTCACTGGTTCACCACCAGTCAAGAACACGACTGTAGGTCACTGGTTCACCACCAGTCAAGAACACGACTGTAGGTCACTGGTTCACCACCAGTCAAGAACACGACTGTAGATCACTGGTTCACCACCAGTCAAGAACACGACTGAGGATCACTGGTTCACCACCAGTCAAGAACACGACTGTAGATCACTGGTTCACCACCAGTCAAGAATACGACTGAGGATCACTGGTTCACCACCAGTCAAGAACACGACTGTAGGTCACTGGTTCACCACCAGTCAAGAACACGACTGTAGGTCACAGGTTCACCACCAGTCAAGAACACGACTGTAGATCACTGGTTCACCACCAGTCAAGAACACGAGTGTAGATCACTGGTTCACCACCAGTCAAGAACTCGACTGAGGATCACTGGTTCACCACCAGTCAAGAACACGACTGTAGATCACTGGTTCACCACCAGTCAAGAATACGACTGAGGATCACTGGTTCACCACCAGTCAAGAACACGACTGTAGGTCACATGGTGTCACCACCAGTCAAGAACACGACTGAGGATCACTGGTTCACCACCAGTCAAGAACACGACTGTAGGTCACTGGTTCACCACCAGTCAAGAACACGACTGTAGGTCACAGGTTCACCACCAGTCAAGAACACGACTGAGGATCACTGGTTCACCACCATTCAAGAACACGACTGTAGGTCACTGGTTCACCACCAGTCAAGAACACGACTGTAGGTCACTGGTTCACCACCAGTCAAGAACACGACTGTAGGTCACTGGTTCACCACCAGTCAAGAACACGACTGTAGGTCACAGGTTCACCACCAGTCAAGAACACGACTGTAGGTCACGGTTCACCACCAGTCAAGAACACGACTGTAGGTCACAGGTTCAACCACAGTCAAGAACACGACTGTAGATCACTGGTTCACCACCAGTCAAGAACACGACTGTAGGTCACTGGTTCACCACCAGTCAAGAACACGACTGTAGGTCACAGGTTCACCACCAGTCAAGAACACGACTGTAGGTCACTGGTTCACCACCAGTCAAGAACACGACTGTAGGTCACAGGTTCACCACCAGTCAAGAACACGACTGTAGGTCACTGGTTCACCACCAGTCAAGAACACGACTGTAGATCACTGGTTCACCACCAGTCAAGAACACGACTGTAGGTCACAGGTTCACCACCAGTCAAGAACACGACTGTAGGTCACTGGTTCACCACCAGTCAAGAACACGACTGAGGATCACTGGTTCACCACCAGTCAAGAACACGACTGTAGGTCACTGGTTCACCACCAGTCAAGAACACGACTGAGGATCACTGGTTCACCACCAGTCAAGAATACGACTGAGGATCACTGGTTCACCACCAGTCAAGAATACGACTGAGGATCACTGGTTCACCACCAGTCAAGAATACGACTGAGGATCACTGGTTCACCACCAGTCAAGAATACGACTGAGGATCACTGGTTCACTACCAGTCAAGAACACGACTGTAGGTCACTGGTTCACCACCAGTCAAGAACACGACTGAGGATCACTGGTTCACCACCAGTCAAGAATACGACTGAGGATCACTGGTTCACCACCAGTCAAGAATACGACTGAGGATCACTGGTTCACCACCAGTCAAGAACACGACTGTAGGTCACTGGTTCACCACCAGTCAAGAACACGACTGAGGATCACTGGTTCACCACCAGTCAAGAACACGACTGTAGGTCACTGGTTCACCACCAGTCAAGAACACGACTGTAGGTCACAGGTTCACCACCAGTCAAGAACACGACTGAGGATCACTGGTTCACCACCATTCAAGAACACGACTGTAGGTCACTGGTTCACCACCAGTCAAGAACACGACTGAGGATCACTGTTCACCACCAGTCAAGAATACGACTGAGGATCACTGGTTCACCACCAGTCAAGAATACGACTGAGGATCACTGGTTCACCACCAGTCAAGAATACGACTGAGGATCACTGGTTCACCACCAGTCAAGAATACGACTGAGGATCACTGGTTCACTACCAGTCAAGAACACGACTGTAGGTCACTGGTTCACCACCAGTCAAGAACACGACTGAGGATCACTGGTTCACCACCAGTCAAGAATACGACTGAGGATCACTGGTTCACCACCAGTCAAGAATACGACTGAGGATCACTGGTTCACCACCAGTCAAGAACACGACTGTAGGTCACTGGTTCACCACCAGTCAAGAACACGACTTAGGATCACTGGTTCACCACCAGTCAAGAACACGACTGTAGGTCACTGGTTCACCACCAGTCAAGAACACGACTGTAGGTCACAGGTTCACCACCAGTCAAGAACACGACTGAGGATCACTGGTTCACCACCATTCAAGAACACGACTGTAGGTCACTGGTTCACCACCAGTCAAGAACACGACTGTAGGTCACTGGTTCACCACCAGTCAAGAACACGACTGTAGGTCACTGGTTCACCACCAGTCAAGAACACGACTGTAGATCACTGGTTCACCACCAGTCAAGAACACGACTGAGGATCACTGGTTCACCACCAGTCAAGAACACGACTGTAGATCACTGGTTCACCACCAGTCAAGAATACGACTGAGGATCACTGGTTCACCACCAGTCAAGAACACGACTGTAGGTCACTGGTTCACCACCAGTCAAGAACACGACTGTAGGTCACAGGTTCACCACCAGTCAAGAACACGACTGTAGATCACTGGTTCACCACCAGTCAAGAACACGAGTGTAGATCACTGGTTCACCACCAGTCAAGAACCCGACTGAGGATCACTGGTTCACCACCAGTCAAGAAAACGACTGTAGGTCACTGGTTCACCACCAGTCAAGAACACGACTGAGGATCACTGGTTCACCACCAGTCAAGAACACGACTGTAGGTCACTGGTTCACCACCAGTCAAGAACACGACTGTAGGTCACAGGTTCACCACCAGTCAAGAACACGACTGAGGATCACTGGTTCACCACCATTCAAGAACACGACTGTAGGTCACTGGTTCACCACCAGTCAAGAACACGACTGTAGGTCACTGGTTCACCACCAGTCAAGAACACGACTGTAGGTCACTGGTTCACCACCAGTCAAGAACACGACTGTAGGTCACAGGTTCACCACCAGTCAAGAACACGACTGTAGGTCACTGGTTCACCACCAGTCAGAACACGACTGTAGGTCACAGGTTCACCACCAGTCAAGAACACGACTGTAGGTCACTGGTTCACCACCAGTCAAGAACACGACTGTAGGTCACTGGTTCACCACCAGTCAAGAACACGACTGTAGGTCACAGGTTCACCACCAGTCAAGAACACGACTGTAGGTCACTGGTTCACCACCAGTCAAGAACACGACTGTAGGTCACAGGTTCACCACCAGTCAAGAACACGACTGTAGGTCACTGGTTCACCACCAGTCAAGAACACGACTGTAGATCACTGGTTCACCACCAGTCAAGAACACGACTGTAGGTCACTGGTTCACCACCAGTCAAGAACACGACTGTAGGTCACAGGTTCACCACCAGTCAAGAACACGACTGTAGGTCACTGGTTCACCACCAGTCAAGAACACGACTGAGGATCACTGGTTCACCACCAGTCAAGAACACGACTGTAGGTCACTGGTTCACCACCAGTCAAGAACACGACTGTAGGTCACTGGTTCACCACCAGTCAAGAACACGACTGTAGGTCACTGGTTCACCACCAGTCAAGAACACGACTGTAGATCACAGGTTCACCACCAGTCAAGAACACGACTGTAGATCACAGGTTCACCACCAGTCAAGAACACGACTGTAGATCACTGGTTCACCACCAGTCAAGAACCCGACTGAGGATCACTGGTTCACCACCAGTCAAGAACACGACTGTAGGTCACTGGTTCACCACCAGTCAAGAACACGACTGTAGGTCACAGGTTCACCACCAGTCAAGAACACGACTGAGGATCACTGGTTCACCACCAGTCAAGAAACGACTGTAGGTCACTGGTTCACCACCAGTCAAGAACACGACTGTAGGTCACAGGTTCACCACCAGTCAAGAACACGACTGAGGATCACTGGTTCACCACCAGTCAAGAACACGACTGTAGGTCACTGGTTCACCACCAGTCAAGAACACGACTGTAGGTCACTGGTTCACCACCAGTCAAGAACACGACTGTAGGTCACTGGTTCACACCAGTCAAGAACACGACTGTAGGTCACTGGTTCACCACCAGTCAAGAACACGACTGTAGATCACTGGTTCACCACCAGTCAAGAACACGACTGTAGATCACTGGTTCACCACCAGTCAAGAACACGACTGAGGATCACTGGTTCACCACCAGTCAAGAATACGACTGAGGATCACTGGTTCACCACCAGTCAAGAACACGACTGTAGGTCACTGGTTCACCACCAGTCAAGAACATGACTGTAGATCACTGGTTCACCACCAGTCAAGAACACGACTGTAGATCACTGGTTCACCACCAGTCAAGAACCCGACTGTAGATCACTGGTTCACCACAAGTCAAGAACACGACTGTAGATCACTGGTTCACCACCAGTCAAGAACCCGACTGTAGATCACTGGTTCACCACCAGTCAAGAACCCGACTGTAGATCACTGGTTCACCACCAGTCAAGAACCCGATTGTAGATCACTGGTTCACCACCAGTCAAGAACCCGACTGTAGATCACTGGTTCACCACCAGTCAAGAACCCGACTGTAGATCACTGGTTCACCACCAGTCAAGAACACGAGTGTAGATCACTGGTTTACCACCAGTCAAGAACACGACTGTAGATCACTGGTTCACCACCAGTCAAGAACACGAGTGTAGATCACTGGTTCACCACCAGTCAAGAACCCGACTGTAGATCACTGGTTCACCACCAGTCAAGAACCCGACTGTAGATCACTGGTTCACCACCAGTCAAGAACCCGACTGTAGATCACTGGGTCACCACCAGTCAAGAACACGAGTGTAGATCACTGGTTCACCACCAGTCAAGAACCCGACTGTAGATCACTGGTTCACCACCAGTCAAGAACACGACTGTAGGTCACTGGTTCACCACCAGTCAAGAACACGAGTGTAGATCACTGGTTCACCACCAGTCAAGAACCCGACTGTAGATCACTGGTTCACCACCAGTCAAGAACACGACTGAGGATCACTGGTTCACCACCAGTCAAGAACCCGACTGTAGTTTCACTGGTTCACCACCAGTCAAGAACACGAGTGTAGATCACTGGTTCACCACCAGTCAAGAACCCGACTGTAGATCACTGGTTCACCACCAGTCAAGAACACGACTGAGGATCACTGGTTCACCACCAGTCAAGAACCCGACTGTAGATCACTGGTTCACCACCAGTCAAGAACACGAGTGTAGATCACTGGTTCACCACCAGTCAAGAACCCGACTGTAGATCACTGGTTCACCACCAGTCAAGAACACGACTGAGGATCACTGGTTCACCACCAGTCAAGAACACGACTGTAGATCACTGGTTCACCACCAGTCAAGAACACGACTGTAGGTCACTGGTTCACCACCAGTCAAGAACACGACTGTAGATCACTGGTTCACCACCAGTCAAGAACCCGACTGTAGATCACTGGTTCACCACCAGTCAAGAACACGACTGTAGATCACTGGTTCACCACCAGTCAAGAACCCGACTGTAGATCACTGGTTCACCACCAGTCAAGAACACGAGTGTAGATCACTGGTTCACCACCAGTCAAGAACCCGACTGTAGATCACTGGTTCACCACCAGTCAAGAACACGACTGAGGATCACTGGTTCACCACCAGTCAAGAACACGACTGTAGATCACTGGTTCACCACCAGTCAAGAACACGACTGTAGGTCACTGGTTCACCACCAGTCAAGAACACGACTGTAGATCACTGGTTCACCACCAGTCAAGAACACGACTGTAGATCACTGGTTCACCACCAGTCAAGAACACGACTGAGGATCACTGGTTCACCACCAGTCAAGAACACGACTGTAGATCACTGGTTCACCACCAGTCAAGAACACGACTGTAGTTTCACTGGTTCACCACCAGTCAAGAACACGACTGAGGATCACTGGTTCACCACCAGTCAAGAACACGACTGTAGATCACTGGTTCACCACCAGTCAAGAACACGACTGTAGATCACTGGTTCACCACCAGTCAAGAACACGAGTGTAGATCACTGGTTCACCACCAGTCAAGAACACGACTGTAGATCACTGGTTCACCACAAGTCAAGAACACGACTGTAGATCACTGGTTCACCACCAGTCAAGAACACGACTGTAGGTCACTGGTTCACCACCAGTCAAGAACACGACTGTATATCACTGGTTCACCACCAGTCAAGAACACGACTGTAGATCACTGGTTCACCACAAGTCAAGAACACGACTGTAGATCACTGGTTCACCACCAGTCAAGAACACGACTGAGGATCACTGGTTCAGAGAACCCACAAGTTAATAAACATGTACAAGACATGGTTCTCTTCACTGAGGAAACGTATCGTCACACAGCGGCTTCATCAGTCCTATGTGAAGAAGAATGGTGAGGATCAGGAGTTTGAGGTAAACGGTCCCTCAACCTGGAGGCTGTGTAATGACTCCATCAGTCAGATGTAGTGGAGGCTTGATACTCCCTCCATGTATGTGTTATTCAACACATGGAGTAGTGGAGGCTTGATACTCCCTCCATGTATGTGTTATTCAACACATGGTGTAGTGGAGGCTTGATACTCCCTCCATGTATGTGTTATTCAACACATGGTGTAGTGGAGGCTTGATACACCCTCCATGTATGTGTTATTCAACACATGGTGTAGTGGAGGGTTGATACTCCCTCCATGTATGTGTTATTCAACACATGGAGTAGTGGAGGCTTGATACTCCCTCCATGTATGTGTTATTCAACACATGGAGTAGTGGAGGCTTGATACTCCCTCCATGTATGTGTTATTCAACACATGGAGTAGTGGAGGCTTGATACTCCCTCCATGCATGTGTTATTCAACACATGGAGTAGTGGAGGCTTGATACTCCCTCCATGTATGTGTTATTCAACAATGAGTAGTGGAGGCTGATACTCCCTCCATGTAAGTGTATTCAACACAAGGAGTAGTGGGGCCTTGATACTCCCTAATGTATGTGTTATTCAACAATGGAGTAGTGGAGGCTCTTGATACTCCCTACATGCATGTGTTATTCAACCACAGGAGTAGTGGGAGATTGATACTCCCTCCATGTATGTGTTATTCAACACATGGAGTAGTGGAGGCTTGATACTCCCTCCATGCATGTGTTATTCAACACATGGTGTAGTGGAGGCTTGATACACCGTTCTAGAATCCCAAAACAGACACCCGTGACACACCTCGCTGACTGCCTGCTCAACCAGGCTGTTGCTGCCAGCAAAAGAATCAGCCGATTAAACAAGAATAACAAGGAAATAAGCGGAAACAGCAGGAAGGATAGAAGACGAGATGGAAGATTGATGATTGAGAGAGGAGGAAGACAGAATAAATGTATAGAGAGGGGAAACTAGAATAATAGAGAGAGGGAAGATAAAGATGGAAGTGTTTGTGATTGTTGGGTGGGGAGGGTGGGTGAGAGGGTGGGAGGGAGGGAGGGTGGTTGGGAGGGTTGTAGGAAGGAGGGGAAGGGGTGGCAGGTGGGTTGGAGGGTGGAGAAGGGTGGGGAGGTGAGAAGTAGGTGTGAGAGAGTGGGAGGGAGGGTGGGAGGATGGGGAAGAGAATTGGGAAAGCGGGAGGGTGGGAGAGTGGGTAGGATGGGAGGAAGGGTGGAGGGAAAGGATGGGGAGGGTGGGTGGGATGGTGGGTAGGTGGGTGGGGGGTGGGATGGAAGGGTGGGAGGGAGGGGTGGGTGGATAGAAGGAAGGGGAGGGAGGGCGGGAGGGTGGGAGGAAGGGTGGGAGAGAGTGGGAGGGTGGGAGTGGAAGGGCGGGAGGAAGGATGGGAGGGTGGGAGGAAGGGAGAGTGCGAGGAAGGGTGGGAGGGTGGGAGGGAAAAGTGGAGGGGTGGTGGTGGAGGTTGGAGGGAAGAGTGGGAGTGGTGGAGGAGGGTGGAGGGTGGGGGAGAGAGTGAGAGGGTGGGAGGAAGGGTGGGGGGGTGGGTAGGGAGGGCGGGGGTGGGAGGGTGGGAGGACAAGGGTGGGAGGGAAGGGTGGGAGGGAGGGTGGGAGGGGAGGGTCCAGGGAGGGTGGGGGGAAGGGTGGGGAGGTGGGAGGGAGGGTGGGTGGGTGGGATGGAGGAAGGGTGGGAGGGTGGGAGGAGGGTGGGAGTGTGGGAGGAGAGTGGGAGAGGTGGAGGTAGGGTGGGTGGGTGGGAGAGACGTGAAGTGGGTGGGAGGATGGGTGGTAAGGGTGGGTGGGAGGGTGGGGAGGTTGGGTGGGAGGAAGGATGGGAGGGTGGAAGGGAGGGTGGGAGGAAGGGAGGAGGGAGGGTATGGTGTGGGAGGGCTGGGATGGAGGGTGGGTGGTTGGTGAGGAAGGTGGGAGGTTGGGAGGGAGGGGGGGAGGGTAGGGTGGGAGGGTTAGGAGGAATGGTGGTAGGGATGGGGAGTTAGGGTGGAGTGGGTGGGAGGAAGGGTTGGGACGGGTCGGAAGGTGGGTGGGAGGAAGGTTGGGTGGAAGGGGGGAGGGAGGGGTGGGAGGAAGGGGAGGGTGGGAGGAAGGGTGGGAGGGTTGGAGGGGAGTGGGAGGGTGGGAGGAAGGGTGGGAGGTGGGAGGAAGGGTGGGAGTGTGCAAGTGGTGTGGGTGGGAGGGTGGGGGGTGGGAGGGGGGGAGGGTGGGTATGAGCCCCACTACGAGAAGAAACCTGTGACGTCTCCGAGGGTGAGTGAGTGACGAGAGGGTGGGAGTGAAGGGTGGTAGGGTGGGAGGGAGGGTGGGAGGGTGGGAGGAAGGGTTGGGAGGACGATGGGAGGGTGGGAAGGGAGGTGGGATGTTAGGGAGGAAGGGTGGGAGATTGGGATGGGAAGGGTGGGAGGTGGGAGGAGGTGGGAGGGTGGGAGCGGAGGGTGCGAGGGGGAGAGAGGTGGGAGGGAGGGTGAGAGGGAAGGGAGGGTGGGGGAGGGGAGGGTGGTGAATGGTGGTAGGGGTTGGGAGTTAGGGTGGGAGGGTTGGGAGGAAGGGTGGGAGGAAGGGTGGGAGGAGGGTGGGAGGAAGGGTGGGATGGTCGGGAGGGCGTGTGCGGTGGTGGTGGGAGGGAGGAGGGTGGGAGGGAAGGGTGGGATGGGAGGGAGGGAGGGAGGGTGGGAGGAAGGGTGTGGAGGGTCGGAGGGAGGGGCGGTAGGGAGGTTGGGAGGGAGGGTGGGAGAGGATGGTGGGGAGGAAGATTGCGATAGGAGGGTTGGGAGGTAGGGTGGGGAAGGGTGTGATGACGTCAACACTACCTTCCCTTGCTGTTTGACGTCACCAATCCCTTCCTGTATGGTGATGTCGTCTATCACTTCCCTTCCCTCTGTGGTGAATGACGTCACCACTCCTTCCCGTGTAGTGTATGAGTCCACCACTCCCTTCCCTGTGTTGTGATGGACGTCACCACTTCACCTGATGTTACAAAAAACGCCGATTCTAAAAGCTTAGAGTCTCCAGGTAATACTAGAAAGGACTGCCCTTCTATGATCCAGCTGTTACTGGGTTTTCGTAACAAGTAGTCAGTATCCGGTCAATTATCCATTAGAATTCAGAATGTTCATAGTTCTTTAGGATTACAACTGGTATGGTCTAACTAGAGAAATCAATTTAATAAATTTATTAAAGTCTAGAGGTATATGATCAAATTAAATTAAATTAAATTAATCACAGTAATCAAAAATAATATCACTCTTCGTATACAATAGTATTGTGCTGAAAGCACATATTACATTTATTAATTCTTATGGTACCGTCTTGGTACTTAACATTTAATAAGATATTCAAAAATATGTACAAAGTAAGTTTGGGTGTGTGTGTGTAAGTGCTCTAAATTAGATCGCTAGTCTCAAGTCTCGACTAGACTTAAACAAGTGTACTGACAAAAGTCCTCAAAATAAAACTAACTTCTTGACCAACTGGCAGTCAGAACAGTTGCTTGAACAATTAAAAGAATGCTAAGCCCAATAGCAATATAACATGCAACTGCGACACAGTCAGGTACTAGGGAGTTAATATATTGACACTTAAGTAGGGACCAATCTGCAGGCTCCTCCACAAAAGTCACAAAACTCCCATTTATGAATCTAAGTTCAGCATAAGAAAATCCGACTGTGATAATACACAGATACCAGTACATGTTAGGTCAGAAGCTACAGCTCAGCGGACCTGAGTTGCTCAGAGTGTCTTTGAGGACACACAACCTAGTACCAATGTCGAAATTCACTAAAAAGGGGGTCAATAATATTACTGTGAACAGAGTTTTACAGAACTAACAACGATATGAGGACAGACAATTTGTCCAACAACAAGAGAGTCTAGACCAGACTGAATACTTCAGGCCCGAATGTGGACACCCCCCTCGATCAGTGATAGCTCACTGGACAGCTGCAGCTCAGAAAGAAACAGAAGCCGGCAGTCTAACGAGGCCACAAGCGATAATTACAGTAGTTAGACAATCAAGCGACTTGACTGAGGCACATTCCTAACAACATAACTAAGTCAAATAATAAATAAAGGTAATATATTTACGATTTAGCTATTATCGCAAATATAAGCAGTATAAAATTATATGAAAAGGTAATATACATTATATTCATAATCATAATACACATTATATATATTGCAACCCATTCAGGGGTTGCAACACCCCCCCAACACGACAAACGATCGCACTAGGAGTTGCATTAATGTCTTTCACATTATTACTGATTACTCAGGTTACAGTACTAACAATATAATATAAACATTAATCAGAGTCACTCTTGTGCCAAGCACTTCTATAATTTAACAGTGTCTGTACAATAAGATATGCCCCTAGTACTAGGGCAGTACACAGTATCGTATCTCCGCATACTCGTGGTTATGTACATCAGTGCAGGGACAGGAGACAGCATTCCACTCTTAAGTAGTGGTTGTGGAATGCTATGCAGTATGGACATCTGAGTATGAAACAGCTTAAGGTGTGTAGTGGGGGGGGCGGGGGGGGCGTCTGCGCCGGCGCGGAGGCAGGACAGTGTTGTGTCATACGCAGTAACATCGCCCACACCACACTACCCACTCAACACTCAGCTTCTGTCTCCTCCTCACATACATCATCACTACTGTGAATACATAAATATAATAATTAGACATGACATGAGTATACATAGTTAATATGGGTTGGAGGGATTACGTTACTTTACTGAATTTGAACATGCAAGTAACCAAAAGGTATTTGGGCATTAAAATCACGTTAATTGAAAATGGGGAAGTGCCCAAATACACGTCAAAATGTTCCAAAGACACCACAAGAGCTAGAGCCTCTTTCTCAATATGGCACAATTTTTCTGGTGTCGTTTAAGCTTAGATGAATAATAACATATAGGAGGGAGAATGTCAGGGATGTTTGACTGTTGGGTAGCAAGCGCCCACGCTAACATCAAAACTGAAATTAGGCCCCCAAACGGAGCAGAGGTTAGCAAGTGTTAAAAACCTTTGAACGAGTAGAACAATCTCGTCCAGAAAACTGAACTTTGTATAATGAACACGGGAAAGGGGTTTTGAGGGGGAGGTGTGTGTGCTGGCTTGTCTGCCTTTTTAACCGTGGCAACGTCGCACTACAACACTTTTCCTTCTTTTTTTGGGCCCAATTAAAATGTTTTGCCATTTACCGAGTGTCTTTTTGGACCCCAATGTCCTCCAATGGGACAATTGTGAGCAAAATCAAGGGCTTTTTTCACAAAATGAAACTGGTAACACTACGAGTTGCTTGACTGTGGTGAAACACTATCACGACAACTTACATGTTTTTTCTCCACAGACACCGTTACATAATAGTAACAATTATCGGATCCTTTGCTTCACTCTCAGTAACTGTATACTTCGTTTTCCAGTGACTGATCAAAAACTGATCTTGTTTTTAAACATCATGAGTTAAAAAATTTTAACGTCAGTAGTGTCTTGCTAGGTTGTGACCGGGGGGGGGGGTTGTTAATGACCTGCGTGCAGAGGTCATAAACAACAATTCAGCCCAAATCTTGTCATCCCCCAACTCAACGGAGACAAGAATGGGTTTTTGAATCTTTGCATAGTTCTAGTAATTCGCTGGAGGGAAAAAAATGGGCTTCTCTCTACAAACTTCAAGGCATAATTATAACATGTTTACAAACACAATGGTTCTTTTCATATACCAGCATGAAGGATTCTTCCTATCAACAAATCCACTGATTATGGGAAAAAACACCCTGGTAACCCCCTGAAAAAAAACCGTAAATAGCTTTTCAAAAGAATTTTGGAAGAGGTTTCTTTTTAACAGCCCCCCCATAGGCTTCTAACAAAACATTATCTTGAATAGGTTTACACAGTTATGGGCAGTACATCTTTTTTTAAAAAACGTGAGATAACTGCCAGTGTCCTGAAAAATAATTACTCAGTTAGATGTGTTTTGTCAAATCCCACTTACCCTCGAAAAGTAAGGACCATCGTGAAAAGAATCTTTTCGTCAATACACTTTTTGACGCAGTATTGTTCTATAATATTATCTAAAAAGTAGGACAAGGGTATTACTGGATTTTGGTGCCTTTGTTTTCCGGAAGAGGGGTAAGACTTGAGTGGGGGGCCAGCCGCACAACGTCTCTCGATCTCTTTCTAATTATAGCAATACTCCTAGCTGTCTTTTTTGTTACATGGTACATTTAACTTTCTTTCAATATAGTTTCTGTCTAGCCCAGAGACAGATTCAGGATTAAGAGTTTTCCTGGTAAAGGGACGAGAAGTTTCAGTATTTGGACATCGGCCCGGGAATGAGCCCGCTGATTTAGGTTTTCAACTTTTAGGACAATCTTTAGTTCCTTGTTTCTTTTTTTTTTGTATGTACAATTTTGTGGGAAATCTCGTAATTGTCTCTAAAGCTCGTTTCCGAATATCCGAGGTATATGTCGATAGTTTCTTTTATGCACAAAATACAGTTGTTAAAATTTTCATGTAGTAACAACTGAACAAGGGTGCGTAGTTGTTACACTGGAGACCCACACCACCTTCAAAAAGCAAAATTTTTTCTCACGACAAACTTTACACAAGTTTGTCTTGTCGTTGTTGTAACGTACGAAATGCGTTTTTATAATTACAGATAACAAGTTATACGTCTCTAGAAAATTTTTTTTTTACAGTGTCTAACAATGTACTTGGCAAATGGTAAAAAACGACAAGTTTTTAAAACCCCTTCCGCAAAGCTGTGTGCAAAAAAGGTGCCCCGTGCTTTCGTGGCCAGTTCATAGCACGTGCGGGGTTTTCAACACATCAAAATGGTGTCTGTCACTTTCAAAAAAAATTAGGAACCATGGATCAGTTTCTGCTATTAAAAGGTCCTGTGATCTGTCGTCTGTTGTTTTTAAGACAAAAATTTTCTCTCTGGAAATCTTCTTCATTTTTTTCTCTGTGGCCCCTATTTGTGCAGTCGCAAATTATGAGGGATTCAAACCTCTCAAATGTTCCTGGGATAGGACCCCTAGGTAACGGAGAGAAGGGAAAACAAAATGGTCTGGACGGTCCTTAGTCAAAAAACCTCGTTCAACCCTCCCTAGAGACTAGATCTGGCTATGATAA
>NC_069454.1:4327396-4369344 GCF_026875155.1 Cherax quadricarinatus | reverse complement strand
CTGGGGAGCATTTTTTTGCCATGTTAAAAAATAGTAGTTGATCTCTACGTCAGGAAATAACTTTTTTCATGACGATAAATTTAATTTTTCCCTTTTTTCGGTTAGGTAAGGTTTGTCAGGAAACAGAAAAGGCTTTTTGATGGGGGTTCTTGTCTTGATGACCCGCTTTTCCTTTTTGGGTCATTGCCCGAAATTCCACGGCTTCCCGATCCACTCCTTAAAAAATTACGTTAAAAATTTAACTATTCTAGTATTTATTTTTCTTGTTTCGTTAAAACTCATTGCAAAAAGAGTGGTATGTGGTACAAAAACTGAGGGTCATATCAAAGTCAAAAAGGGGCAAGACGCCACTTTTGGAATTTGGAGGATTTGTTTATCAATAAGTCTATATTTTATTTACAAAAGAAAATCTTTTTGATTTTCTTTCACACATCACTTTCCCCCATGTCAGTTCAAGTGAAAAATTAATAACGTAGTAAGTAGAGAGCAAAATTAAAATTTCAGTACTATTTTGGTTCTTTGGGCCCATCTTTGACTTAGTTATTCCTGTTCACTGCGGAAGTCAGTACAGACAAGATTTTTTGGTTTTATTGTCATATTTTTTGAAATCTTTCTTCAGAGTTTGAAAGGGCTGTGTGCCTGAGTCTCCCTATTTTCAAATCCATTTTTTTTTCCTTAAAAAGTTTTACACTTTTGCGGTGAAATAATTTTCTTCCACCTGATCAGCATTTAACAATTTTGTGTTGCGTCTTTTTTGCAATATTTTCTGTCCCATTTATTTCTTACCGTGATTGTCTTCAGGGACCCACTAAAAATCCGCACTCTGAGCGGGATTTACAGTCCCCATTGACGCTGCTGAGTATAGAGAGTTCAACCCCCCGAAATTACAAAATATTTTAAAACCGGGCCCATCAGTGTCTGCGAGAAAAAATGTACCAATTACCCGCGTAGAGGAAAAACAACTTTTTGTCACTAGACAACATTGAACAGTATCGGGAGAACCAATTTCATCCCCTAGCAAAAAAGTCCTTCTGCACGTACGTTTACAACATATTTCTAGCCTAGGTTAAGAAATCTAAATATTTAAGTCTGCGGGGAAAAAAACCGGGGCCCCTGTTGCCCGCTACAAAAAACGGTCATTATTTCAATTCAACGTTCAGACACTTCCAATAACCCCTTTGATTGTTTTTCCAACAGTGTCATGTGTATGTGGTTAAGAGGACGAGTGGGAGAGAAACCCCCGGAGTCGGCATTATTGGTGTGAATATGGAATATTTTATTTAGTTTTTCGATCTTCTCCCGAAAAAATTTTCTTATAACATTTTTTAAATGACGGCGCGAAACACAAGATTATTTCTTCTTATTAAAAATATATTTTAAATCTGGGCACAGATAACGCAGTACAAATTTGTCATTTCTTCCCCAGCGTAGCCTTTCAAATGGGGAAAAGTTATTTAAACGTGTGGAAAAAAATCAATACTTTACTCAACTGAATAATCCCTGGATTTACCTGGAGAGAGTTCGGGGGGTTCAACGCCCCGCGGGGTTTGTGACCGGCCTCCTGGGGATCAGGCCTAAACCGGGCGTTCGGGGCTCCCGGGAAACCAACGTATAGCAACCCCGGCTGATCAGGGATGTTTTAGGTGCTTTTCCAGTCCCAGCTTGAAGATTGCCAGGGGCTTTGGAAACCCCCCTTATGTGTGCTGGGGGCATTTGAACATTTCTCGGGCCCCTGACACTTTTGTAGGTTTTAAGGCTAGTGACCCCCCTCTTTTCTTTGGGGGGTGTTGCATCGCTGCCAAGTCTTTTGTTTCGTAGTGGTGATTTTCTGTGCAAGTTTCGGTACTAGTCCCTCAATTTCCGTGTTTTTAAATCATGTTCTCCCCCTCCTGCGTTCCGGAAAATACGGTTTAGGAACCAAAGCCGTCCCAAAAATTGAGGTGTTTTACTCCGTTAGGCGCCCCGTAAGGGTTTTCCTGTACTTTTCGGGGTTCGGCAATTTCACTACCTTGAAAGGTGCTGTTAGGTGCCGCAATAGTTAAAAAGAAAGTTGGAGTTCGACACAAAACTGAAAAAACATGGCCAGCGTATTTCATCATCTCTGTCACTCACTCAAAAGCGGTTCATCAAAAAACCTTTTTCGATCTTATTCATGGGTTACTTTGCCCTGACCATTATTACCAGTTTTGAACGCCCTCTAAAAATGGGGATCTTAGCCACAAACTCAACCACAAAAAATATTCCTTTTGCATGATCTAAAAGTCTTATTTGATCACCGGAAAGACAGACGCACAAACGTGTGTGTGTGTGTGTGTGGTGTGTGTGTGTTTGGTGGTGTGTGTGTGTGTGTGTGTGTGTGTGTGTGTGTGTGTGTGTGGGTGTGTTGTTGTTGTGTATTTGGGGTTCGTGTCTTGTGAATGCCAGAAACCGTGCTAAATCTGCCTCCGGGTAATCCATGCCAGCTTTTCCCCCTCTCGCCAGATGCACCTCCCCTAGGTGCCCCCTTCCACAATGTGCCACCTCCCTTCCCCAGGTCCCCTCTCTTAGGAGCCAACTTCTCCTAGGTCCACTTCTTCAATGTGCCCCCTTCCCCAGGGGCCCCTTCTCTACAATGTCCACCCCTTTCCCAGGTGCCACCTCTCTCCTGGGGCAATTCTCCCCCCCAAAAATGTGCCACCCCTCTCCTAGGGGTCACTACATTACGGCCCCTGGGGGTCTGCCCCTAAAAAGTAGTTTTTTTAGTACTGAAAATTTTTAACTTCTTGTAATTTTACGACAAGTTAAAACTGTTTTTTTTTGCCTGGTAGTGGTTTTGCCTGGTAGTGCGTTTTTGCCTGGGATGCTGTTTTTTGCCTGCTAGTGTGTTTTGCCCCGCGTGTGCCGTTGTTGCCGCGTAGTGCTTTTTTGCCTCGTGTGCTGTTTTTGCCTGCGTGTGCGTTGGTGCCTGCTAGTGCTTTGGTGCCCGCGTAGTGTGTTGTTGCTGTAGTGCTGTTTTGGGGCCTGCTAGTGTGTTTGCCGCTAGTGTGTTGTTGCCTGCGGGTGTTGTTGCCCGGTAGTGCTGTTTTTGCCTGCTAGTGCTGTTGTTGCCTGCGTAGTGCTGTTTTTTCCCGCGAGTGGTTGTTGCCGGTATGCTGTTATGCCGCGTTGGCTGTTGTTTCTTGGTAGTGCTGTTGTTGCCTGCGTTGCTGTTTTTGCCTGCGTAGTGTGTTGGGGCCTGCTAGTGCTGTTGTTTCCCCGCGTAGTGTGTTATTGCCCGCGTTGCTGTTTTGGGGCCCCGCGTAGTGCTGTTTTGCCCGCGTAGTGCTGTTGGTGCCTGCATGTGCTGTTATTGCCTGCTAGTGTGTTGTTGCCTGCGTATGCGTTTTTGCTGCGTTGCTGTTGTTGCCTGCGTTGCGTTGGTTTCTGCGTAGTGCGTTGTTGCCTGCGTAGTGCGTTGTTGCCCCGGAGTGTGTTGTTGCCCGCGTAGTGCTGTTTTTGCCTGATTGTGCTGTTGTTTCCCTTTCGTAGTGCTGTTTTTGCCTGGTAGTGTGTTGTTGCCTGCGTATGCTGTTGTTGCCCGCGGGTGTGTTGGGGTGCGTAGTCTGTTGTGCCCGCGTAGTGCTGTTTTTGCCTGGTAGTGCTGTTTTGGCTGCGTAGTGCTGTTGTTGCCCGGTAGTGTGTTTTCTGCCTGCGTTGCTGTTGTTGCCTGCGTGTGCTGTTGGTGCCTGCGTAGTGCTGTTGTTGTTGCGTGTGCTGTTGTTGGGTGTAGGTGTTGTTTTCCCGCGTGTGCTGTTGTTTCCGCGTGGCTATTGTTGCCTGTGTTTGTGCTGTTGTTGTTGCGTGTGCTGTTGTTGCCCGCGATTGTTGTTGCCCCGTATAGTGCTATGTTGCCTGTGTAGTGCTGTTGTTTGCCCCCCGTGTGCGTTGTTGCCTGCGTATGCTGTTTTTGCCTCGTGCTTTTGTTGTTGTATATGTATTAGCCTTGTAGTGTGTTGTTTCCCGCGTGTGCTGTTGGGCCTGCATGGCTGTTATTGCCTCGTAGTGTGTTGTTGCCTGCGTAGTGTGTTTTGCTGCGTAGTGCGTTGGGGGGGCCTTTCTAGTCGTTGTTGCCCGCGTAGTGCGTTTTTTCTGCGAGTGCTGTTTTGCCTGCTGTGCGTGGGCCGGTAGTGCTGTTGTTGCCTGCGAGTGCTGTTTTTGCTGCGTGTGTGTTGTTGTGCGTATGCTGTTGTTGCCCGCTGGTGCTGTTGGTGCCTGCGTAGTGCTGTTGTTTTCCCCGTAGTCGTTTTTGCCTGCTAGTGCTGTTGTTTCCTGCGTAGTTGTTGTTGCCTGCGTAGTCTGTTTCTGGGTAGTGTGTTTTTGCCTGCGTAGTGCTGTTTTTGGCCCGGTAGTGTGTTGTTGCCTGCGTGTGCGTTGTTGCTGGTAGTGCTTTTTTGCCCGCGTAGTGCGTTTTTTGCCTGCGAGTGTTTTGTTTCCTGTTAGTGCTGTTTTTGTCTGCGTAGTGCTGTTTTTGCCCCGTGTCTGTTGTTGCCCGTATAGTGCTATTGTTGCCGTGTAGTGCTGTTGTTTGCCTGCGTAGGGCTGTTGTTGCCTGCGTAGTGCTGTTGTTGCCTGCGTAGCCCCTGTTTTTGTTGTATAGTGCTTTTATTGCCTGTGTAGTGCTGTTGTTTGCCTGCATAGTGCTGTTGTTGGCCTGCGTATGCTGTTTGTGCCTGCGTAGTGCTGTTGCTGCCTCCCATAGTGCTGTTGTTGCCTGCATAGTGCTGTTGTTGCCTGCCCGTTGCCTGGGACTACCTAGATGGGAATTTCCCAAATTCCTTCTATCTTGTACCAACTGAGCCCACGGAAGTCACCCGATTATAAATTCATTAAAAATTAAACTCAGGGAATCTGTCTCACGTCCCACCATTATTGTAAAGCGAGTGGCCCATGTCCTCTAGCATGCTACTACATTATTTTTTAAACAATCACTAGAAACTAGAACTTTCCCGACACTACTCATGACAGAAAGGGTTAACCAATACATAAAGGTGGTGACCCTACAGACGAAAACAACTATAGGCAATATCAAACTTACCATTGCATCCAAAATCTTCGCACAGGAGACTATATTCATTTTAAAAACGGCACAAAACATACTAAAACCCCTCCCAAATTTTGGGGTTTCAGGAAAAATAAAAAGCACTAATGATGCAATTATCAAAATGCTAGAAAGGGCTTTACACAGCATTGGAAAATAAGGAATATCCGCTGGGAAAATTTTTATTGGCCTAAGAAAAGCGTTTGACACAATAGACCACGGCATCCTACTCCACAAACTTGACCATTATGGTATAGAGGCAGGGTTGCTTACATATTTCAAATCCTACCTTATTAATAGGTATCAGTTTGTCACCATTAAAGACACAGCCTCATCAATACGGTCACTTGAAAACTGGAGTTCTGCATGGAAGTGTCCTTGGTCCCCCTGCTCTTCCTCATTTTACATCAATGATCTTCCAAACATATCCCAACACCTAAAACCATTCTCTTTGCTGACGACACGACTTATGTCATCTCTCACCCTAATTTTTTCCACCCTCGACACCATTTTTAAACGAGGAGCTGATCAAATATCGCTTGGATGGCAGCCAATAAAACTTACATTAACACTGACAAACCTTCTCTATTATGTTTGGTTAGCAGAGCAGGTGTTGCGCAAACTTAACATAAGATCGGCAACACTCTAATTGCCAGCCCATAATGAGGGCAAATTCCTAGGTCTATACTCGACAAAAAACCTAAATTTCAGCACCTCATTTATCCTCTCCAAGATACGATTTACGTCCGCAAAACTGCCCTTCTCACACTATACCATTCACTCATTTATCCATACCTCACCTTTGCTATTTGTGCTTGGTGATCAACTGCAGCAAAAACCTAAGCCAATAATAACCCAACAAAAAGCTGCAGTAAGAATAATCACTAAATCCCATCCCTGGCAACACCCTCCCCCCCCACTCTTCATAGATCTAAACTTACTCCCTGTTTAGAACATCCACACTTATACTGTGCAATCTACATCTACAGGACCTTAAATTCCAATATTAACCTTGACCTAAAACGCTTTCTTGATAGTTGTGACAGGACCCACAGGTATAACACCAGACACAAACATCTCTATGACATTCCCCGTGTCCGCTAAACCTTTTCAAAAATTCAATGTGTGTCAAAGGGCCTAAAATCTGGAACACCCTACCTGAAAAACTTAGAACTGCAGACACATTCATCACTTTCAAAACTACAGTTAGAAAACATCTTATCTCCTTGATACACCCCGTCAACTAACTACATGTAAATCCACCCGGTGGTTCCACTTAACTCACTAATCCATCGACTATAAACACAGAAATACGAATCTTAATCTTAAAAGAATGAAACCCAACTAGTCAATAAGCTTACCCATGATACTCCAATATAGCACTTTGTATTGTGCCAAAACAAAAGCATTCAATTGCTAAACTTACAAACTATAATGTAGTCACTTAGCCTTAATACCATAATCTGTAATAATTCAAAGTTAGAATTACTCTAAGTCTGCCCAAAATGCCTTGCCATGCTTTGGTGTCCTATGGCTTCCCCTGTAATTAGTATTTTTAAAAAATGTAAACCACACAAAATTCAAATCTGCAAAACCCGGCATTGTAATCCTTATAGAGAATTTAAAATTGATTAATTGATAGAATGGAATGACAAGGGGAGACGGGTGAGTGGTACCCACATCACCTCTGCGATTGCCAAAACCATCTTCTCATTGGCTGGAACTGGGTACTGATTGAACGTCGGGGCCCCATCATCAACCCTTGTACCTGGTTCGGGGTTTGGGGGGAGATAGCCTTTGCATGCCACACCTGCCTCGGGAACCCCTACATTAGAGTATGCAGCACCAGTATGGAACCCACACCTGGTCAAGCAAGTCAAGAAGCTATGAAAAGTTCAAAGGTTTGCAACAAGACTAGTCCCTGAGCTAAAGTTAAGAATGTTAAGGGAAATCAACCTGACGACACAGGAGGAAGGGATAAGGGGGACATGATAACTAAAAATACTACGAGAAATGCAGGTGGATAAAGACAGAATTCTCAGAGATGGGAACAGTATCAAGAAGTCTCAACCGGAAATTGAAAACTCAGATGAGTCACAGGGATGTTAGGAAGTATTTCTTCAGTTATAAGTTATCAGAAAGTAGAACATAAGGAGATGATGTAGTGGAGGAAGGGTCCATACATAGCTTTAAGAAGAGATAGTATAAAGCTCGTGGAGCAGAGAGAGAGTGGACCTAGTAGCGACCTGTGAAGAGGAGGGGCCAGGACCTGATTCTCGACTCCTGCACCACAAATAGGTGAGTACACACACACACACACACACACACACACACACACACACACAAAACACACACACACACCCCACACAACACACACACACACACGCACACACACACACACACACACACACACACACACACCCCACAACAACAGCTGTTTTCAGGACGGAAACAGTGCAGAACAGGATCCTCCAAGAGAAACCACGATTGAAATTACTCGGAAGAGTACAAGAGGGTGTTCCTAGACAGAGAACTGAACACAAACAGAACGACAGCAGCTGAGGGAGAGGACAAAAAAGCGAAAGGAGCTAGGAAAAGAGACAAGGATGGAACCAGCAGAGGTCCCGTCAGAGCAGAACAGAACAGCAAGGGCAAGCACACACACAACTATTCTCAGAACCATACAACCTATCACACCATCCCAACACACACTACAATCCATACCCACAGCCCCCACCCAACAACCGAGCTATAGAATCCCACAGTATGCCACCGGGGTCTCCCACCCTCACGGGCCCCCACAAACCACAGGGGTTGGAAAGGAAACTGAAGGTATGGTACACAAACGCTGATGGTATAAAAAATAAGTGGGGGGAGTGGCATGAAAGAGTCAAAGAGGCATCACCGGACATCAGAGCTCTCACAAAAACCCAAAGCTTACAGGTTTTGATAACAGATGCCATTTTTCCCAAAATGGGATACCAAAATCCTGAGGAAAGACAGAGGGAACAGGGGGGGTGGAGGAGTGGCATTGCTAAATCAAAAATCGCTGGAATTTTGATGAGCGGGAGAGAGGAGACAGCGGAGAAGAAAGTGGGTTACATAGCGAGAAACGCTTCACTCTGGAGGTCCCAAGGTGGTAATAGCAGTGATGTATAACCCACCACAGAACAGCAGGAGGCCACGGCAAGAGTACGACGAGAGCAATAAAAGCGATGGTTGACACACTGGCTAGAGTGGCCAGAAGAGCTCATGCATGCAGGGCAAAAGCTCCTGACATGGGTGACTTTAACCCCAAGGAGATCGATTGGGAGAACTTGGACCCGCATGGGGGGCCCAAAATACATGGAGGGCTAAGATGATGGAGGTGGTACTGGAAAACTTCATGTACCAACACGTAAGGGACACTACAAGAGAGAGAGGAGAGGATGAACCCCGCAAGGCTAAAACTTAGGTATTCACCTTGAGTGTGCAGATATCGAGGACATCACAATGAAAGACCCCCTTTCAGCCAGTGACCATGTGGTTTTAAGCTTCGAATACACAGTAGAGCTACAAGGTGAGGGAGAAGCAGGAAAAGGGCCCGGACGAATGAAGCCAAACTACAAGAAAGGGGACTACACAGGAATGAGGAACTTCCTGAACGGGGTTCAGTGGGACAGAGAACTGGCAGGGAAGCCAGTTAATGATATGATGGAATATGGAGCAACAAAATGCAAGGAGGCTGAGGAGAGGTTTGTACCCAAGGGTAACAGGAATTATGAAAAAGCCAGGATGAGCCCATGGTTTACCAAAGGTGCACGGAGGCAAAAACCAAGTGTGCTAGGGAATGGAAGAAATATAGAAGGCAAAGGACCAGGAGAATAAGGAGAGCAGTCAGTAGAGCCAGAAACGAATATGCACAGATAAGAAGGGAGGCCAAAGACAATATGAAAATGACATAGCAGCTAAGCCAAATCTGACCCGAAACTGTTGTACAGCCACATCAGGAGGAAAACAACAGTCAAGGACCAGGTAAATCAGGCTAAGGAAGGAAGGAGGAGAGACAACAGAAATGACCGTGAGTATGTGAGGAACTCAACAAGAGATTCAAAGAAGTGTTCACAGAGGAGACAGAAGGGGCTCCAGAAAGACGGAGAGGTGGGGCACACTACCATGTGCTGGACACAGTGCACAACAAACGAGGAAGAAGTGAAGAGGCTTCTGAGTGAGCTAGATACCTCAAAGGCAATGGGGCCAGATAACATCTCCCCATGGGTATTGAGAGGGGAGCAGAGGCGCTATGTGTACCCCTAACACAATATTCAATACATCTATCGAAACAGGGAGATTGCCTGAGGCATGGAAGACAGCAAATGTGGTCCCAATCTTTAAAAAAGGAGACAGACATGAAGCATTAAACTACAGACCAGTGTCACTGACATGTATTGTATGCAAAATCATGGAGAAGATTATCAGGAGAAGAGTGGTGGAACACCTAGAAAGGAATGATCTCATCAACAGCAGCCAACATGGTTTCAGGGAAGGGAAATCCTGTGTCACAAACCTACTGGAGTTCTATGACATGGTGACAGCAGTAAGGCAAGAGAGGAGGGTGGGTGGATTGCATATTCTTGGACTGCAAGAAGGCGTTTGACACAGTTCCACACAAGAGATTGGTGCAAAAAACTGGAGGACCAAGCATTGATAACAGGGAAGGCACTACAATGGATCTAGGGAATACTTGTCAGGAAGACAGCAACGAGTCATGGTACGTGGCGAGGTGTCAGAGTGAGCACCTGTGACCAGCGGGGTCCACAGGGGTCAGTCCTAGGACCAGTGCTGTTTCTGGTATTTGTGAACGACATGACGGAAGGAATAGACTCTGAGGTGTCCCCGTTTGCAGATGACGTGAAGTTGATGAGAAGAATTCACTCGATCGAAGACCAGGAAGAAACTACAAAGGATCGGACAGGCTGCAGACCTGGTCCAGCAATTGGCTCCTGGGTTCAATCCCACAAAGTGCAAAGTCAGAAGATTGGGGAAGGAAAGAAGACCGCAGAGGGGATACAGTCTAGGGGGCCAGAGACTACAAACCTCACTCAAGGAAAAAGTTCTTGGGGTGATATAACACCAGGCACATCTCCTGAAGCGCACATCAATCAAAAAACTGTGCAGCATATGAGCGCCTAGAAAACCCTCGAACAGCATATGGGCGCCTAGCAAACCTCAGAACGGGACCCTGTACACCGTGTACGTTAGGCCCAAAATTGGGTATGCGGACCAGTTTGGAACCCACACCTAGCCAAGCACGTAAAGAAAACTAGAGAAAGTGCAAAGGTTTGCAACAAGACTAGTCCCAAGAACAAAGAGGTATGTCCTACGAGGAGAGGTTAGGGAAATCAACCTGACGGACACTGGAGGACAGGGAGAGATGGGGGGACATGATAACGACATACAAAATACTGAGGGAATTGAAAAGGTGAACAAAGACAGGATGTTCCAGAGATTGGACACAGTAAAAAGGGGACACAGTTGGAAGTTGAAGACACAGATGAATCACAGGGAATGTTAGGAAAGTATTTCTTCAGCCACGGGGTAGTCAGTAAGTGGAATAGTTTGGGAAGCGATGTAGTGGAGGCAGGATCCATACATAGCTTTAAGCTGAGGTATGATTAAAGCTCACGGCTCAGGGAGAGTGACCTAGTAGCGATCAGTGAAGAGGCGGGGCCAGGAGCTCGGACTCGACCCCCGCAACCTCAACTAGGTGAGTACAACTAGGTGAATACACACACACACACAACACACACAACACACACACACACACACACACACACACATACACACACACACACACTCCACACACACACACACACACCACAACACATACACACACACACACACACACACACACACACACACACACACACACACACACATACACACACACACACACACACACACACAACACACACACACACACACACACACACAATACACACACAAAAACACATACACACACACATACACACACACACACACACACACACACACAAAACCCACACACACACCACACACACACACACACACACATACACAACATACAACACACACACACACACACACACACACACCACACACACACACACACACCCCACCACACACACAACTGATGGGACCTAGGCTGGGAATGTCTGAAAAAAAATATGTCCAACCAGGGAAAAAATATCAGGAGAGCAGAATAATAGAAAGAGGAAACATGTGGAATAGGAAAATGAAAAGAGGAAGGAGAGGAAGAACATGATAGAAAAACAAGAAGACAATGGAGGAAAGGAGGGAAACAAATATGATCAGGAGAAGAAAAGGAGAAGTGGAGAGGGAAAGGAAGAGAAAGAGGCGAACTAAGAAGAAAAAAAGAGGATTTTTTCTTGACTTTGTAACTGTGTTGCCGCTGAGGTGAGGTATGACTGCATCAGGGAGCTGGGTGAGACCCTAGTGCCCATACAGCAAACCTATGTTGGTGGTGTTTGAGTAGTGCTGGTGGTGCTAGTTAGTAGTGGGAGTGCTGGTGGTGCTGGTAGTAGTGTTTGCCGCTGAGGTGAGGCATGAAATGCCATCAGGCAGCTGCTGTGACGTAGTGCCCACACCCTGCAACCTACTTGTTGGGGGTGTTTGTAGTAGTGCTGTGGTGCTAGTAGTAGTGGTTGTACTGGTATAGTGGTGGTGCTGTGTTTCTGGTAGTATTGTTGCCGCGAGGTGAGGCATTTATGCCTCAGGCAGCTGCTGTAGACTTAGTGCCCACTACAGCAACCTACTGTTGTGGTGTTGTAGTGTGCTGGGTGTGCTAGTAGTAGTGGGTAGTGAGTGGTGTGGTAGTAGTGTTGCCGCGAGGTGAGGTATGACTGCCATCAGGCAGTGCTGTAGACGTAAATGCCCCCCTACAGCAACCTTACTGTTGGTGGTGTTTGTAGTAGTGCTGGTGGTGCTAGTAGTAGTGGTAGTGTGGTGGTGCTGGTAGTAGTGTTGCCGCTGAGGTAGGCATGACTGCCATCAGGCAAACTGCTGTTGACGTAGTGCCCACTACAAACAACCTATGTTGGGGGTGTTTGTAGTAGTGCTGGTGGTGCTAGTAGTAGTGGTAGTGCTGGTGGTGCTGGTAGTAGTGTTGCCCCTGAGGTGAGCATGGGCTGCCATCAGGCAGCTGCTGTAGACGTAGTGCCCACTACAGCAACCTACTGTTGGGGGTGTTTGTAGTAGTGCTGGTGGTGCTAGTAGTAGTGGTAGTGCTGGTGGGGCTGGTAGTAGTGTTGCCGCTGAGGTGAGGCATGACTGCCATCAGGCAGCTGCTGTAGACGTAGTGCCCAATACAGCAACCTACTGTTGGTGGTGTTTGTAGTAGTGCTGGTGGTGCTAGTAGTAGTGGTAGTGCTGGTGGTGCTAGTAGTAGTGGGTGGTGCTGTGGTGCTAGTATAGTGGTGCTGGTGGTGCTGGTAGTAGTGGTGGTGCTGGTGGTGTGGTAGTGTGGTAGTGCTGGTGGTGCTTAGTAGTAGTGGTGGTGCTGGTGGTGCTAGTGTAGTGGTAGTGCTGGGTGGTGTAGTAGTAGTGGTTTGGGGCTGGTAGAAATGGTTTGCTGGTGGTGCTGGTAGTAGTTGGTGGTGCTGGTGGTGCTAGTAGTAGTGGTGGTGCTGGTGGTGCTGGTAGTAGTGGTGGTGCTGGTGGTGCTGATGGTGCTGGTGGTGCTGGTAGTAGTGGTGGTGCTGGTGGTGCTGTTGTAGTGGTTAGTGCTGGTGGGTGTAGTAGTAGTGGTGGTGCTGGTGGTGCTAGTAGTAGTGGTAGTGCTGGTGGTGCTAGTAGTAGTGGTGGTGCTGGTGGTGCTAGTAGTAGTGGTAGTGCTGGTGGTGCTGGTAGTAGTGTTGCCGCTGAGGTGAGGTATGACTGCCATCAGGCAGCTGCTGTAGACGTAGTGCCCACTACAGCAACCTACTGTTGGTGGTGTTTGTGATAGTGCTGGTGGTGCTGGTAGTAGTGGTGGTACTGGTGGTGCTAGTAGTAGGGGTGGTGCTGGTGGTGCTGGTAGTAGTGTTGCCGCTGAGGTGAGGCATGACTGCCATCAGGCAGCTGCTGTAGACGTAGTGCCCACTACAGCAACCTACTGTTGGTGGTGTTTGTCATAGTGCTGGTAGTGCTGGTAGTAGTGGTGGTGCTGGTAGTAGTGGTGGTGCTGGTAGTAGTGGTGGTACTAGTAGTGGTAGTAGTGCTGGTGGTGCTAGTAGTAGTGGTGGTGCTGATTGTGCTGGTAGCAGTGGTGGTACTAGTAGTGGTAGTAGTGCTGGTGGTTGCTAGTAGTATGGTGGTGCTGGTGGGGCTAGTAGTGGTGGTAGTGCTGGTGGTGCTGGTAGTAGTGTTGGTGTATAGTAGTGGGGGTTACTAATGGTTGCTAGTAGTGGTTTGGGAGTGCCCGGGGGTGCTTTGGTAGTAGTGTTGGTGGTGCTTGGTAGTTAGTGGTGGTGCTTGTAGCAGGGTGGTTTCCGGTGGTGCTAGTAGTGGTTTGGTTGTGTGGTAGTAGTGTTGGTGGTGTGGTTAGTAGTGTTGTGCTGTGTAGTGGTGGTGCTGGTGTGCTTGTAGTGGTGGTAGTGTGGTGTGTGGTTAGTTGTGTTGGTGGTTGCTGGTAGTAGTGGTGGTTTCTAGTAGCCAGCGGTGGTACGTGCTGGAGTAAGACAGTGGTGGTACCGGTGGTGCTAGTAGTGGTGGTAGTGCTGTGGTGCTGGTAGTAGTACTGGTGGTGCTGGGAGTAGTGTTTGGTGATGGCAGTGGTGGTGCTAGTAGTGGTGGTAGTGATGGTGGTTTCTTTGGGGTAGTGTTGATGCTAGTTGTTAAATGGTGGTGGTTGGTGGTATTGGTGGTGTTGGGGGGGTGCTTAGTAGTGGTTAGTAGTGCTGGTGCTGGTGGTGCTGGTGGTGCTGGTGGTGCTAGTAGTGGTAGTAGTGCTGGTGGTGCTTGTAGTAACGTTGGTGGTGCTGGTAGTAATGTTGGGGGTGTGGTAGTAGTGTTGGTGGTGCTGGTGGTTTGTGTTGGTGGTGTGGTAGTTTGAGTTGGTGGGGCTGGTGGTAGTGTTGGTGGTGCTGGTGGTAGTGTTGGTGGTGCTGGTGGTAGTGTTGGTGGTGCTGGTGGGGAGTGTTGGTGGTGCTGGTAGTAGTGTTGGTGGTGCTGGTGGTAGTGTTGGTGGTGTGGGTAGTAGTGTTGGTGGTGCTGATGGTAGTGTTGGTGGTGCTGGTGGTAGTGTTGGTGGTGCTGGGTGGTAGTGTTGGTGGTGCTGATTTGGGAGTGTTGGTGGTGCTGATGGTAGTTTTTGGTGGTGCTGGTGGTAGTGTTGGTGTGCTGGTAGTAGTGTTGGTGGTGCTGGTGGTAGTGTTGGTGGTGCTGGGTGGTAGTGTTGGTGGTGCTGATTTGGGAGTGTTTGGGGGTGTGGTGGTAGTGTTGGTGGTGCTGGTGGTAGTGTTGGGGGTGCTGGTGGTAGTGTTGGTGGTGCTGGTGGTAGTGTTGGTGGTGCTGGTAGTAGTGTTGGTGGTGCTGGTGGTAGTGTTGGTGGTGCTGGTGGTAGTGTTGGTGGTCTTGTAGTAGTGTTGGTGGTTCTGGTGGTAGTGTGGTGGTGCTGGTAGTAGTGTTGGTGGTGCTGGTGGTAGTGTTGGTGGTGCTGATGGTAGTGTTGGTTGGTGCTGGTGGTAGTGTTGGTGGTTGCTGGTGGTAGTGTTGGTGGTGTGGTGGGAGTGTTGGTGGTGCTTTGGGGGTAGTTGTTGGTGGTGCTGGTGGTAGTTTTTGGTGGTGCTGGTGGTAGTGTTGGTGGTGCTGGTGGTAGTGTTGGTGGTGCTGGTAGTAGTGTTGGTGGTGCTGGTGGTAGTGTTGGTGGTGCTGGTGGTAGTGTTGGGGGTGCTGGTGGTAGTGTTGGTGGTGCTGGTGGTAGTGTTGGTGGTTTTGAGGATGTTGGTGGTGCTGGTGGTAGTGTTGGTGGTGCTGGTGGTAGTGTTGGTGGTGTTGATGGTAGTGTTGGTGGTGCTGGTGGTAGTGTTGGTGGTGCTGGTGGTAGTGTTGGTGGTGCTGGTGGTAGTGCTTGTGGTGCTGGTGGTAGTGTTGGTGGTGCTGGTGGTAGTGTTGGTGGTGCTGGTGGTAGTGTTGGTGGTGCTGGTGGTAGTGTTGGTGGTGCTGGTGGTAGTGTTGGTGGTGCTGGTGGTAGTGTTGGTGGTGCTGGTGGTAGTGTTGGTGGTGTTGATGGTAGTGTTGGTGGTGCTGGTGGTAGTGTTGGTGGTGCTGGTGGTAGTGTTGGTGGTGCTGGTGGCAGTGATGGTCACAGGATCATCCAGGTACATTACCAGCAACACACTTCTTAAATCCGAGGTAATACAGTGTTGACGAGCTACGGTGTCCCGTAACTCGATCGCTAGCGCACTCACCTGACATACTGAGGTCCGGATTTCGAGTCTCCTCCGGTACGGATGGAAAACATTAGGGACGTTGGAAATAAATGGTATAAAATACCGACAAAATGGAAATATAAACACATATACAGTATAATGTGATCCTTTATTGACTACGTTTCGCCCACACAGTGGGCTTTTTCAAGTCACAAACAGATCTAGATCGCGTCCCTTCCACCCCAGGTAGATCTGTTTGTGACTTGAAAAAGCCCACTGTGTGGGCGAAACGTAGTCAATAAAGGATCACATTATACTGCATATTTGTTTATATTTCCACATTAGGGACGTGTTTCCATAATACACCTGCTGTCCCTGTTCACCCATCAGTGTAAAATGGGTACCTGGCTGTTAGTCGACTGTTATGGGTCGCACCCTGGGACAAAACTGACCTAATTTTATCGAAATGCTCAGCATAACAAGCGGCTTTCTATATAGTAGTATGTTATTGATGTCAGCTAGGACTGTATACCTTGTACATGTACTTGTAATAAATAAAGGTATTATTATTATTATTATTATTATTATTATTATTATTATTATTATTATTAATGTTAGCTCAACACTGTACTACCCAAACACACTTACATTATATACTGTTCTTTGTATACCTCAACCTTTCATAATGTTTCCTGCCATATCCTATCCTGTAATTCATTATAGTTACACCACTACCTGTTGTGTTACACCACTACCTGTTGTGTTACACCACTACCTGTTGTGTTACAACCACTACCTGTTGTGTTACACCACTACCTGTTGTGTTACACCACTACCTGTTGTGTTACACCACTACCTGTTGTGTTACACCACTACCTGTTGTGTTACACCACTACCTGTTGTGTTACACCACTACCTGTTGTGTTACACCACTACCTGTTGTGTTACACCACTACCTGTTGTGTTACACCACTACCTGTTGAGTTACACCACTACCTGTTTTGTTACACCACTACCCGTTTTGTTACACCACTACCTGTTTTGTTACACCACTACCTGTTGTTTTACACCACTACCTGTTGAGTTACACCACTACCTGTTTTGTTACACCACTACCTGTTGTGTTACACCACTACCTGTTGTTACACCACTACCTGTTGTGTTACACCACTACCTGTTGTGTTACACCACTACCTGTTGTGTTACACCACTACCTGTTGTGTTACACCACTACCTGTTGTGTTACACCACTACCTGTTGTGTTACACCACTACCTGTTGTGTTAACAACCACTACCTGTTGTGTTACACCACTACCTGTTGAGTTACACCACTACCTGTTTTGTTACACCACTACCTGTTGTGTTACACCACTACCTGTTGTGTTACACCACTACCTCTTGAGTTACACCACTACCTGTTGAGTTACACCACTACCTGTTGTGTTACACCACTACCTGTTGTGTTACACCACTACCTTTTTGTGTTACACCACTGCCGTTGGTTAAAACCACCCCTGTTGTTTACACCACTACCTGTTTTGTACACCACTACCGTTGTTTACCCACTCCCTGTTTTGTTCAACATTGCCTGTTGTGTTACACCACTACCTGTTGTGTTACACCACTACTTTTGTGTTACACCTTACCTGTTGTGTTACACCACTACCTGTTGAGGTACACAACTACCTGTTTTGTTACACCCTACCTGTTGTTTTTACAAAACCACTACCTGTTGTGTTAAAACCACTACCTGTTGTGTTACACCACTACCTGTTTGTGTTACACCACTACCTGTTGTGTTACACCACTACCTTTGTGTTACCCCCACTACCTGTTGTGTTACCCCCACTACCGTTGTGTTACACCACTACCTGTTGTGTTACACCCACTACCTGTTTTGTTCCCACCACTACCTGTTGTGTTACACCACTAACCTGTTTTTTTTTTAAACACCACTACCTGTTTGTTTTACACCACAACCTGTTGTGTTACACCACTACCTGTTGTGTTACACCACTACCTGTTTTGTTACACCACTACCTGTTGTTTTTACACCACTACCTGTTGTGTTACAACCACTACCTGTTGTGTTACAACCACTACCTGTTGTGTTACCACCACTACCTGTTGTGTTAAAACCACTACCTGTTAGGTACACAACTACCTGTTGTTGAAACCCCCTGAAGGGGTTTACAATGATTATCATGTATATATAATGTATATTACCTTTTCTTTAATTATATATTTGCTTATATTTGCGATAATAGCTAAATCTAAATTTTATGACTTTATAAATTATTTGACTGTTAAAATTCTTAATTGACTTATTTTGTTAGGATGTACATAAAATGTGCTCAGTTAGTCTTGATTGTCAAACTACTGTAATTATCGCTTGTCGCTCGTTATACTGCCGCTTCTGAGCTGCATTTCCACGTAGCTATCACGTGATCAGGGGGGTGTCCTCACCTCTCGTGAAAGATCATCTGCGGAAAGACTCGCTTGGGGGTTGGACAGATGTCTGTCTGACAGTCTGCTAGAGACTCGCTTGGTGGTTGGACAGATTGTCTGTCTCATTATTCTTGTTAGTTCTGTAGAACTTTGTTCACAGAACATTGTATAGACTTTGTGATTTTCCGACGTTGTACTGAGGTTGTGTGTCACATTGACACTCTGAACATCTCAGGTCCCGAGCTATAGCTTCTGACCTAATTTTGTACTGGTTCCTGTGTATTGTCACAGTCATAGTTTTACCTATGCTGAACTTAGATTCAGTATTATGGGAGTTTTGTAACTTTCGTGGAGGATCTGCAGATGGTCCCTACTTAGTGTCGTTATATTATCTCCTTGTTCCTGATTCTGTGTCGCAGTCGCTTGATATTGCATTGCTATTGGGCTTAGCATTCTTTGTTGTTCAAGCAGACTGTTCGGGTTGCCAGTCGGTCAAGAAGTTAGTTTATTTGAGGACTTTGTCAGTCACTTGTTTAAGTCTTATTAGAGTCTTGAGACATAGCTAACTACTTAAGAGCACTTACACGCATACACACACTTACTTGTACATATTTGTAATATCTTATTAAATTTTTAATGTACCTGACGGTACTTAAGAATTATAAATGTGAGATGTGCTTTCAGCACAAAATATTGAACTCGAGAGATTGATTTTATTTTGATTGCTGTGTTTAATTTAATTTGATAATATACCTCTAGACAACTTACTAATTAATAAATTTATTAAATTTTAATTTCTCTAGTTAGTAGCCTACCAGTTGTAATCCTAAAGCACTAATGAACCATACTGAATTTTAATGGATAATTGGACAAGGATACTGACTACTTGTTACGAAAACCCAGTAACAGGCTGGATGCTAGAAGGGCAGTCCTTTCTAGTATTCACTGGAGATCTCTAAGCTTTTAGAATCGCGTTTTTTGTAACAAATGGGGGCCTGTCCGGGAGCTCTTGATCCAAGGTGTTGGAGAAATTGTCCAGTTTGACATACTAGTGAATCTATGGTCAAACACTTTGAGTACTTTCCTAATCTGAAGACTTTGAGTTTAGTCTTGTACAACATACCAGGTGGATGTATGTACCTGACTGAGTCTCTTGATCCAAGGAGATGGAAATACTGTTTTGAGTTCTAACTCTAAGACAACCAACACTAAAATTCCTATCAGGATTATAGTTTCCAATAATCACTCTCTCGTAGTACAATTATTTTCGTGATGTATGCCAAAGTGAAACAGTTAATTGATACTCTGACTTTGTCTGAGTTAAGTACATTAAAACTTCAGACGTGTTGGCAAGTAGCCAAATATCTCGGTGTGACGTATAACAGGAATTACACCGCTGAAACTGTCAGAGCATTAATTAAAGATATATTGTTTCCTGCTCATACAGAGATGTCTGATTATGATTCAGATTCAGAAAGCCTAGTGTCACAATTAGGAAGCATTGCTCTATTTGAAGTTGAAGAAAGAGCAACTAGAGCAGAATTGAGCCTCGTGTCTGAGCCTAGTGTAGCTCAGTTCTCGCTCACACCTTCCCGCCTCACTGACACTATAGTACAGAGTATAGCTGGTATGACTAAGCCTCACGCTAGTACTGTGTATGCTACACCTGTATTTATTTATCCTAGACCAGATCTAGACACTCTAGAGACGGCTGGACCAAGTGTCCGACCTAAGGACCGTCCAGACCATGTTAATTTCCCTACTCCTCCATTACCCACTGGTCCTATCTCTCAGGAACAGTTTGAGAGGTTGGAACGCCTCATTATGTTGCAGACTGCACAAATTGAGGCACAGAGGAGATTGAACGAAGAAGATTTCCAAAGAGAAAATGTTCGTCTGGGAAGACAACAGACTGATAGATCACAGGACACATTTAATATGCAGAAAGCTGCATCCATGGTTCCTAAGTTTTTTGAAAGTGACTTAGACACATATTTTGATGTGTTTGAGAACCAGGCACGTGCTATGAACTGGCCACGTAAGCACTGGGCAACATTGCTTCATACTGCTTTGACGGGAAGAGCTCAAACTTGTACGGCTGCTTTACCATATGCTAAGTACATTAGTTATGACGCTGTCAAACAAACTATTCTAGAGACATATAACTTGTTACCTGTAAGTTATCAAAGAGCATTTCGTACGTTACAACGACGACAAGATCAAACTTGTGTAGAGTTTGCTCGTGAGAAAAAAGTTGCATTTGAGAGATGGACTAGAGCTGCTAAATGTAACAACTACAACAGCCTTGTTCAGTTGTTACTACATGAAGAGTTTAACAACTGTATGCATGCTGACATACAAGAATATCTGATCGATCATACTACCTCGGATATTCTGGAAACTGCAGCATTAGCAGACAATTACGAGATTTCTCACAAACTTGTACGTACTAAAAAACAGAGAAACAAGGTAACTAAAGATTGTCCTAGAAGTTGGCAACCTAAATCAGTTGCTCACTGCCGGCCTGATGTACCTGCTACTGTAACTTCTCGTACCGTTACCAGGAAAACTCACAATCCTGAATCTGTCTCTGTGGTTAGACAGAAATCTGGTATCGAGAAGAAGAAAGTTAAATGTACCTATTGTAACAGAAAAGGACATACTAGAGAGTATTGCTATAAGTTAGAAAGGGATACGAGAAGCAGTCGTGCGGCTGGCGCCCCCACTCAAGTCGTATCCTCTTCCGAGCAACAAAGGCACCAAAATCCTAGCAATTCCTCTTATCCTACTGTTTTAGATAATGTTACTCAGGATAGATGACTAGCGTCAGAAAGTGTATCTGACGAAAAGATTCGTTCAGCGATGAGTCCTTACTTTTCGAGAGATAAAGTAGGATTTGACGAATCACATCTAACTGAGATAATTTCTTTCAGAGACACTGGCAGTTATCTCACGTTATTAAGAGAAGATGTACTGCCCATAACTGACGATACCTATTGCAAGATAGATGTATTGTTAGAAGCCTATGGAGGGGCTGTTATAAAAGTGCCTCTGCACAAAGTTTACATTGAAACAAGCTATTATACTGGTTATATTTCAGTGGGTATATCCAGTGGTGTATTTCCCCATCAGGTCAGTGGACTTGTTGATAGGGAACGATATCCTTCATGCTGGTATATGTAAAGAACCACTTGTGATTGATAATAACACTGACGATAATTATGCCATTGAAGCTTGTAGAGAGAAACCTATTTTATTTCCTCTCAGCGCAATTACTAGAGCTATGTCAAAGATTCAACAACTATCCTTGTCTCCTGTTGAGTTAGTGGATGACAATGATTTGGGCTTGAATATGTTGTTTAGTGACGCTCTGCGCCCAGGATCATTAACACTGACTCCCCCCGGTCATCAACCTAGTCAGGACACAACTGACGTTAAATTTCTAACTCATGATGATTTAATCAAGGATCAGTTTGTTGATCAGTCACTGGAAAGACTGAGAGATATGGCAGTTACTGAGAGTGAAGCAAAGGATCTCGATAATTGTTACTATTATAGTAACAGTGTACATGACGTTGATGTACAGGGAGCATCACCCATTAAGCAATCACCATATAGGATGAGTCCAACGAAGCATAAAGCATTGAGAGAAGAGGTTGATTTTCTGTTATCTCACGGACTTATTGAACGCAGTAAAAGTCCATGGGCATCTCCCTGTATTTTAGTGCCTAAATCTGACGGTAGTTTCAGGATGTGCACTGATTACGGAAAGTGAACTCTGTCACCTTGCTGAGGTTATCCTCTACCTCGCATTGACGACCTTATTGATCGTGTGTCAGGAGCCCAGTTTGTCAGCCGTTTAGATCTCTTACGAGGCTATTATCAAGTCCCGCTTACTGAACGTGCTCAAGAAATATCTGCTTTTACTGTTCAAGATGGATTGTTTAACTACCTCGTCACCCCCTTCGGCCTATGTAACGCGGCTTCTTCATTCCAGCGTATAATGAACGAGTTGACTCACAACTTAGAAGGAGTAGAAGCCTACCTTGACGACTTAGTGGTGTACAGTGACGAGTGGGAACAGCACTTGACGCGTCTCAGAGCATTGTTTGAGAGACTGGCGCACTACAACTTCACTGTCAACTTAGCCAAATGTAGTTTTGGTCAAGCCAAGATTACCTATCTAGGCTTTTGTATCGGCCAAGGTGAGGTTGCTCCTATTGAGGCTAAGGTTCGTGCAATTTCTGAATTTCCAGTGCCACAGGATAGGAAAGGAGTACAGAGATTCCTGGGTATGGCAGGATATTATCGCAGGTTCTGTCCAAACTTTTCTCAGATTGCAGCTCCTCTCACTGAGCTTACTAGTAGCAAAGTTCAGTTCACCTGGACTAGAGATTGTTCAGACTCGTTCAAAAGGTTGAAGCGCTTGCTATCCTCTGCTCCTGTGTTGAAGAGTCCTAATTTCAATCTTCCCTTCTTTTTACATATAGATGCGAGTGGTTATGCAGTGGGCGCTGTGCTGCTCCAACAGTCAACATCCACTGACATTCTCCATCCTATATGTTACTATTCATATAAGCTTAAACGACACCAGAAAATTATGCCACTATTGAGAAAGAGGCTCTAGCTCTTGTGGTGTCCTTGGAACATTTTGACGTGTATTTGGGCACTTCCCCATTTAAAATTAACGTTTTTTCAGACCACAATCCACTCACTTATATTAATACCATGAAGAGTAAGAATGCTAGGATCATGAGGTGGGCCCTCAGAATCCAACCTTATTCTATTAGTATAAAACACATAAGTGGTCATTGTAATGTAATTGCTGACGCTCTGTCTCGTCCTTAATAATTATCAGTTACATTAAATTAACGTAATTTTATGCCCAAATACCTTTTGTTACTTGCTATTTCAAATTCAGTAAAGTAACGTAATCCCTCCAGCCCATATTAACTATATATACTCATGTCATGTCTAATTATTATATTTATATATTCACAGTAATGTTGTGTGAGGAGAGACAAGCTGAGTGTTGAGTGAGTAGTGTGGTGCAGGTGATGTACTGCGTGACGCAACACTGTCCTGCCGCAGACCCCCCCCTCACTACACACCTTAAGCTGTTTCATACTCAGATGTTCATACTGCCTAGCATTCCACAACCACTACTTAAGAGTGGAATGCAGTCTCTTCTACTATGATCGAGCCTCAACGTGCCCTCCTTGTCAGCGCTATCCTGTCTCTACACTGATGTACATAACCACGAGTATGAAGATATACGATACTGTGTACTGCCCTAGTACCTAGGGGCATATCCTAGTGACGGACGCTGTGAAATTGTAGAGGTGCTTGGCACAAGAGACTGATCAAATTTTATATTGATAATAGTATTGATATGAGTAATCAGAAATAATGTGAAAGACAATGCAACTCCTAGTGCGACCCTCTGTCGTGTTGGGGGGGGTGTTGCAACCCCTGAATGGGTTACAATGATTATCATGTATATATAATGTATATTACCTTTTCATTTAATTATATATTGCTTATATTTGCGATAATAGCTAAATCGTAAATGTATGACTTTATATTATTATTTGACTGTTATATTCTTAATTGACTTATGTTGTTAGGATGTACATAAAATGTGCTCAGTTAGTCTTGATTGTCAAACTACTGTAATTATCGCTTGTCGCTCGTTATACTGCCGGCTTCTGAGCTGCAGTTGTCCACGTAGCTATCACGTGATCGAGGGGGGGTGTCCTCACCTCTCGTGAAAGAGTCAGTCTGCTGGAGACTCGCTTGGTGGTTGGACAGATTGTCTGTCTGACAGTCTGCTAGAGACTCGCTTGGTGGTTGGACAGATTGTCTGTCTCATTATTCTTGTTAGTTCTGTAGAACTTTGTTCACAGAACATTGTATAGACTTTGTGATTTTCGACGTTGTACTGAGGTTGTGTGTCACATTGACACTCTGAACATCTCAGGTCCCGAGCTATAGCTTCTGACCTAATTTTGTACTGGTTCCTGTGTATTGTCACAGTCATAGTTTTACCTATGCTGAACTTAGATTCAGTATTATGGGAGTTTTGTAACTTTCGTGGAGGATCTGCAGATGGTCCCTACTTAGTGTCGTTATATTATCTCCTTGTTCCTGATTCTGTGTCGCAGTCGCTTGATATTGCATTGCTATTGGGCTTAGCATTCTTTGTTGTTCAAGCAGACTGTTCGGGTTGCCAGTCGGTCAAGAAGTTAGTTTATTTGAGGACTTTGTCAGTCACTTGTTTAAGTCTTATTAGAGTCTTGAGACATAGCTAACTACTTAAGAGCACTTACACGCATACACACACTTACTTGTACATATTTGTAATATCTTATTAAATGTTAATGTACCTGACGGTACTTAAGAATTATAAATGTGAGATGTGCTTTCAGCACAATAATATTGAACTCGAGAGATTGATTTTATTTTGATTGCTGTGTTTAATTTAATTTGATAATATACCTCTAGACAACTTACTAATTAATAAATTTATTAAATTTTAATTTCTCTAGTTAGTAGCCTACCAGTTGTAATCCTAAAGCACTAATGAACCATACTGAATTTTAATGGATAATTGGACAAGGATACTGACTACTTGTTACGAAAACCCAGTAACAGGCTGGATGCTAGAAGGGCAGTCCTTTCTAGTATTCACTGGAGATCTCTAAGCTTCTAGAATCGCGTTTTTTGTAACACCTGTTTTGTTACACCACTGCCTGTTTTAAAACCAGTTTATACACTGTTCCTTTTTCACCCAGTGTTTCATATTTCTGTATATCCAACAGAGTGTATAATGCTCTGCATAACAAGCAGGATCTATAATGTAGTTTACACATTCCAGTTAATCGAATGTTCAGTTACATGCTGCTCTTAACTTGGTAGAAGTGAAGTTGTCTTTGTTTATTGTTCCTTGTTTTATCCGGTTATTCACTTGTATTTGTGTTAGTTTGTGTTTTATAGGGAGCTGACATACTGCTGCCTGGTTTTTATTTTTACCAAACACTGTATTGCTACGGTGCTATACCAACATTGTATTACAAGTGTTGTTGAGATCGACACTGCATCACAAGACTATTATTCAAATCAACACTGTAACACAACACTATTATTCAGATCAACACTGTAACACAACACTATTATTTAAATCAACACTGTATTCCAACAATTCTATTGAAAACTTCCAACACTGGTCCTAGCTACCTTACACAAACCTTGAAAATTTGAAGCCGATTGGATGAAGCATTCTCGAGTTACAAGCGAAGTAACAACGAAAAGCTGGAGCAAGAAAAATTATATAAAAAAAAGAGAAAAAAATTCTTGCAGCCATTTAGATTAATTTGGCATAATTGTTCAAATTAGATGGAGCATCAGACTCCCTCAGTCACCCCTGAAAAAGGAATATTTTTAGTTCTTTCCATTTTTTTTTAAATTTGCTGCGGTATTTTTGTCACTTATTTAGGCAATTCATAATGAACAAAAAAAAAAATAATGTCATAACTCAATATACTGAAAAAAAAAAAAACTACGGTGATGGGAATCCTGAAACTTGATTTTGTGTTTAAGTCTGAGTGCTTCCCCGTTTTCTGCTCAGCCCCGGTGGATGCTTCCCCGTTTTCTGCTCAGCCTGGTGGATGCTTCCCCGTTTTCTGCTCAGCCTGGTGGATGCTTCCCCGTTTTCTGTTCAGCCTGGTGGATGCTCCCTCATTTTCTGTTCAGCCTTGTGGATGCTCCCCCGTTTTCTGTTCAGCCTGGTGGATGCTTCCCCCCGTTTTCTGTTCAGCCTGGTGGATGCTCCCTCGTTTCTGTTCAGCCTGGTGGATGCTCCCCCCGTTTTCTGTTCACCTGGGAAGCTTCCCCCCATTTTCTTTCCAAGCCGGCGGATGCTCCCTCGTTTTTTTTTTCAGCCGGTGGATGCCCCCTTTTCTGTTCACCTGGGGGATCCCCCATTTTCTTTTCAAGCCTGGTATGCTCCCCCGTTTTTTCTGTTCAGCCTGGTGGATGCTCCCTTTTTTTCCTGTTCACCTGGGGGATGCCCCTCTTTTTTTTGTTCACCGGGTGGATGCCCCTCGTTTTCTGTTCACCTGGGGATGCCCCCCGTTTTCTTTCAGGGGGAATAATTTTGAGACACCTACAGTCAATACCCATGTAATATTTGCACTGTACATAAATTTTATGAAAAGGGAACAGAATATATATCCCAAAGCTTCCAAAAAAACAGAGGAAATTTCAAAGAATATTCTCTGAAAGGAAAATATTCCTCTCTTACAAGTGGGGCAATTCTCCAGATCTCAAAGGTCTTTACTTCAATTTTTTTTCTGAGTTGTCCTAAAGGGAAATAAGACCTTGAAATTTAAAAGGGGCCATCCCTTTTTTCTTTCTCTAGGGGCCTTTCAGGGATATTAGAGTTTTTTCCCAAAGGGTTGGGGTTTTTATGGGGGCAGTTGGGACGGATTGGGGGCCTATTTTGTTGCAGAGGAACAAGACAAGGCTTCCCCTTTACTCCCTGCTGACTTTGCAAATGGTGTCGTTCTGGCGGTGTCTCTCTGGATAATGTCGAATGCACCATGAGTATTTGCCTCCCGCAGTGGACCATATGTTGAGAAGCGTGCTCCCAAAGGGATTTATTTTTGGCTGCGTAGACTTTCTCCCTCCGGCTGGCACTTCATTCTCCAAGGTTGACGATCTCTGCTCATCCCAGCTGTTGAAAAGAGAGACGGGCCGCTGGGACAAGGAGCGGTTAGTTTCGAAGGTTTTCAGCCAACCGGTGCCCCCAATGAGTGGGTTAAGTCACATCCTGCGAAAGACCGAACCTCGGTCCCACAGACTCCACAGGTTATCAATCAAATAAGCTCACCCTCCTCAAAGGTAAGACAACCACTTTCTTTATACCCTGGTAAAAGCTTTGGTTTGCTGTCTCACAAAGTCCACTAGGGATTGACCAAACTGCCGCCTGCTCAATTTAAAAACGCTTGCGGTATTGGGTGGGAAACACGATATGCCCCAAAACTGTGGTCTTCACTACTTTAATCGAAAATTCAGCGTCATTTAAAATTGACTAAATTCCTGGGCCCTTCCCAATAAGTTGTATGAACCCAAAGATGCCCAATGCTGTTCCGGCCACCTCAAGGCTGAGCCTATTTTTTGAAGCTTTCGAAAAAATTTCTCTGGTTTTGCCTCAAAGAAGCGGGGAAAAAAACTGTATGCTTTTTGTAAAAAATTTAAATTTTTCAGAATGCGAAAAACCCGCCCCCTTTCCTTTCCCTATCAAAATTTTTCCCCGCGAATGCCTCTATTCCCTATTTGCCAAGATTGATTTTTTTCCCGCTCAAGGCCAACGACCTGATTTACCCGAGACACCCAGCTGCACTATACGACCATTTTTCTCCTAGGGTATCTTCCTCCTGCGAGAACAAGGTTTTTTGCCCTACTCCCGTGGGGGGGGAGTCTGAGGTCACTCTTCTTTTATAATTTGTCAGCAATCATGAACCAGTTGGGGCGTGTATGTGTATGTTGGTGTAAAGTGTGTGTGTTGTGGTGTGTGTATGTTTGTGTTATGTGTATGTGTGTGTGGTTTTTTGTGGTGGGGGTGTGTGTGGTGTGTGTGGTGGGGTGTGTGTATTTGGGTGTGTGGTGGTATGTGTGTGTGTGTGTGTGTGGGGGTGTTGTGGTGTGTGTATGTTGTGTGTGGTTCTCACCCATTTTTACCACCTATTTGTGGTTTTTAGGGTCGATCACAGCTCCTGGCCCCCCCCTTCTCTGATTGCACTAGGGGTCCTCTCCTCCCCCCCCATGACTCCAAAAAAACCTCCCTTAAAAAATTATGGTTCCCGCCTCCACTACGTCCTTTTTTTGGGTATTCCAGTCTGACTATCTAGACGAAAATACTTCCTAACATCCCTTTGATTCATCTGAATCTCAACCCCCAATTGTGCCTTTTGTGTCTTTTTCCCCTCTCGGGAACATCCCCTTTGTCCACCTTGTCTATTCCGCCCCCAGTATTTTATTTCTTTTATCATGCCCCCCGACCCCCCTTCCTCCGTGTCGTCGGGGCCGTTTCCCTCAACCTTTCTTCGTAGGAAATCCCGTAGCTCTGGGACTTCTTTTTTGAAAACCCTTTGCACTTTCTCAAATTTCTTACGGGTTTGACTGGGTGTGTTTCCAAACGGGTGCTGCATACCCCAGTAGGGGCCACTAGAGGTGTACAGAGTCAAAACGAACCCTTTACTGAGGTCGGAACGCTATCCGTGGGTTTGGCCAGCGCCCGTTGCTGCAGCAGTTATCTGATTGATTCGCCTCAAGATATCCCGGGTGTTAACTCCCCCCAATTTTTTTTCCTTTGAGGGGGTTGCATCTTGGCCATCTAAACTATATTGTGTCTGCGGTCTTCTTCCCCTTTCCCCCAAATCTTCAGACTTTGCATTGGCGGGGTTTTAAATTCAAGGACCAGTTGCGGGCCCAGGTTTTTAGCCTGTCCGGGGTCCTTTGTAGCCTCCCTGATCCTCATCCGTTTGATTCTTCTCTTTAACTTCGCATCTCGCAAACAAGGGACACTTCTGATCTATCCCTTCCGTTATGTTTTTTCACAAAAACCAAGAACAGCACGGGTTTCCTAGGACTGCCCCCTTGGGGAACCCCGCTTGTCACAGGCGCCCACTCTGACACCCGTCCGACCATGACCGTTGTTGCCTCCCGTCGGGTATTCTCTATTCATTGCAGTGCCTTTCCTTTAGTGTGCCTAACCCTAGCTTTTGCAGTAACCTCTTGGGGGAAACTGGGTCAAGGCCTTCTTAAAACATAAGAACATAAAAAGGAGGAACACTGCAGCGGGCCTTTTTGGCCCCAATTTTAGGCAGGCCCTTTTAAAAATTCTCCCACTAAAAAACTTTGACCAACCCAATTTTTCAATGCAACCCCAAAGAAATAACTCTGTTGTGCAAGCCCCCCCAATCAAACCCCCCCCACTCATGTTTTTCCAACCTAAATTTGAAACTACCCAAAGTCCCAGCCTCAAAAACCCCCAAATAGGTAGACGTTTTCCCCCTCATCAACTACCCTATTTCCAAACCAATACTTTCCTATGCCCCTTTTTAAATCTAAACTTACTAATTTAAAAAAAACCATTACTGCGGGTTTTTCTCTTGGAGAGATATCCTCAAGACCTTGTTAATATCCCCTTTATTAAAACCTATCTTCCACTTTTTCACCGATCAGGTCCCCCTCATTCTTTGTCAACAAGTGAATGTAACTTAAGAGCTTTAATCTTTCTTAATAAAAGATTTCTAATGCATGTATTAATTTAGTCATCCAACGCTGAATGTTTTCTAACGAATTTATTTCCCTTCTGTAATAGGAGACCAAATTGAGCTGCATAAATCTAGGTAGGGGCCCTTTCTAAATGTATAAACTGCAAATGACCTCTGGGACTTCCGTTGCTTTCACTTTTGATAAAACCCAGTAATCTATTTGCCTTATTTCGTACCTTAGGCATGTTGCTTGGGCTAAGGGTTTCGCTTACCATAACCCCCAAGCCTTTTTCCCAAACTGTATGCAAATTCTACATTTTTAACTTATAAAATGCTAGGGTTTTGGACACTTTCCCAACTTTAAACCTTGCATTTACTACATGAAACTGCATCTGCCACCTTTTTTGACCAAGATAAGGTTTTGTCCAAATCCCCTGAAGTTCCCCAACATTACGTTTTAATCAACGAGATTTAGGGAACTTTAGGGAACTCCATGACCTTGCATATTATACACGTTAGTATACAGGTCTGTAGTTTAGTGCCTCATGTCGTCTCCCTTTTTAAAAATTTGGGACTACATTTGCCATTTTCCCCATACCTCAGGGAGTTGCCCAGTTTCAAATGATGTGTTGAAGATCTTTGTTAATGGCTCACTCAATATCTCTGCTCCCTCTTTAAGGACCCATGGAGAGATGTTGTCTGGTCCCACCGCCTTTGAGGTGTCAAGTTCGCATAGCATTTTTCTTCACCTCCCCCTTTGGGTTATATGACCTCATCCAGCACTTGCTGGTGTGCCCCCCTGTTCTGATTTCCTGGATTCCTACGGGTTTTCCACTGTAAATACCTCTTAAATCTTGTGTTGAGCTCCTGAACATACCTCTTGGTCGTTTCTTGTGAATTCCCCATCACCCTTCCTCAGTCTGATTTACCTGTCCTTGACTGTTGTTTTCCCCCTAATGCGGCTGTACAACAGCTTCGGGTCAATCTTTACTTTTTGATGGGTATGTCATTTTCATATTGTCTCTGAGCCTCCCTTCTTATCTGTGCATATTCCCTTTCTGGCTCTTTTGGCTGATTTCATTATTTTTCCTGAGTTCTCTGTCTTCTGTACCTTTTCCATTCTCTAGTACACCTAGTTTTTTTCCTCCCTAAAACCTTTGGGTGAACCAAGGACTCGTTCTTTCTTCCCATTATTTCTGTTTCCCTTGGGAACAAACCCTCTTCCTCTGCCTCTTTGCATTTTGTTGCTACATAGTCCATCATTTCTTTGTACTGGTTTTCCTGTCAGTTCCCTCTCCCACTCAATGTCTTGAAGGAAGTTCCTCATGCCTGAGTAGTTCCCCCTTTTGTAGTTTGGGCTTTTCCCACCCTTTTCCCCTGCTACTTTTTCTCCCACTTGGAGCTCAACTATGTAGTCGAAGCACAGAACCACATGATCACTAGCCCCTAGGGGCCTTTCATACATGATACCCTCGATGTCCGAACTACTCATGGTGAATACAAGGTCCAGCCTTGCTGGTTCATCCTCTCCTCTCTCTCTGATAGTGTCTCTAACATGTTGATGCATGAGGTTTTCCAGTACCACATCCATCATCTTGGCTCTCCATGTTTCGGGACCCCCCATGGGGCTCCGGGTTTTTTCCCCCAGTCAATCTCCTTGTGATTGAAATCACCCATAACTATAACTTTGCTCCCCCCCCCCCCCATGTGTGCTCTCCTGGCCACCTCGGCTAGTGTGTGGGATCATTGCTCTGTTGCTCTCATCGTATTCTTCTATTGGTCTCCTGCAGTTCTGAGGTGGGTTGTACATTACTGAAATTTAAATCACCTTATTCCCTCAGACTGGATTGTTCCACTAAGTAGTCCTTTCGCCCGTGCCGTCCATTCCTTCCTTTTTCCCAAAAAATCCCATGGTTTTTAATGAGCAGTGCAATTCCTCCTCCCCCTCTCCTCCCTCTGTCTTTCCTGAGGTTTTGGAAACCGGATGGAAAGATTGAATCTGTTATTATTTCTGGTGAGTTTTGTTTTCTGTAGTGCTATTATGTCTGGGGATGTCTCTTTGTTTTTTTGTGCCACTCCTCAACTTGTTTGTTATTCCATCTGCATTTGTATACCACACCTTCAACTTCTTTTCAAGACTGTGGTCTGGGAGGTATATTGGGGTTGGGGAAGTGGGAGACCTGGTAAGGAACTATGGGTTGCTGCTGTAGGGTGGAGTTGTAATGTAGTGGGTGGGGGCATTGGATGTGGCATGGGTGTTTGGTTTAGAGTGTTTGGTTGCACTGGGGTTGACCTGGTTGGAGCTTCTTAGGAAGTTGTGAGGGAGGCTGTGTGTGTGTGTGTGTGTGTGTGTGTGTGTGTGTTTTGTGTGTGTGTGTTATGTGTGTGTGTGTATGTGGGGGGTGTATGTTGTGTTGTGTGTATGTGGTGGTGCGTGTGTGAAAGTGTGTGTGTGTGTGTGTGTAGTTGTGTGTGTGTTTTTGTGTGTATGTGTGTGTGTGTGTGTGTGTGTATGTGTGTGTGTGTGTTTGTGTGTATGTGTGTGTGTGTGTGTGTGTGTGTGTGTGTGTGGTGTGTGTGTGTTTTGTGTGTGTGTGTGTGTATGTATGTATTGTGTGTGGGGTGTGTGGGGTGTGTGTGTGTGTGTATGTGTGTGTGTATGTATGTGTTGTGTGTGTGTGTGTGGTGTGGTGTGTGTGTGTGTGTGTGTGTGTATGTTGTGTGTGGTGTGTGTGTGTGTGTGTGTGTGTATGTGTGTGTGAGTGTGTGTGTGTGGTGTGTGTGTACGGGGGGGGATACCAAACCCCCTCAGACACAAGTTCCCTCACTACTTTTGCATACAATTACAAAAGTTACTCTTGAAAACTGATTCCAGACTAGACACTGCAGAAATAAGTTCAATATAATAAATAATTGTCAATACAATAAACAAGTTCTATGTAAATAGTTCAATACAAGAAATAGAATCAGTACAATAAGTTCAGTAATAATAAGTTCAATATAAATACGTTCAATACAGTAAATAAGTTCAATACAATAGATGGAGACCATGCCCAGCCCTTCTAGGGCAGGGTAGGTGCCTGAGCCCGAGGTTGTAGCTCACAAGACTGCCATTCCCATTATCCCCCTTGGGGCGGGGATGGCAGACCAGAGAGGCCTAGCTTCTCCCTACGAGAAGCTAGGCCTGGGGACAATTGGTCCCAAAGATGAGGGGGGACTTGTGCCTCCTCCCATGGGAGACTTAGGTCTCAGACACTCCCTAGAGAGGGAGCCAAGGCCGGGCCACCACTTGGAAAAGGCCCGGGCCGCAGAATACCGGTGAATCTTTAATAATAATGATAACAATACAATAAACTTTTGTAAAGAGTAACAAAATTCAAGGAGAGTCAAAATCAGTGGTAAGACACTGGTACATACTTCCCTTAAGTGTGTCTACACGGGTCACTGTGACATCACAAGACTGAGTCACACAGTGTCTACACTGGTCACTGTGGCATCACAAGACAGAGTCACACACTGTGTCTACACAGGTCACTGTGGCATCACAAGACTGAGTCACACAATGTGTCTACACAGGTCACTGTGACATCACAAGACTGAGTCACACAGTGTCTACACTGGTCACTGTGGCATCACAAGACAGAGTCACACAATGTGTCTACACGGCTCACTGTGGCACCACAAGACTGAGTCACACACTGTGTCTACACAGGTCACTGTGGCACAACAAGACTGAGTCACACACTGTGTCTACACAGGTCACTGTGGCACCACAAGACTGAGACACACACTGTGTCTACACAGGTCCCCTGTGGCACCACAAGACTGAGTCACACACTGTGTCTACACAGGTCACTGTGGCACCACAAGACTGAGTCACACACTGTGTCTACACAGGTCGCTGTGGCACCACAAGACTGAGTCACACACTGTGTCTACACAGGTCACTGTGGCACCACAAGACTGAGTCACACACTGTGTCTACACAGGTCACTGTGGCACCACAAGACTGAGTCACACACTGTGTCTACACAGGTCACTGTGGCACCACAAGACTGAGTCACACACTGTGTCTACACAGGTCACTGTGGCATCACAAAACTGAGCCAACACTGTGTCTACACAGGTCACTGTGGCATCACAAGACTGAGTCACACACTGTGTCTACACAGGTCACTGTGGCATCACAAGACTGAGTCACACACTGTGTCTACACAGGTCACTGTGGCACCACAAGACTGAGTCACACACTGTGTCTACACAGGTCACTGTGGCACCACAAGACTGAGTCACACACTGTGTCTACACAGGTCACTGTGGCACCACAAGACTGAGTCACACAATGTGTCTACACAGGTCACTGTGGCACCACAAGACTGAGTCACACACTGTGTCTACACAGGTCACTGTGGCATCACAAGACTGAGTCACACACTGTGTCTACACAGGTCACTGTGGCACCACAAGACTGAGTCACACACTGTGTCTACACAGGTCACTGTGGCACCACAAGACTGAGTCACACACTGTGTCTACACAGGTCACTGTGGCATCACAAGACTGAGTCACACACTGTGTCTACACAGGTCACTGTGGCACCACAAGACTGAGTCACACACTGTGTCTACACAGGTCACTGTGGCAACCACAAGACTGAGTCACACACTGTGTCTACACAGGTCACTGTGGCAACCACAAGACTGAGTCACACACTGCTGCGTTACACGTAACTTCCCGCAAAACTTGGTTGATACTCCATTACTGCGTACTCCATCACTACTCCAACACTTTATACTCCATCAATCTATACTCCATCAGTTTATACTACATCACTGTACATTCCATCACTGTTTAATAAAATATGCACTCCACTATGTACCACATCTCTTTGAATTCCGTCACTGTCACTCCATCACCATATACTCTATCACCAAGTACCCCACTGCACCACTACTGTGTACACCGCTGTTTTCTCCACCAGTGTGTACTCTACGAGCATGTACTCTTCACCGTACTCTCCATCACTGCCATCTTACCAACCTTACTTGTACTCAGCAGTTAGGAAACACTCAAAACTCTCTGGCTTCCACCTTTCAACTTTGACAAAGGCTGAGGTTTTAATTCCTTAATCTGTCTTTACACCTGTATCTCTCCCGCCCAGGCTGCCCCGTCTCTCCCTCCCAAGCTCGTCTCTTTCTCCTAGCCTCGTGTCTTCCTCCCAGTTCGTCTCTTCTTCCCAGGTTCGTCTCTTCTTCCCAAGTTCGTCTCTTCCTCCCAGGCTTTATCTCAACCTTACAGCAGGCCCATTTCTACATGTCCCCACCTACTGTCTCTTTCCCTACATTACAATAATTCAACACAACCTACAACCTTACTCCTTTTCCCCTCATCTACAACTATAACCCATTCCCCTATAACTATGCAAACACCATTCCCCAGCCCCACCCCTCATCCTCCTGACATACTGTACAGGAAATGAAACGGCATCCTGTATAGAAAAGGAAAAATGAGGGCTAGGACACGACAAAGCCAGAGCTTAGTTAACCCTAAAAGCTTAAAGTATTGTACACGAATGCAGATGGAATATCAGAAAAAATGATGAACTGAAAATATGAATTACTGAGGCAGCACCAGACAACTAAGTTTCTTACAGAAATAAAAAGTAATTGAAATGAAAACAATGGAATATCTCCAGTAAAAGGAAAGAAGAAGAATAAAGGGAAGAGAAGGAAAGGTACCACCAATGAGAAATCAGTGAAGTAAACAAGACGTAAATGAGAATAAACAGAAATGAGCCAGGTAAGGGACATTCAAGACTGAGAAACCCAAAGTAGTAGTTACGATAGTTGACAACCCACCACCAAACTGCAGAAGATCAAACGGGAATGGAAAATGACAAAAAAAGTGATTGATACCATAGCGGAAGCAGCAAAAAAGAACCCACATGCTCTAAGCTAAGTGACTAATCATGGGTAGTTTCAGCCACAAATAGAATGGAAGAACTGAGACCCCAACAGAGACCAGAAACATTGAGAGCTATGATGATGAAGTTGATGGGGGAAAAACCCTGGTCAGCATGTCAAGGACACAACAAGAAGAGAGAGAGAGAGGGAGAGAGAGAGAGGAGGGGGGATAAACCATAAGACTGGCCCTAGTATTCACCTTAAGTGCATCTGATGCTGGCAAAATATAACAAGAGGCCTCTGACCACTAACAATAGTACAATTTCAATTACCATGTCCGAATTGCGACCTGAAGGTACAAGAGCAGGCATGGGATTAAAAAAAACAAAATTCAGAAGAAAAAACTATGCAGGGATGAGGAAATTCCTGAATGAAACGTATTTGGGAATGGAAACTGAGAGGAAAGTCAGTGAACGAGATGATAGAGTACCATGTTGGAAAGTGTTGGCAGGTTGAGTAAAACTTTCTACCTAGAAGTGGCACTATCAAGTAGGAAAAGACCCCATACCTGCTTCCAAGGAAGATATAAATAAGTGTTAGAGCTGGAAGAAATAATAGACAGGAAAGTACATTTTCCTGCTTTATACTCTGAACCACTGATGACATTTAGGCCAACAGCACGATGTTAGAGGTCGAGCCCATCACTAAACGCAAAGGAATCAAGGCGAAAACAGAGAAGCAAAACAGAAAAAAACAAAAATTAATATGCAAGACTGATCAGAGGGGCTGAGCAGCAACCTGAGAAATGATATCGCAGCAAAAATTACATAAGATCCTAAACTGCTACAGGGGCAAACGTCAGAGAAGACAAGTGCCAGTAAGAGTAGGTTTAAACTTGGAGAAGGAGTTTGTGAGAAATAACAAGGAAGTTTGTGACTGAAGAAGGAAGGGGAGCTCATGAGAAATTTACAAAAATGTTTGGGAGGAGTTGAACAAATTTACTATGACATGTTCTCATGAAACAGGAGCAACACCAGAGAGTATATAGGACAAGGATGCATCATCAGGTACTGAAACATAAGTCAAAGGTAATAGGATTTGGTAGGTCGCCATGGATTCCCTTAAAAAGGGTGCCGAGACAGTGTCCAAACTGCCCAAAAAAATCTAAAAATAAGTCAGTGAATTCGGGGCAAATTGACAAAAGATCCTGGAATTTTGTAGGTCTCTGGGTCATATCTAGGTCGCAGGAAATGAATGCTGACGAGTGAATACTGAGGCAAAAGCTGCCGTTTCTCTCTTTCTACCTCATCCATCTGCTCAGCAGTGACTCCATGAGTCACATACATTGATATAACCTAAACAATTGGGAGGCCAGGGGGCCCTACAGACAAGCAACAGTTTATATAGGGTTCCACTGGACGTGGGTGTTTGCCCTTCTTTAACAACATTAGGCACTTAAAGAGAATTCTCTGTCGATTGGGGACCGAACCCCAGAAGCTTCACTGTCACAACCTGCTTGAAGGTGCTGCTGGGACCTCTATACGTGGGTTACGGAACTAGCTTCTATGGACAACGTTTCGCTCGGTTTAGAGCTTGTGTCAAGTCATGGTTTAAAGCTCTACACAGAGTGAAATGTTGCACAGAACTAGTAATCCATAAAACTCATTTGAATCTTGACATTAAATAAAAGAGATTTTGCTGTTTTGTTTTCAATATTGCAGGAATGTTGAAAAAGGAAAGAGAATTTGGTGGTGTTTGGAAAGTGAGGGGGAGGGGGGCCAAGGGAGGCGAGGGGAGGGAGAGGAGGGGAGGCGAGGCGAGGGGAAAAAGGGGGGGGCGAGGCGAGGAGAGAGGAGGGGATTCAAGGGAGGGGAGGGAGCCAAGGGGAGGCGAAAGGGAAGGGGAGGGAGGGGAGCCAAGGGGAGGCGAGGTAAGGGAAGAGGAGGGGAGCCAAGGGGAGGCGAGCGAGGGGAGTGCAGAACCCCCCATACTGTAACATACATAATATTGCTATGTTGGTGTGTGTGTGTGTGTGTGTGTGTTGTGTGTGGGGTGTGTGTGGGGTGTGTGTGTGTGTGTTTTGTGTTCCTATGGGTTATTTTTGTCTCCCTTTGACCTTTTCTGTTATTCTGAATGGGCAGTGTTACTCACCTGTATCGTAACAGTATCATTCTCTCTATCTCTACTCTGTATCTGTTTCTGTCTGTCTCTCTCTCCCCTCCTCTCTCTCTTTTCTCTCTCTCCTCTCTCCTCTCATCTCTCTCTCCCCTCTCCTCTCTCTCTCCTCTCTCTCCCCTCTCTCTCTTTTCTCTCTCTTTCTCTCCCCCTCTCTCTCTCACACAAAATTTTACGAGGTTTGGTTGAGAGTTTGTACATTTATTTACAAGCTAAAGTTTGTTACCTACATAATTAATTTGAAAGTCATTTACTGTTATGAGACATACAAACAGGGAACAGGATGAAGTTGGAGCCATCTGTGGCCAGCGATTCCACTTAGTCAGCGAAATTTATTTCCTTGATGCCATTATGATGTCCCTGATGTCATTATAATGTCCTTGATGTCATTATGAAAATCCTTGATGTCATTATGATGTCCTTGATGTCATTATGCTGGGGGAAATGTGCCAGGTTCGAGTCATTCTGGACCACATGACGCGTCACGTGACTAACATCTGAAGATATCTGGGCCATAGTACCAAAAAAATTTCAGCCTAACCTGAATTCAAAGACCCACCTTCCTGGAGGAAGAGAAAGCTAGTTCTTTAACTTTTCTTAATATGTTACTATAAGGATGGTGAGGTAATAAATCCATCATTCACATCTAGACCTAAAAAAAAGGAGGTGCAATCATAGGCTTCAATCTCCTTGCATATGTAATCTGCATTGTTTGCACTGATCAGTTTCTATGTGCAGAAAGACACTTTCTTCTCTCTGAAGTTCTCACTCCATCTTAACCATTTTTCAGACACAAAGTTTTACCACTTTAGCAACCCTAGACCGGCTGCTGGATCTTCCCAGAGGATCTTCTGTTGTCACAAGCGCTTCTCCCTCACTTCACCATTAACACACCGCTGCTATGACACCTCTTCCCACAAAACAAACTGAAAATTTTTAAATATTTCTAACTTCAGCAAAACCGTAAACACAGCGGGGGCGTAAGTCGTTCTAAGCAGGGCAGGGAATATATTTATCTTGACTGCTTCAAGGTTACATGCAGGCATGTAGAGACTGCGTCAAGGTCACAAGCATGCATGCAGAGACTGTTTCAAGGTCACAACATGCATGTAGAGATTGCTTCAAGGTCACAAGCATGTACGCAGAACTGACACCAAGAGAATATATTTCCCTGCTTACAATGTTAGTACGGACTCCCACTGTAAGATAAACTACAGTAAGGACTCCCGGTGTAAGATAAACTACGTAAGGACTCCCATTGTAAGATAAACTACAGTAAGGACTCCCGTGTAAGATAAACTACAGTAAGGACTCTCCGGGGTAAGATAAACTACAGTAAGGACTCCCAGTGTAAGATAAACTACAGTAAGGACTCCCAGTGTAAGATAAACTACAGTAAGGACTCCGGTGTAAGATAAACTACAGTAAGGACTCCCGGTATAAGATAAAACTACAGTAAGGACTCCCAGTTTTAAGATAAACTACAGTAAGGACTCCCGTGTAAGATAAACTACAGTAAGGACTCCCGGTGTAAGATAAACTACAGTAAGGACTCCCGGTGTAAGATAAACTACAGTAAGGACTCCCGGTGTAAGATAAACTACAGTAAGGACTCCCGGTGTAAGATAAACTACAGTAAGGACTCCTGGTGTAAGATAAACTACAGTAAGGACTCCCAGTGGGAAGATAAACTACAGTAAGGACTCCCAGTGTAAGATAAACTACAGTAAGGACTCCCGGTGTAAGATAAACTACAGTAAGGACTCCCGGTGTAAGATAAACTACAGTAAGGACTCCCAGTGTAAGATAAACTACAGTAAGGACTCCCAGTGTAAGATAAACTACAGTAAGGACTCCCAGTGTAAGATAAACTACAGTAAGGACTCCCAGTGTAAGATAAACTACAGTAAGGACTCCGGTGTAAGATAAACTACAGTAAGGACTCCCAGTGTAAGATAAACTACAGTAAGGACTCCCGGTGTAAGATAAACTACAGTAAGGACTCCCTGTGTAAGATAAACTACAGTAAGGACTCCCCACTGTAAGATAAACTACAGTAAGGACTCCCGTGTAAGATAAACTACAGTAAGGACTCCCATTGTAAGTTAAACTACAGTAAGGACTATCCCAGTGTAAGATAAACTACAGTAAGGACTCCCGGTGTAAGATAAACTACAGTAAGGACTCCCAGTGTAAGATAAACTACAGTAAGACTCCCAGTGTAAGATAAACTACAGTAAGGACTCCCACTGTAAATAAACTACAGTAAGGACTCCCGGTATAAGATAAACTACAGTAAGGACTCCCAGTGTAAGATAAACTACAGATAAGGACTCCCACTGTAAGATAAACTACAGTAAGGACTCCCGGTATAAGATAAACTACAGTAAGACTTCCAGTGTAAGATAAACTACAGTAAGGACTCCCGGTGTAAGATAAACTACAGTAAGGACTCCCGGTGTAAGATAAACTACAGTAAGGACTCCCGGTGTAAGATAAACTACAGTAAGGACTCCCGGTGTAAGATAAACTACAGTAAGGACTCCCGTGTAAGATAAACTACAGTAAGGACTCCTGGTGTAAGATAAACTACAGTAAGGACTCCCAGTGTAAGATAAACTACATTAAGGACTCCCAGTGTAAGATAAACTACAGTAAGGACTCCCGGTGTAAGATAAACTACAGTAAGGACTCCCGGTGTAAGATAAACTACAGTAAGGACTCCCAGTGTAAGATAAACTACAGTAAGGACTCCCAGTGTAAGATAAACTACAGTAAGGACTCCCAGTGTAAGATAAACTACAGTAAGGACTCCAGTGTAAGATAAACTACAGTAAGGACTCCCGGTGTAAGATAAACTACAGTAAGGACTCCCAGTGTAAGATAAACTACAGTAAGGACTCCCGGTGTAAGATAAACTACAATAAGGACTCCCAGTGTAAGATAAACTACAGTAAGGACTCCAGTGTAAGATAAACTACAGTAAGGACTCCCAGTGTAAGATAAACTACAGTAAGGACTCCCAGTGTAAGATAAACTACAGTAAGGACTCCCAGTGTAAGATAAACTACAGTAAGGACTCCCGGTGTAAGATAAACTACAGTAAGGACTCCCAGTGTAAGATAAACTACAGTAAGGACTCCCAGTGTAAGATTAAACTATAGTAAGGACTCCCGGTGTAAGATAAACTACAGTAAGGACTCCCAGTGTAAGATAAACTACAGTAAGGACTCCCAGTGTAAGATAAACTACAGTAAGGACTCCCAGTGTAAGATAAACTACAGTAAGGACTCCCAGTGTAAGATAAACTACAGTAAGGACTCCCAGTGTAAGATAAACTACAGTAAGGACTCCCAGTGTAAGATAAACTACAGTAAGGACTCCCGTGTAAGATAACTACAGTAAGGACTCCAGTGTAAGATAAACTACAGTAAGGACTCCCAGTGTAAGATAAAACTACAGTAAGGACTCCCAGTGTAAGATAAACTACAGTAAGGACTCCCAGTGTAAGATAAACTACAGTAAGGACTCCCAGTGTAAGATAAACTACAGTAAGGACTCTTGTCAACTCTCCACTACAGTGGGATTTTTTGGGTAAATGAGATTAAGGAAATGCTTCCAAAATTGAATAACGTGTTTCATGAAGGCCTTCCAACATACTCTTCAACTTGGGATTTACTTTTTAGATCACGTTTAGAAAAAAAAATCACAGAATATAATGGAGGTTCACAAGGTGAGGTTGACGTTGACACCTTCCTGGACCTGACCGGTGACGCCATCTCGTATTACTGAAATTCATTTCCATATCCGACAAGAATATGGCGACATGTAACTGGATATCCATTATCCTAATTTATGCTAACTCATCCATTATCTATACCCCACCAGAGCTCTTAATCCCAGCAAGTGGAGCTACCCTTCTAATGCCTACCAACCATCATGTAACTCCATGAAAATAATATTAATAATAATAATAATAATAATAATAATAATAATAATAATAATAATAATAATAATAATAATAATAATAATACTAATACTAATAATAATAATAATAATAATAATAATAATAATAATAATTTGATCGCTTCTCCTCAGTTACATACAATGTTCCTTCCTCAGACTAATTTTTTCTCCATGCTGTGATGTGAGTTGCATTGGCGAGTCCCAGAGGATCCAGAGGAGTCTTCAAATCCAGAGGATCCTTCAGATCAAAAGGATTCTTCAGATCCAGAGGATCCTTCAGGTCCAGGGGATCCTTTAGGTTCAGAGGATTCTTCAGATCCAGAGGATCTTTCAGGTCCAGAGGATCCTTCAAACACAGCTATGAGAGTCATCACACTACCATTAAATCATTGGTGAAGACTGGGACAGTCTAGCACCTATTTTTATCCTGTGATTACCGTTGCCAGTATTTACCTCTCAAACACCAGGCTCCCATGTTACCTGTGTGGATATTACCCCTCAAACACCAGGCTCCCATGTTACCTGTGTGGATATTACCCTTTAAACACCGGACTCCCATGTTAGTTATGTGGCTATTACCTCTCAAACACCAGGTTCCCATGTTATCTTGTGGTATTATCCTCAAAAAAACCAGGTTCCCATGTTAACTGGGGGATATTACCCCCTCAAAACCAGGCTCCCATTTAATTATGTGGATAACCCCCAAAAACCAGGGGTTCCATGTTAACTATG
>NC_069454.1:4309320-4326896 GCF_026875155.1 Cherax quadricarinatus | reverse complement strand
AAGGTGGGGTCTGATGTTGGGTGAAGGTGTCAGCCCAAAGCCATCCTGCTCTTCAAAATATGGGCAGGAGGTTGAGTGAAGGCAGGTGATGGCATGGATGAAGGTTGGTGAGGGGGTTGAATGAAGGTAGGTGAGGGGATGAGTGAAGGTGGGTGAGAAGAATGAGTGAGGTGAGCGAGGGCTAGAACATACTGGCAAAGGGATGAGGAAAATGCACGGAGAGGTGTGAAAAATAGGTGTTGATGTTGGTCCTGGTAGGTGAAGGTTAGTGTCTGGCAGTGATGCAAGGCCCAGCACTCTGTTCATACATGCCTAGTACCATTCCTCATTCTCTCTTCATACATGTCTGATGTCATACCTGATTCTCTGTTTATACATGTCTAGTACCATACCTCATTTTTTCTTCATACATGTCTGATGTCATACCTGGTTCTCTGTTCATACATGTCTAGTACCATACCTCATTCTCTGTTCATACATGTCTAGTACCATACCTGGTTCTCTGTTCATACTTGTCTAGTACCATGCCTCAGCTATATGCCTCCATCCACACCAACTGTTCACTCAACCTCCACCTCCCAGCTCCTGCCACACACCCCTCACTGCATACCCAACAACCTTACCCATACTACCCATAACCCCTACCCATAAAATCCACTTCAGTAATACTCCCACACACCTTCACCCACACCATCCCAGTCAACAACTTGCCCTCACACAACTCACCCATACAGTTCCCCCATGGCACATGCCTTTTCCCCTGCCTGAAGACCACACCCTGCCCAACCCCACAGCCTCATGTCCACACCTTACCAGGCCTTTCACTCTAACACACTGCATATATACCTATCACTTAGTCACCCACCACCCTCATTACTGCCTACACCACCAACCACACACTTACCCACCCAGTCATCCATTATCCAGTCACCATCCACACTGGGTTACTGACACCTATACCTGTCACCCACACAACTCCTCTACAGCTTCAACCCCACTCCCTCACACTGCCCCCCATTTCCCCCCCTCCCCGAGCTTCAAGACCACACAGCACCACTTCCACACTGTCTGACTTTTTTGGGTTATCGTAGGTTCTCTACACATATGCTGCTATGTATGATAATCTATGTAACTATACAGTGGACCCCCGACATTCGATGGCATCAACATTCGATAAATCCGACATTCGATGCATTTTAACGCAAAAATTTCTCCTCAACATTCGATGGAAAACCCGACATTCGATATGATTCGTACGAGACGTGTCTACGTGTGGCCTGAACTGCACTGTGTGTGCCAGTGTTTACAAGCCAGCCAGTGTGCGCGCATCTAAGGATACGTTCGGTACATTCCATATTATCCATATTATCACTGTTTTTGGTACGTGTTTCTGCAAAATAAGTAACCATGGGCCCCAAGAAAGCTTCTAGTGCCAACCCTTTGAGAAAAAAGGTGCTAATGACTATTGAAATGAAGAAAGAGATAATTGCAAAGTACGAAAGTGGAGTGCGTGTGTCGGAGTGCATGATGATTTGGTAAAGAAATTGCCTGCAACTAGTGGTGATGTGAGTGAATTTAAGGCCAGCAAAGGTTGGTTTTAAAGTTTTAAAATTTGTCTAAATTTTTAAGGGTTTTACTATTAACCAAATAAGGGGACCCCCAAACATTCACATCACATTCCCCCCCTTCCCCCCCCATCAAAACCAAATTTTATTAAAATTCAGGAAAAAAAATTTTTGTAGATGGGGGAAGACTTTTAGTGTGGGGGAATGGACTTGTTAAAAAGGGGTAAAGCGGGATGTGGGATAAAAGAAAAACGTGGTAAGTTTATTTTAAAATTTTTTAAAAAAATGTTTGGGGAAAGTTTTCGGGCAAAAATAAGAAAGGGGGGCAAAAAAAGGGGCTTTAGGGGAAAACTTTGAGTTAAAGTGAAAGAAGGAAATTTTTAAAAAGAAAGGAAAGAAATTGCAAATAACAAAGGTTTGGAAAAGGGGGGGGTTGTTGGAAAGTGTTTAATGAAATTTAAAATTTTAAAACAAAAGGGGGGGATTTTTTAAAAATTAGGAAAAAGGGTGGTAGGGGGAAAAAAGATTTGGGGATTTTAGGGATTTACAAACAGGGGGGTTTTTAAGGGATGTGAGGCCAAGTTAAGTTTAAAAAGGGGAAAATTTTCCCTAAAACCTAAAAAATTTTAATTCTCTTTTTTTAATAATTTATAGATTTTTTAAAAAAAAAGGGGGGCCCAAAAGGGGAGAAAAAAAAGTAAAAAAAGGGGAGGCCAGTTTTTTTGTGTGGGGGGAATTCTGAGAAATTTAGAAAGGGGGTAATTTGTTGGGTGGAAAAGAAAAAAATTTTTAAACGGGGGGAAAGAGGGTTGGGTTAAAAAAAAGGGGATAAAGGAAAAGGGAGGGAAATTGGAGGAGGGAATGTTTTAGATTTTGGGGATAGGAAAAGGGGGGAAAAAGAAGTGAAAAATTATGGGGGGGAAAAGGGGGGGTTCCTTTATTTTTGGGGAAAAAGTTTTTTAAAAAAAGAAATTTAAGAGTAAGACAAAATAGGGTTAAAGCGGTGAAAAGGAGCAAGGAAAGGTGGGGGGGGGTTTTCTGGGGTGTTTGGAAAAATAAGTTCGTATTTGGAATTAAGGGGGTCGGGAAAAAATTTTAAATGGGATTGGAGGCAATGAAGGTGGAGGAAAACAATGTTCAAATGTTCATTGTAGTGGGGGAAGGGGGGGTTAGGACCCCAGGAAAGTTAGGGGGGGGTTTGGGGGCTTTGGTTGGGGGGCTTATTCCCGGGAGGTAGGGTTTTGATAGGAGTAAAGGGGAAAAAATCCGTGGTTTTTAAATAATTTTAGGGGGGTTAAAAAAACGGGGCCGGCAGCGGGAGTTAAAATACATTCCCCAAAAAGGGGAACCCCTTTGGGCCCAAAGGCCCAAAAATCGGGGGAGAAACCCCTTGAGTTTTTAAAAAAAAAAATTTTTTTTTTTTTCGAAATGTGGATTTTTTGGGAAAGGAAAAAAAAAAAAATAAAAGGGGAAAAAAGGGAAAAGTAAGGTTTTTAGGTAAAAAAAGGGTTTTTGGTTGATTATTTTGGAAATTACCCCAATAAAAAATTATATTTATTATTCCTTTATTTGATTGGACTCCCCCAATCAAGAAAAAAAAAAAGTATTGAAATTGTTTTTTGGAAAAAAAAAGAAAAATTTAAACTTGGGGCCTAAAACTTGGAAGACAAAAACTTTTCCTTAAGGAGGCAAAAAAATTATTTTATTTTTTATTAAAAAAATTTTTTATTAAACAAAAAAGAAGTTTGGGGAGAAACGGGAAAAATTGAAAATTCTTTCCCTATTTGGAATGTTTCCCCAATATTGAAGAGTTTGGGTTTTTTGGGGTTTAAAATTGGGGAAAAAAACTTTCCGTTTTTTGAGAAGTTTTAAGATTTCCATGTAAAAAAATAAAAAAATCCTTTTCAAATGTTTCCATCTTATGGAAAAAACGAAACCCCAAACTTAAAAAAATTTTAAAAAAAAAGAAGGCTTTTTTTCAAAAATCGATTTTTTTTTTCCAAAAACAGGGTGCGGACTTTTTTAAGGGTGAAATACCCAAAAATTGATTCTTTAGGGGAAAAGTACCATAATTTTCAGGGAAAACGGCCAGGCGGACATGGTTGGGATGAATAAAGCCTGATCTAAGGGAGGGGGTGGGTTAATGTTGCATTTTTAAAAACTGTATGAAAAAGCACCCTTTGGAAGACATGAGGTGAATATGGTGAAGTTTTTCTTTTTCGGACCCTGCCGGGGTGGGAATGGGGCCCTGGTAATTTAAAAAAAAAAAGTGTCAATTTTTTTGTTATTAATCTATTGTTATTGTTGTTATTTAAATATTCTATTGCATTAAACTTAATTTTTCATGTGGAAAAATTTTTTTTTCATACTTTTGCTGTCTTGCTGGTTTAATTTGATTTCCTTTATATCTTGGGGAAAAATTAATTTGATTTTCGATATTTCGAATTCGATACTTGGGAAGGGATTATACGAAGTCGGGGTCCAGTATTTGTGTTCGTAATAACTTATTTTTTTTCTTACTTTTCCAAAACCCTTACACTTTCAGGTCCACCCACTTATTCACGTAGCCACCCATCACCGTCATTGCTGCCACAAAAACAACCAAAATCCCCCACCCAGTCACCCACCCCCAACCATGCCTCTCAACTACCAAAAAAAACCATAAACCATCAACGCCTTGTTATTTCCGGGCTCCACCCCAAAACCCCCCACTCCCAAAAACCAGCTTTCAGCTCATGTCCCCACCCCTCCACTTTGTCTTCCCCTTTTCCACAACATCTGCCCCCTTAACCCTACGCCTTACCCCCCACCCTTACCGTCACCCCCTTTGCTCTAACCCTCTCTTGTGTACACCCCCAACTGCTTAATCCTCATGTAAAAACCCCCCAACCATTTTAACCCCCCCCATTTAACCCCCCTTATGTTGCAACAATTGAACAACCAAATAATAAAATACCTCTGTCTTAAGCATGATTTGGTTCAGGTCTTGGATGCACCTCCACATCGACCCAATTATACTTTTTAAATTTTTTTTTTTTTAAAATTTTGAACCTAAAATGTTTTTATTTTTTTTGGGGGTGTAATAAATGCTAATTATTTTTTCTTATGTGTTTTTCATTTCTGTTTACACTATTTCAGTCACACCCCATTTTTCGGGAAACCCAAAAATAGTACTGTTTATGAAGCATACTTTTATGGTATAAAAAACATTGCACAAATACCCCACACAGAAAGGGACTTACGACAACTTTCGGCCGATTTGGCCCATTTAAAAAGTCACACTAACAAAGGAAAGGCAGGAGGGGTTTATATATAGGCAGGAAGGGGGGAGTAGTATATAGTATAAGTAAGTGGGGTATGGAGGTGAAAGGAAGTATATTTGGGAGGCGGAAAGAGTAGGAGGGGCCGTCAAATACTAAAAAAGGGGAGCACTGAAAGGGGGCTGGGTCCCCACAGAAGTAAGAAAAAGAACACCGAGGGGGAAAAAAAATAAATAAATAAAAGGAACAAATACACGGGGCAGAAAAAAAACCCCAAAAGGGAGAAAAAGGAAAAAGGGAAAAGGGGGAAGAGGAGAAGAAAAAAAAGGAAGAATCAGTTGGGTCACGAGTTTTGAAGTTTGGAGCATTTTCCCAATGAAGGGGAGGGAAGGCATCTCAGAGTGAAGCCGGGCTAAGATTCTACAAGAAAATTGTGTATTAGGGAGGATTTCAATCAGTGGTGACTTTTGAATTTGGAAGTGGGAAGACAGTTTACGGACCAGTCAGTAGGAGGGCTTGATCTCTGCGTGACGAAAAGACTTTGTTAGGTCGGCAAGCCAACCTTTTTTTGGCCCCCCCAAAGTCTGTCAGAAAGAGATCAACCTTTCCCCAAAAAATTTTGAAGAGGACAGGAGGAACAAAAATAGAGTAGAAACCGGAGCATTGTAAGGGGAAGGTATGAACGAGATTAGTGCAAAGAGTGTTAGTCTGGTGGAAAATAAATTTAAAAGTCAATGGAACGGAGAATTTGTTGAATTAGAAAGACTGAAATTTAGGAAGGGCAGAGACAGAAATTTCCCCGGAGTAGAGATTTTGGGAAGAAGAAACTACTTTAGCATGTGAAAAGGGCAGGTCCCAATAAAGGGGAAGGGTAGCCAGATGGGAAATGAATTGTGAAGAGTGGAAATTTCAGATTGAAGGAACTGAAGATCACATATGTGGAGAGAAAAGGAAAGAGGAGATAAAAACCCCTTTTTCTTGACGGGGAAGCATTATAAGAAAATAGTGATGTTATCCATGTGCATAGGCTTGCGGTAAAGGGAAAAAAAAAAAACCTGTATTGAGGGGGACATGAACACAAGAAAAGGAAACAAAATTTAAAATTCCCCCTTCAGCTTTAAATTTAAATGAAGGGGGCAAAAGTATAAAGCTCAAGAAAGGGGTTGGAAGAGACAAATCATGGGGCCCACAGAGCAAAATGTCATCAACATAGTGGAGCCAAGTAAAAGGGTGCACACGATAGTAGGAAGAAGAACGCCCCGAATATTCCATTAAAATATTTGCAAGGGCAGGAGAGAGAGGAACCCATAGACACCAAAAATTTGAGATAAAATTTACCCCGGGGAAGGAAAAAAAGGGAAAAGAGTCCCCACGGGCGGATAAAATCAAGAAAACTCATAGTTAAGAGATGAAGAAACCCTCATTTGGGCCCTTCTCTCTAAGAAAAAAAAGGACATCATCAAGAGGGGCATTGGGGAAGAGGGGCTCAACATCAAGACTAAGCACTTTCAGGTCGGGGAGAGTGAACCCGCTCAATGAAAACCTAAGTGGCGGAGTGGGGAGGGAAAAAAAACCAAAAAGAGAGTAGGGTTTTGGCCCGCCAAGAAGCAAGAGAAAAAAAACAGACCCTAGAGGTAGATAGGACGTATTCGGTTATTTTTTGTATTGTTCCATCACAGTATTGGCTTTTTGTTATATATAAAAATTTCTTTGTGGGGGGTTTTTATTTTGGGTAGTTATGGGAAAGTAATGCCTTCTGGAAAACAGTAAATGATGGAAATGGTTTTTAAACTCCCTTTGGGGTTTTCCTGCTTTGCCCTTTTTGGGGACGACAATGTGTTACAACAAATTAAAAAATTTTTTTTTTTGCATTGATATATATCTAAACCCAGTGTTATTTCAATTTCCCCCTAAATTTATTCCCCTTCTTTAAGTTTATGAAACCATCATTGCCTTTTCCACAAATTAACATTCCCCCTCACAATTTTGTTCTTATAATTTTCCCTTTCTTGATATCTGTTAACATTTTCAGATTCCATTGGAAGATACCCTCACAGCATCATTCGCTCGCTATTTCGATATATTTTTTTGGAGACTTTTTTTTGCCCCCCAGAGGATTCTCTCTACCCCTTCTCTCTCCTTCTTCATGGCTTTACCAACAACAGGCTAGGTATTGACAGCATATTTTTATATAATGAGCGTTTTTATAAAATTTTTTAGTGTTAAAAAAATTTTAGCACTTCGTTTGAATCCAATACTTCAAATTTAAATTACTGCTTTATCTATGATAATTTTGAGTTACAATTTACCCTTAACCCCTTTACTGTCGCAGCCCCAAATCCTGAGGTGTCTCTGGGGCGCAAAAATTTGAAAAAAAAAAAAAATTTTTTTTTTTTTGAAATATAAGAATCTTTTCCCACGGTAAAAGCACCAAAAGTAGAAATTTTAGGAAAACTTAGGAATTACGCTCTTGTGAATTACAACCTCGGCAACTTTACACATCGGCGATTTCGCCCCCTTTGGCCCCAATTTCGCAATTCCCTTTCCATTTCACCAAAACCATGCTACTCTTTTGAACTCCCTTTGTTTATTTTATTTAGTGAAGAAACCGCCCATTTACCGATTTTAATACCCAATAAAAATGGTCAGAAATTGGGAATTTTGGGCCCAAATTTCCCTGCAAATTAAAAAAATTTTCACTTTTAAAAAGGGGCCAGAATGAACAATGCGACATTCCCCGGCATAAAATACTTTTCTCTGTTTAAACATCAGTCTCCCGGGCCCCCGTTTTAAACCTCTTCTTCTATTTTGAATTTTTTTTCACACAAAAAATGAAGATTTACGTTATGCAGACTCTGGTATTTAATAATTGTATAAATAATGTCAACCCATTTGTGACTGCTTTAGAAGGCTAGTTGGACATTTATTGGGCATGGCAAAAATCGAAAATTTCTGCCCCTTTGAGCTCCCTTTTGACCACCAGACCCATTCTCTCCATGTGGGCCTTCCCCTTTCTCCCACTTGATTTAAGCCGTAGAAAATTTTTGGGTATATATACGTCAAACAGTGGGTCTAAGACATACAATGACCAAAACAGTCAAAGGGTTTAAAAGGGAAATTTAAAACGAAAAAAAATCTAGGTAGGACTTGCACACAGTTTTTTTTTGCATTATGTTTTGTGTTTGCAATCATCATGGTCCCCCCAAGTGTTCGTAAACGGGAGTTTCTCGATCAAGCAGAAATTGTGAAATTTATGATTTGAATTAGTGCATTGGGGAGAAATATTCCCTTTTCCCCAATCAACTACAGTGGACCCCCCCCATACCTTGGGCCCTTACTAAGTTAATCCCATACGATACTTTTTATCGCTAAAAATTTTTCCTCCATACCCTAAAAACCCCCCCAAAGCTGTTTGTCCAGACCGTCTAAGTGCGGCTTAGCCAGCCTTACATTTCATGGGGGCATTTTTTTACCCGCCCCCCCGCGGTAACATCCAAGATACAATCGGAAAAATTTTGTATTTTTACAGTGTTTTTTGGGGATTTTTCGAAAATAAGTGACCCTGGGCCCCCCAAAAAACTTCTAGTGCCACCCTACAGGAATAAGGGTGGAAAATTTCTATAAGATAAGAAAGAGATCTTGATAAGTTAAAGTGGAGTGCGTGCTCCCACTGGCCAGGTTGTATAATAAACCCCAATCAACCTCGACTATTGTGGGGGAACAAAAAGGCAATCAAAGGGAAACTTTTTTTTGCCAAAGTTCAAAAGTGTTTTCGAAACAGAGATCGCAAGTGTGGAAGATGTTAGGACTCTTATTGGTGGATAAAAGAAAAACGATGCAGGAATGCATCTCTCAAGTATATAAATAAAGGCTAGGAAGTTGCATCAGGATTTAATTAAAAAAATGCCTGCAACTAGTCATAATGTGAGTGAATTTAAGGCCAGCAAAGGTTGGTTTAAGAATTTAAGAAGCATAGTGGCATACATAGTGTGATAAGGCATGGTGAGGCTGCCAGTTCGGACCACAAAGCAGCTGAAAAATATGTGCAGGAATTCAAGGAGTACATAGATAGTGAAGGACTGAAACCTGAACAAGTGTTTAATTGTGATGAAACAGGCCTGTTTTGGAAGAAAATGCCAAGCAGGACCTACATTACTCAGGAGGAAAAGGCACTCCCAGGACATAAGCCTATGAAAGACAGGCTTACTCTGTTGATGTGTTCCAATGCTAGTGGTGATTGCAAAGTGAAGCCTTTATTAGTGTATCACTCAGAAACTCCCGGATTATTATTATTATTATTATTATTATTATTATTATAATAAAAAAGAAGCGCTAAGCCACAAAGAAACTCCCAGAGCGTTCAGGCAAAAGAATATCCTCAAGGCTAATTTGTGTGTGCTGTGGAGGGCAAACAGTAAGGCATGGGTCACTAGGGACTTTTTCTATGACTGGTTACACCATGCATTTGCCCCCAATGTGAAAGATTACCTAACTGAAAATAAATTAGACCTTAAGTGCCTCCTGGTGTTAGACAATGCCCCTGGTCATCCTACAGACGTGGCAGAGCGACTTTATGGGGACATGAGCTTCATTAAGGTGAAGTTTTTGCCTCCTAATACCACTCCTCTCCTGCAGCCCATGGACCAGCAGGTTATTGCAAACTTCAAAAAACTGTACACAAAAGCTCTGTTTGAAAGGTGCTTTGTAGTGACCTCAGAAACTCAATTGACTCTAAGAAAGTTTTGGAGAGAGCACTTTAATATCCTCAATTGTGTAAACCTTATAGGTAAGGCTTGGGAGGGAGTGACTAAGAGGACCTTGAACTCTGCTTGGAAGAAACTGTGGCCAGAATGTGTAGACCAAAGGGATTTTGAAGGGTTTGAGGCTAACCCTAGGAATCCTATGCCAGTTGAGGAATCAATTGTGGCATTAGGGAAGTCCTTGCGGTTGGAGGTTAGTGGGGATGATGTGGAAGAGTTGGTGGAGGAGGACAATGAAGAACTAACCACTGAAGAGCTGCTAGATCAACTTCAACAGCAAGAGGCCAGACCTGAGGAAACTGGTTCGGAGGAGGGGAGAGAGAAATTGAAGAAGTTGCCTACTAAAAAGATTAAGGAAATCTGTGCAATGTGGCTGAAAGTGCAAACCTTTATGGATGAAAATCACCCTCACACAGCTATTGCAAGCCATGCTGGTGACTATTACACTGACAATGTTGTGAAACACTTTAGGGAAGTCATAAAGGAACGAGAGGTACAGGCCACTATGGACAGTTTATGTTGTGCAACAGAAGTCCAGTGACTCTGAAGCTGGTCCTAGTGGCATTAAAAGAAGAAGGGAAGTAACCCCAGAAAAGGACTTGACACCTCAAGTCTTAATGGAAGGGGATTCCCCTTCTAAACACTAAGACTCTCTCCTCCTCCCATCCCATCAGTCATCACCAGATCTTCAATAAAGGTAAGTGTCATGTAATTGTGCATGCCTTTTTCAGTTTGTGTGTATTAAAATTAATATTTCATGTGGTAAAAATGTTTTTTTTTTTCATACTTTGGGGTGTCTTGCACGGATTAATTTGATTTCCATTATTTCTTATGGGGAAAATTCATTCGCATAATGATAATTTCGCATAACAATGAGCTCTCATGAACGGATTAATATCGTTATGCGGGGGTCCACTGTATACTATTATCGAATGAAACCAAATCACAAAGAATAATAAAGTGGCGGACAACTCTAAGCTAGTGATTATTATTATTATTATAATCAAAAAGAAGCGCTAATCCACAAGGGCTATACAGCGCTGCAGGGTAGGGAAGGAAGCGAGGGTATTGGATGGCAGAAGGGAGGAGGGATGATCAGTAGGTTACAGAAAACAGTGGGGCAGGGGATAGTACGGGGGTAGAGGGTAGCAAGAGATTGAAGTAGAAAGGGCTGAAGGTATCAGAATTTGTGAAGTAAGTCAGTTGTTGTCAAAAAGTCAATGAGAGAGTCCGGATGAAAGGTGGGTCCATCAGCGAGAAGGGAAGGTAAAGAGAGAGCATCGGAGCGAAGACGACGACAGAGGTAAATTCTGCGTGCTCGTTGATAAAGTGGGCAGTCCAACAGAATGTGGCTGACTGATAATGGAGCTTGGCAATTCTCACAGAGAGGAGCAAGACACCTCTCCATGAGATATCCATGAGTAAGACGAGTATGGCCAATGCGAAGACGGGAGAGAGTAGTCTCCCAACCTCGACACTGGTGATAAGAAGACGCCAGTAACCTATACTCGGTTTAATAGATTGAAGTTTGTTGCCGAGCATAGTAGACCAACGTTGTTGCCAACGGGTGTGAAGGTGGGAAGATATTGCAGCAAAATAGTCCGTAAATGGAATACCTCTATAAGAAACTGGTAGGTCATGTACTGCTGACCGTGCAGCAGTGTCTGCCTGTTCATTGCCCTGTACGTCAACATGACCAGGGACCCAACAAAAAACAATATCTTTATGCTTGGTAAAGATGCGGCTTAGCCAAAGTTGGATATGGAGGGCTAAGGGGTGAGGTGTATCAAATTTTTGTATAGCCTGTAAAGCACTATTGGAGTCTGAGACAACCACAAATGATGACACAGGCATAGATGCAATACGGATAAGTGCTGTAAGGATGGCATATAATTCAGCAGTAAAAATAAATAGCCGAAGATAGTAAATGCCCTTGTATGACGCTGTCCAGAAACACTGCTGCGAATCCTACGCCGTCAGAAGACTTAGAGCCATCTGTGTACACAGCAATGGCATGAGAATGAGAGTGAAAGTGGTCAACAAAAAGAGAGCGGGAAGCGACCGTAGACAGTTGGGCTTTCGAGCAAGGGAGGGAGAAAGAACAGACTCGAACAGCTGGAACTTCCAGGGGGGTAGGGAAAAGTGAGATGCTACATGTACATAGAAAAGTGGTAGTTGAAGAGAAGACAAGAGCGAATGAAGGTGAAGAGAGAAGGGACGGAGTAAACAGGGGCGGCGAACAAATAAAGAATGTCTACTAATATCAGTGACCATTCTATAAATGGAAGGATTGCGGAGATCATGAGAGCGTACATAGTAGCGCAGGCAATGGGCATCACGGCGATCAGATAAGGATGGAATGTTCGCTTCTGCATAGAGGCTCTCGACAGGGGAAGAGCAAAAAGCACCAAGGCATAAACGTAATCCTTGGTGATGAATGGGGTTAAGGCTAGAGAGAGTAGCAGGAGATGCCGCTGAATAGATCTGGTCACCATAATCAAGTTTCGATAAAATAAGGGTGGAATGTAGGCGAAGGAGGGTTCGACGATCAGCTCCCCATGAAAGATGAGCAAGGGTTTTAAGAAGGTTCAGCCGGCTGTTACAAGTTGCCTTCAGAGAGGTAATGTGAGGTTTCCAGGATAACCTACGATCAAAGAGGAGGCCCAGAAACTTGACTGTATCCGTTCAGGGTTTACGGGAGCCATAGAGGACAAAGGATGATCGGAGATGACAGAGCGTCTAGTGAAAGTAATTTGGTGGGTTTTAGTGCTGGAAAATTTAAAACCCACGTGTGGTAGACAATTTTGGAAACACGGTCGACTGATGTTGGAGAGAAACTGTAATGGGTGACAGTCAGCCCCTTTGTACAGGCAATAGCGAAGTCATCACATAGAGTGAATGCCCAAAATTTATTTGATGGAAAGGACTAGAGGCCAAATCATTAATAGCAAGGTGAAAAAGTGTTGTGCTCAGAACACATCCCTGGGGGACACCTTCAGCTTGGATAAAGTCCGGGGAGAGCACATTTTTAAACCCCGAACACGGAAATGCCTGTCAGTTAAAAAGTTCTTAAGGAAGGATGGTGGGATTGCCCCCGAAGGCCTAAGGAGTGGGCTTGGGCCTAAAAATATTATACCTCCAAAGTTGTGGGCATATGCCTTCTCAAGGTCAAAAAATATGGCAATAACTGAGTGGTTATTCCCCAAAGGATTACGAACATACGTATCCAAGCGTAGTAAGGGGTCTATGGTAGAACGTCCCTTACGAAAGCCATATTGACGAGTGGAGGGACTGTTGTGTGTCTCTAAATACCACACTAAACGTCTATTTACTAGGCATTCCATTACTTTGCAAACTGCACTGGTAAGAGCAATGGGATGATAGTGGGAGGTTTCATGTCCCGTAGTGCCTGGTTTGTGGAAAGGGAGAACAATGGCGGATTTCCACAGCTGTGGGAGAACTCCTTGTGACCAAATAAGATTGTAAAGGCATAATAGGACTGCAAGGGCTGACTGATGTAAATGTTGTAGCATACGAATATGAATGTCGTTGGGCCCAGCTGCCGATGATTGACAAGCTGAGAGTGTTGCCTCCAGTTCTTGAAGTGTAAAAGGCACATTATACTGTTCTTCTCTGAGAGAAGAAAAGTCCAAGGGTGCTAACTCTCTGCAGACTTTGAGGAAAGAAATGAGGGGCATAGATGGAGTCCCTGAGAAATACGGACCAGATGATTGCCAATTTCATTGGCAACATCTAGTGGGTTTGCTATATCAACACCGGCAACCCGCAGAACAGGAGCTGGGTCAGGAGAATATTTACCACTCAGTTTTCGTACTTTTTTCCAGACTGCACTCATAGAGGAAGCAGAGGTGATGGTGGAGACATAATCTCGCCAGCAAGTGCGTTTAGCGTCACAGATGACACAGCGAGCGATCGCACGCTTCTGTTTAAAATCAAGGAGTCTCTCTGTGGTTCTATTGTACCGGTACCTGCCCCATGCAGCGCGTTTCAAACGTACTGCACGGGCACAAGCAGGAGACCACCAAGGAACGCATTTCTGAGAATGCCTGCCCGAAGTTTAGGATATAGAATGAGAAGCTGCGGTGAAAACGGAGGACGAGAAGAGGTGTAAAAGCTCATTGATGGAGGACGAAGAAGGAACCTCTTTAAAAACAGTTATGTGTGAGTAAAGGTTCCAATTTGCCCGATCAAATTGCCAGCGTGGGGTGTGAAGAGGTGGCGAATATGAAGGGGAAGTAAGAATGATTGGGAAATGATCGCTGTCATGTAAGTCCGGGAGAACAGACCAAGTGAAGTCTAATGCGGCGGAGGAAGAGCAGACTGAGAGATCGATGCAAGAGAGAGTATGAGTCCGAGGATCAAAATGGGTGTGAGTACCTGTATTTAAAACATGGAGGGGGTGGGTGGCAAGAAAAGCCTCTAACTGAATTCCACAGGAATCACAGTGAGACCCCCCCCAGAAGGAAATGGTGGGCATTAAAATCACCAAGTAACAGAATCGGTGGCAGTAATGACGAAACAAGAAAGGCAATATCCGGAATAGATAATGCCCGAGAAGGAGAGAGATATAAAGAACAGAGCATATACCACCTATGTAAGTGGATACGGGCTGCTGTGTAATGCAGCGAAGTATGAACAAATAGCTGATGGTACGGAATATCAGTGCGTAGAAGAAGGGCACTTTCATTAAAGGTCCCATCAGAAAAAGGATCTGAAGAATATAATAAATTATAGCCTGAGATGGGAGAAATAACAGCAGAGTGTAATTTTGGTTCCTGTAAGCAAACACCAACAGGGGCAAACTGGGAGAGTAACATCTGAAGCTCACCCCGATTACCCCTGAGGCCGCGTATATTCCACTGTAAATAGGCCATGAGTGGCAATGATAAAGATACTTGAAATCTGCGGGTAAGGGTTCCTACAGACTAGAGGGGTTAGAAAAGTCCACATGCGGAGGCAGTGGAAAACGTTTCAAGCAGCGAAGGAACGGTGTGCTGTGAAGAAAGGAGTTGCGCAGATGGAGCAGAGGAGAGAGAAAGAGCGGAAGGTGGATCAGTGTCCATTGATGGTTTGGTCTCTGCAATATATTCAGAGATTGCTTCAAGTGTTTCGGAATTCAGAGACGTCGTATGGGAGACAATATTGGAAATGGTAGGGGGAGGATGAGTAAAGATTGGAACTGTATTGGACTGTACCAAGGTAGGGGGGGGGGCAAAAGGGTGGAGGGAACTGGAGAAGCGTGGCAGGGGACAGAAGAGGCAGAAACCTGGGGTGGCAGAAGAGGAAGAAACTTGGGAGGGAACAGGGGAGGAAGGTACAGTACGAGGAGGAGGGTGAACCTCTACACTTGTAACTGAGCCAGTGAGAGGGGAAGAACCAGGGACAGAGACAGGGAGGGTAAAATGAGGAGGTGGAAGATGGGTAGGAGGTGTTAACGGACCTTTTTTTGACTTTTGAGAAGTAGAGGGACGATTGGGAGGAGGTGTCGTACGAGGTCTCGTCGATACTGAGGCTTGTGAGAGAGAACACGAAGAAGCGAGATCAGACTGAGGCGTTGAAGTAGGGATGTCTGAGCCGAGGACAGCAAAAGGATTAGATACAGGAGTGACTATGGGAGAGGTAACCACAGAGGTGGGTGTAGAAGATGGGATACCAGAAGTGGGGGGACGTTTTGAAACACGGGAATAAGAAACACGTGGGAGTCTCCCTTGGAGGCGGAGATGAGAAAACTGCCATGGCATAAGGAGACCTTCTGTCTCTTTGAGGTAACGGATTTCCCGCTCGTTTAAATAGACTTGACAATGGCGAGAGTACGAAGGGTGAGCCTCATGACAGTTAAGGCAAGAGGGAGATCAATTGCAAGACGTATTAGAATGGTCATCGGCACCACAGACTGGGCATTCGGCGATAGATCTGCAATATTTCGCTGGATGGCCAAATCGCCAGCAATTTCTACACTGTTGTGGTGTAGGGATCACCTTTCGAACTTGTAACCGATGTCCTGCTATATAAACTGAGGATGGGAGTTCTCGGCTGTCAAAAGTTAAACGAGCCACATTGCTAGGGTATCGTCTCCGCCCGCGGGCAGGAAGAACGTAAGTGTCTACCTTGAGGATTGGGAGATCTTGGAGTTCCAGCTGTTCAAGAATGTCAGTGCCACATGTCTGGAAATTTTGTCGAACTATGGTATGGGGCAGAATGACGGTACCACTACAAGAATTTGTAGATGGATGGTTCAGAGAACCGACATGTTGATAAATTAGACACATGTGCAACTCTTGGGTGGCGAAACGTTTCCTCAATAAAGATACCCAAGAGTTGCACATGTGTCTAATTTATCATCACTACAAGAATTGAGGGAATGATGTTTTTCAAGAGTGACAGGAACAGTATCGATATGGGAAAGACGAGAGAGCTCATGAGCCTGGGTAGCATTCTATACGGTGATGATGCGCGTACCGCTCTTAAGAGCATGAAAAGAAATATCTTTACCAACATGGCGTAGGAGTGCCTTGCCAATACTGTGGTCAAAAAGATAGGCAGTAGAGGAAGTCGGTCGTAAAGTGAAGAATTTAGTCCATTGTTCAGTCTGAAACTGAGCGTGGAAAGGTAGTGAAGGACGTGTCGATCATTTCTGAGAAGAACGAGAAGGTGGAGAAGTATCATCAGCAGGTAATTGTCGTTGGCGTTTAGGCGTGGGACCAGAGTTGGTCCGACGTGGAACGGGTCGGCGATTTGAAAATTGCCGCACCGTAGAGAGAGAGGCCGGAAGCATAGTCAGAGGAGAGCGAAGGTCCGATAAATCAAAGGAGTCAGTCGAGGCCTCAGTACCTGAAGCGGGTGAGGAAACAGCACCGGCAAGAGGTACAGAGTCATGAGGAGTGTCTGAAGAGTGGTCCAAAGACAAGGCGGGGTCAGAACGGGGTGCGGTATCAAGAAGGGGCCCGGGGGTAGTAGGTTCATGGACTAGGGCTGCCATGGTTAGGTTACTTCTTTCTTTTTGTTTTTAAGAAAAAAAAAGAAAGAAGAAAAGAAAATAAAAATAAAAAAAAGAATAAAAAAAGGGGGGACCGGGGAGGGATAGTTCCTAGGAGGAATGAAAGGGCCAGAAATCTCCCTCCGCACCCAAGAGGACCTCAGCACCGCAAGTAGCGCAGATGCAGCATGGAACCCGTGCCATACCCTACCCATCATGCTAGTAAACTAACAATCCGGGATAGCAACCTCACATCTGCCGAGCTACCTTGGTGGACAAAAGAGAGGGGGGCCGGATATCCGCCACAAAGCATACCTCCTTCGGCCACCACCCCCGGAATCCGAAAGGTGGCTTCCAGAGATACACCCGTCGCCCGAAAGACACCCAAAGCTACTCCGGGATACCAGAGAGGGATCGGGACATCCCCAGGCGATCCAGATTCCACGGCAAACTACGCCACCACCAAGAACCTCAATGGAATGGGATGGACCCCGGTATCCTTTCCCCTACCTAGGAACTAGCGCGCCTGTGGGAGAAATCCCAAAGGCCAAAAAGAGGAAGGGCAAAAGGGAGGGGTGGGGAGGAGGAGGAGGAAAGGAAAAAGGGGAGGATGGGATAGGGGAGGGGAGATTGGGGGGTAATTAGGTTCGGTCTGAGGAAGAAGACTGACAGGTCTAATTCCTCAGACCAAGAGCCTCTTCACCACGCCAAGGAGCCCCCCTTGAAGAGGTCTAAGCTAGTGAAAAAAAGGAAAAAAAAAATTAACATAAAAATGGAAAGAATGTTGTTATTGTAGCTAAGATGCATTGTACCTCAAAACTATAATAATTCAAACCCCAAAATAAATGGTTTTGTAATAATTTGTTTCAAGAATCTGGAAGTGCAACTTTTACTTTACCTTGGACTTGAATGCTTGCCTTAACTGTGTTAAAGAAGCAGTTAAAGAGTAACTGCTTCTTTAACACAGTTTAGTACGAACAGATGTCTTCTTCGA
>NC_069454.1:4284909-4308820 GCF_026875155.1 Cherax quadricarinatus | reverse complement strand
TTCAACTGCTTCCCATCATACATAAGGGGGATTACCAACAGACCCCTGGCTGTCAAGAAGGCACCTAAAGTCAATACCTGACCAGTCGGGCTGTGGTTCATATGTAGGGTTGCGTGTGGCCAGCAGTAACAGCCTGGGTGATCAGGCCCTGATCCTGGTCACAGACCGGGCCGCGAGGGCGTGGGCCCCGAAACCCTCTCCAGGTAAACAACCAGGAACTCTTGAAGCAGTGTATAGTGTTTGCCTCCTCCACCTCCTCTGCTTACTAACCAAATTTTTTTCTGCACACATTTCTTTAAGAGAAAAACCGCTTCTCGGTTATATTATACAGGGTGGCTACAAAAACACTCCCTGATTTCAAATAGGTGTAACATGCAACTTTATTGTAATAATCTTTCACAGTTAGTAGCTTCAGATGCAGGATTTCATTCAGCGCGTGTGCGCACCCCTCTGGTTGCTCGGCAAACATCGATGCGATAGTCCAGTTCAGTCCAGACGCTATGCAGCATATCTGGAGATATGCGAACTGCTTCAGTGTTCGAAATTTTCAGTTCCTCCAGGGTTGTAGGTAGTGGTGGTACGTAAACTGTGCTCTTCACGTACCTTACAAAGAAAAGTCACAAACAGGTCCGGTGACCTCGCAGGCCACTTGCAGAGGTCACCAGGCCTAACTGTTTGTGACTTCTTTCTTGGGGGGTACGTGAAGAGCACAGTTTGCATACCACCACTACCTGCAACCCTGGAGGAACTGAAAATTTCGAACACTGAAGCAGTTCGCATAACTCCAGGTAAGGCTTTTGACAAGGTCCCACATCAGAGACTATTGAGGAAAATTAAGGCACATGGAATAAGAAGAGAAATTTTTTCCTGGATAGACGCATGGTTGACAAATAGGCAGCAGAGAGTTTGCATAAATGGAGAGAAATCAGAGTGGGGAAGCGTCACGAGCGGTGTTCCATAGGGGTCAGTGTTGGTCCCCCTGTTGTTCACAATCTACATAAACGACATTGATGAGGGCATGAAGAGCGACATAAGCAAGTCTGCCGATGACACCAAAATAGGCCGTCGAATTCATTCTGACGAGGATATTAGAGCACTACAGGAAGATTTGAATAGACTGATACAGTGGTCGGAGAAGTGGCAGATGCAATTTAATACAGACAAATGCAAAGTTCTAAATGTTGGACAGGACAATAACCATGCCACATATAAACTAAATAATGTAGATCTTAATATTAAGGATTGCGAAAAAGATTTAGGAGTTCTGGTTAGCAGTAATCTAAAACCAAGACAGCAGTGCATAAGTGTTAGCAATAAAGCTAACAGAATCCTTGGCTTCATATCAAGAAGCATAAATAATAGGAGTCCTCAGGTTGTTCTTCAACTCTATATATCCTTGGTTAGGTCTCATTTAGATTATGCTGCACAGTTTTGGTCACCGTATTACAGAATGGATATAAATACTCTGGAAAACATACAAAGGAGGATGAAAAAGTTGATCCCATGTATCAGAAATCTTCCCTATGAGGATAGACTGAGGACCCTGAATCTGCACTCTCTAGAAGGGCGTAGAATTAGGGGGGATATGATTGAGGTGTATAAATGGAAGACAGGAATAAATAAAGGGGATGTAAATAACGTGCTGAAAATATCTAGCCTAGACAGGACTCGTAGCAGAAAGACAAAAAAAAGGAAAAAGGAAAGGGGAAGAGGGAGAAGAAGAAAAAATGCGGAATCAGGTTAAGTCACGGGTGTTCTGAAGTTTGGAGCATTTTACAATGTAGTGGGAGAGGAAGGCATCTACAGAGACGAAGCCAGGACTAAGATTCATACAAGGAAAGTTGTGTATTAGAGAGGATTCAACAAGATGGCGACTGTTAAAGTTGGAAGTAGGGAAGACAGTTTTAGCAGAAGACCAGTCTATAGGAAGGCTGTGATCTCTGACGTGACAGAAAAGAGCATTGTTAGTGTCGGCAAGCCTAATACTATTTTTGTGCTCCCTAAGTCTGTCAGAAAGAGATCGGCCAGTTTCTCCAAAGTATTGAAGAGGACAGGAGGAGCAAGAAATAGAGTAGATACCAGGAACATCTCTAGAGTGAGGAGAGGTATGAACGAGATTAGTGCAAAGAGTGTTAGTCTGGCGGAAAGTAAGCTTGATGTCTAAGGAACGGAGAGAATTGTTGAGATTAGAAAGACCAGAAATGTAGGGAAGGCAGAGGACAGAAGAGTTCCCAGGAGTAGAGAGCTTGGGAGAGAAGAAATTACGTTTAGCTCCTGAGAAGGCAGAGTCTATGAAATGGGAAGGGTAGCCAAGACGGGAAAACGAATTATGGAGAGTGGAAATTTCTGCTGGAAGGAACTGAGGATCACAGATGCGGAAGGCACGGAGAAAGAGGGAGATAACACTTTTCTTGACAGGGGAAGCATGATAGGAAAAGTAGTGAATGTACATGCCACTGTGCATAGGTTTTCGGTAAACGGAAAAGGAAAAACCTGTATCTGAGCGGTGGACATGGACATCAAGGAAAGGAAGCAAGGAATTAGATTCCCATTCAGCTTTAAACTTAATGGAATGGGCAAGATGGTCCAAGTCGGACCGAAACGTCGTCTATATGCGGGTTATTTGTGTATCGTTCCAGTCACGGTATTGTGCCTTTTTTTTTGTTTTATATGGACTATCACATCGATGTTTGCCGAGCAACCAGAGGGGTGCACACACTGAATGAAATCCTGCATCTGGAGCTACTAACTGAATGAACGAACGAACGATAGTACAGGTAAGATCCCAAATGGGATGAGCGGGGAAGACGGGACAGACGAATAGTGGTGGAGAGGAGCGTTCTTAATCGTAGAAATAGAGCCAGGGCTTAACCCAGCGGCGAAGGCGATCGTGGGACAGATATTGAGAAGCGAAATTCAGGTTCGTCTATTGGGACTCCGGTGGGGTGAGCGGGAAGGACGGGACAGGCAAAGATTAGCGCTAGAGAGGAGTGTAGAATTGAGCCATGTCTTAACCCTAAAGCTAAGGCGAAAGCGGGTCAGAGAATGGTACCTGTCAGAAAATCCAAGGTTATTTGTAAATAGGGTTAGGAGCAGGATCATACAAGGAGTAGAAAAAGTTGTGTTGGTTTGTGGGTCTGCGAACGTCTTCGTCAAGGAGAGAAGTCCAGTAGTCGTGTCCTGTCTCAAGTTTGTCTGTCTGTCTGTCGCTGAGCATCTTCCAGTACAGATTCAGCGCAGGGATGTCTAATTGGGCATGGAGAGACTCGCTTGTGGCGAAGTCTTCCCATCTGACATCAAGCACCCAGCACAGCGCCTTGTTCTGGACACACTGCAGTTTAAGTAAGTTCGTTTTAGCTGCAAGAGAGAGGGCTAGAGGAGAGTAAGTTATCAGAGGACGTAATTAGGGATTTGTAGAGGTGTAGTTTGGTGCGTTGGGAGGCATGTTTCAGCTTGTAGAGGCCTGCAAGGGCCTTACTAGCTATTGCATGTCTTGAGTGAATGTGTCCGTGTAAGCGTAGAAGGTAGTCAAGATTAACGCCAAGGACAGTGACAGATTGTGTGATGGGGATTTAGCTGCATTGGTTTTGATCCTCCATTTTTGTTCCCAGATGGCTATCCTATCAACCTCATTTTGTGTTTTGTGTGTGAGTATATCTATACTGGCATGAGTGATAAGTTGTGTAATGTCGTCTGCATAGGCTAGTGTGATGGAGTTTTGGTATACAGGTGTTGGAATGTCGTTAGTGTATAAAATGTAGAGGGTAGGGGAGAAGACAGATCCCTGGGGTACTCCGGCATTTAGTGTGAAGTAGTCAGAGTAACAGCCTTGGAATTTTATTCTCATGGTACGGCCGTCTAGGAAGTTGCAGAGGAGTTTACGAGTAGTGAGAGGCAGGTTAACGTTAGTGCAGAGTTTGTACTTGAGCCCTTTGTGTCAGACAGTGTCAAAAGCTTTTTCAACGTCTTTTGCAACCAGGGCTGTCCTGTTTCTTTGATTGTGTTTATGTGGATGTATTTGAGAATGATGTTAATGGCATTCTGTGTGGATCTGTGTGTTCTGAAGCCAAACTGGCCATCAGAAAGTAGAGAGTTGTGTTCCAGGTATCTGCAAAGGCGATGGTTGATGAGTTTTTCAAAGAGTTTTCCTAAAGTTTCGAGGAGGCTGATAGGGCGATAGTTTCTAGGGTCAGAGTGGTCTTTATTGGGTTTAGGAAGGAGGATAGCAGTAGCAGCTTTGAAGAGGGAAGGGAAGTATCCAGAGGCAAGGGAGGCATTGAGAAGGTTTGTGTAGGCAGTAATGATAGAGTCAGGAAGGTGTTTTAGGATATGGTTTAGGCCAGAGGCACCAGGAGCCATGGGAGGAAGGTGTCTGAGGAGAGTTTTAATGTCTGTGTTGGTGAAAGGAGTGTCGAGTTCTTGGGAGGAGGTGAGAGAGTCCAGATTGATGTGGCTGTCTGGTGTTGTTTCTTGTGTATGTGCAGTGTTCCAGTGTTCTATGTTCAGATTGTGTTGAATAACATTAGGGTGAGGTGGGTGAGGGTGGAAGATGTTCTCCCAGATGTGTTTGAAGATGTTGGTAGCAGCCTGTGGGTCTGAGATGTGGTGTTGTTGTGGGTGATGTGTTTGAATTTGTTGGTGGGAGTTGTGCCTCTGATTTTTTTGATAAAGTTCCAGAAGGCTTTAGTATTTTAATATGCTGTTTGTCTGCTTGTTGTATGAGTTGTGACCAGTGATTGTTGTGGTCTTGGTCTAGGCTGTGTAAAATGTTTCTAAGGTAAGTGAGATCTAATCGGACTTGATTAAATCTGTGTTGTAGAGGAAGCGGTTGTGGTAGCAGATAATTAGTCTTCTTGTTCTGAGTGACAGTTTGAAGGAATAACGAGTGGTGTGAGTTTTCTTTGGTATTGCGGTGTTGGCTGCTTGTGTAATGTTGTCCTGGATGAGATCAAGTTGAGTATCGATGTCAGAGATAGGTTTGTTGTTGTAGTCATAGGTGAGGTTAATATTGTTTGTGTGTTGTTCGAAAGCATCCCAGTCAGCATTCTTGTAGGAGAAGGAAGGTGTGGTTGGAATGAGGATAGGGTTGGAGGAGATGTGTAAGATGACTGGGATGTGATCAGAGCCTGTAATAGGGCCAGGTGAGATGTAGTGTTGAAATAGAGAGCTGGCTCGGTTTGCCAGAATGATGTCTGGTTTGCCTTGGCCCGTGTGGTTGTAGGTGGTGTTGAAGTCTGGGCCGAGATGAATTAGGTGTTTATGGTTTGTGAAGTTGGTTTATGGTTTGTGACCAAGTTGGTTGTTACTGGTGTGATGAAAGGCGGTGTGTTGGCATTCATGTCAGCTAGTAGGTACATTGGTGTGTTGGTGTAGTTGAAGACTAAGGAGAGGTCGTGTATGTTGAGAATAGTGTTTGGGCGAGCATAGGTGGTGAAAAAGATAAAAGGGGCCAAGGTGGTGTGTATTCTGACTGCGAAGACAGTGTTGGTGAATAAAAGGGATTGGGAGAAATTCGTGTTTTATGTTGGATCTGACAAGGATGGCAACCCCAATCGTGGGGATCATAGGGGGACTGTAGTGCAGTATAACCATAATGGCAGATACGTTGAGGGGCTCTGAGGCAGGTACTGTTTAGCAAAACAATATCTGGCCTCTCTGCTTCAAGGAGCTCGGCCAAGTAGGTGTCTAATTATATAGTAAGAACGTATGTTTGAACTGAATCACTTTAAACATGATTTAATGGTTTCGTCCAAAGCAAAGTTAATGTTGGGGGAGGGTTTGGATTAATAGCCCATGATAGTGGTTGCCATCGGTGGATGTGTGTTTGTAGGTGTTACGGACCCATTTCCTGGAGGGGAGGAAGAGATGGATCTGTTTTTTATGTTTCTTTGGTCTGTCTGTCAGAAGTTGGGGCAGGTTTAGGTTTGAGTGGATTTTGTCTGGAGGAGGTGGAGTTGGACCTGGATGAAGTTTTGGTTGTGTGTGGAGGAGTGGGTGAAGGTAGATGCAGAGGAAAGTGGAAGCTTTGGTAGGGGATGAGGAAGTGGAAGCTATGGTAAGGGATGAGGAAGTGGAAGCTTTGGTTGGGGATGAAGAAGTGGGTAAGGAGGTGGGGGAGGGTGGTCGTAGCAGCAGCAATAGGGGTGTTGGTGGGAGGGTAGAAGCAGGTGCAGAGGGGTAGGGGAGGAGGAGAGCTGGTGGGTGTAGGGAGTGGGGGGTGGGAAGAGGGAGGAGGTAGAGGTTGTAGGGGGCTTAGAAGAGAAGCGGAAGGGAGAGATAATTTGAGGGAAGATTGTTTGTAGACAAGATTAGGTTAAGGACATGTGAGAAGTCTGGTAAGCTTGAGAGATTACCATCGCAGAGTGGGCAGCAGTGGCGAGTTGGCAGTTAGTTTTGTAGTCTAGTGTGGGTGTAGGTGTGTAGAAGGAGAAGTGCTTGTAGTCTGTGTTGGTGTTTGAGGTGTGCAGAGTAGGAGGGTAGACCAGTGCGTGGAGTAGCCCAGGCATTGGGGGTAGGAGAGGAAGGTATGGTAGGGGAGGGAGGTGCAGGGAAGGGGTTGGGGAGGGAGGGAGGTTGGCTGCTCAGAGGGTGAGAGAATGTCTTTTCTAGAAGGGCAGAATTTGCAACTGCAGTGTGTGGACCCGCCGCAGTTAGAACATTTAAGGGGGGTTGCAAGTGTTCCAGAAGTGGCCAGTTGCTGAACATCTGGAGCAGATTTGTGTGTAAGTGCATGGGATTTTGTCGTGGCCGAATCTGTAGCATTTCAGACATTGTGTGATGGGGTGAAAGTTTGGAGTGAAGAACGTTTGGAGGAATGCGGATGGTCTTGGCAAAGATTCCTTGATTAAAGAGTGTAGAGGCGTCAGAAGGATTTGAACAGCGGATTTTGAGGATGGTAGAGTTCTCAGGTCTGTAAATATCGTCAACAGAGACTTTGTTCTTAGTACTAATGTCTTTGATTAAGTCTTCTTTGTCTGTGTCATAGGCAGTCAGGAGAGAATAGTCTACATGTTTTGCGATCACTGTGCATTTGGCGCAGTGCTCAGGAGTCCAAATAATAGTGAAGCCTGCATTGAGAAGTTTTTGTTTGGTCTCGGTTGAGGTGTACGTTTCATAGGAATGTCTGTCAAGGAGTTTGAAGCCTGAGTTGGTTTTAAAGACTTTCAGCTGAGGTGCGCCAGTGATCTGGTACAATAAATTTCCAGGACAGATAGTGGCATGATCAGATTTAAGAGTATTTGAGGTTAAGCGAGAAAGAATTGGGTTTGGAAGAGGTAGAGGCAGGGTAGGCCTTAGAGGCAGGAGTAGACAGAGTAGAGGCAGGTGTTGGCGGTAGAGGAGGAATGGTAAGGGGGAAGGAAGTGAAAGGCATTGAAGGCATCTTAAATTAGATATGGCGGCCAAATCTGTGAGAATAATTGGCTAGGCAAGTACGTGTGAAGTAGACACACGTACTTGCCTGGTTATAACTTCAAAGTTTTCTTGTGGAGCCCGTCGCTGGAGGCGCAGGACACTGAGGTGGTGAGCTGTAGCTTGTGGAGCACTGTATGCCCTGAACGGCGAGGAGAGGCAACACTGGCTTTGGCGTTACTAACTGTGAAAGATTGTAGTGATATAAGTTTTAGTAGTAGTAGTTAAACACAATATGTTAGAACAATAACTTGATGAAAGTTAAGACACTTGTGCACATCTGGTTATCTTTATTGTAACGTTTCGCCATCCAGTGGCTTTATCAATACAAATTCTTGGACATAATTAGAAAACAGAAGAACTATATACAAAAGATGAGGTAATCAGTCCCTCAGCCTTGGAGGTGGTGTTTACAACACCGTGGTTGTAGAGATGTTGTAGAGGTGTTGTAAACACCACCTCCAAGGCTGAGGGACTGATTACCTCATCTTTTGTATATAGTTCTTCTGTTTTCTAATTATGTCCAAGAATTTGTATTGATAAAGCCACTGGATGGCGAAACGTTTACAATAAAGATAACCAGATGTTGCACAAGTGTCTTAACTTTCATCTTGTCGGTATTGTATACCTGTCTTGCACAACAATTAACTTGCACATGAGTAAAGGATATAAAAGCTATTACTTGGGAAACATAAAAATTGGTTAGACAAATATTTCTATTGGGGGCTGGATAGAGAAGGCCTGTTTCAATGTTCATTTTCTGTAATGTGCTTGTGTAGTATTAACAGGAGAGACAATGTGATGGCAGGGTTTACTGTTTTCAGGAGGATTCTTGCTAAGACTTCAGAGATGGTGAAGCTGCCTTTGTTTTGTTTAATTGTATTAGAAACAGCTATTAATTAAACAAAACAAAGGCAGCTTCACCATATCTGAAGTCTTAGCAAGAATCCTCCTGAAAACAGTAAACCCTGCCATCACATTCTCTCTCCTGTTAATACTACACAAGCACATTACAGAGAATGAACATTGAAACAGACCTTCTCTATCCAGCCTCCAATAGAAATATTTGTCTAACCAATTTTTATGTTTCCCAAGTAATAGCTTTTATATACAAGTGTTCGCAATAAAGCTAATAGAATCCTTGGCTTTATTTCAAGAAGCATAAATAATAGGAGTCCTCAGGTTGTTCTTCAACTCTATACATCCTTGGTTAGGCCTCATTTAGATTATGCTGCACAGTTTTGGTCACCGTATTACAGAATGGATATAAATGCTCTGGAAAATGTACAAAGGAGGATGACAAAGTTGATCCCATGTATCAGAAACCTTCCCTATGAGGATAGACTAAGGGCCCTGAATCTTCACTCTCTAGAAAGACGTAGAATTAGGGGGGATATGATTGAGGTGTATAAATGGAAGACAGGAATAAATAAAGGGGATGTAAATAGTGTGCTGAAAATATCTAGCCTAGACAGGACTCGCAGCAATGGTTTTAAGTTAGAAAAATTCAGATTCAGGAAGGATATAGGAAAGTACTGGTTTGGTAATAGAGTTGTGGATGAGTGGAACAAACTCCTAAGTACAGTTATAGAGGCCAGAATTGTTGTTAGCTTTAAAAATGGTTGGATAATACATGAGTGGGTGTGGGTGGGTGTGATTTGGGCCCTGATTAGCTTGTGCTACCAGGACGGTTGCCATGTCTCCCTTAAGTCAAGGTGCCCTGACCTGACTAGGTTGGATGCTTTGGGCTTAAGCCGGTAGGAGACTTGGACCTGCCTCGCCTGGGCCAGTAGGCCTGCTGCAGTGTTCCTTCGTTCTTATGGTTCTTATGTACTAATGGAAGTTAATTGTTCTAACATACTGTGTTACTTTTTACAAACTTATTATCGCTACTACTACCACCACTAGTATGCACCTCACTCTGAGCTTATATATACCCTCTGTGTCCATGTACTGTTTGTTAACGGCTTGACAAAGCTCCTGGAGAGCAAAAACGTTGCCACAATAAAATGCCACATTAGTTCCCACTTGTGTCCTTTTACTTTACATACTGTCGGTAATTCTACCAACTTTAATTACAACAATATGTTCAATGGGACAAGTTTTAGTGCTCCGTTATCGAACGATTGATGAAATAAAGACTGAAACAGAGTATAAAACGATTTTTAAATCACTCAATAGAGTTTTAAAACTTATGTGAGAGACCTTGAAGTGATCATGTCAAAAGATTACACCTTCGAGGGACACAACAGTGTCACTATCACAAGAAAAATGATATCCCGGATAATTATAATTTTCCCAAAACGAGGGATGCCAAGACAATGATGATACTCTAAAGTTGCTTGTTCTTTCTAAACTGAAATACTGCCGCACTCTAACAGTTTCGTTCAAGGTTGACGAAACTGCAGACCTGGAGAGAGTGCAGAGAACAGTTAATGTCTGCATACATTAGGTCAAGCACCTAAATTACTGGGAACGTTTGAAGTTTCGTGATCTGTAGTCCGTGGAACGTAGGCGAAAAATATAATCTACACCTGGAAAATTCTAGGATTGGTCCCAAATCTGCAAACACAAATAACTTCCCATGAAAGAGGCTTGGCAGAAGGTGCAAAATACTCCAATGAAAAGCAGGGACGAAATGCGTACACAACAATTGTGACAGTAAATTACTGGGAACACCTTAAAGTCTTATATATGTATTCACTGGGGTGGAGGAGAGTGATACATGATAATATATACCTGGAAAGTACTCGAGGGCCTTGTCCCAAATCTGCACACTGTCATAACATACTGGAGTGGGAGATATAGGAGGAAGTGCAAAATAAGCTCAGTGAAAAGCAGGGCTCAACAATCAATATTTGCTGTTAGGTAAGACACATATGCAACAGTTAGGTATCTTTATTATGAAACGTTTCGCCTACACAGTAGGCTTCTTCAGTCAAGTACAGAAAAGTTGATAGAAGCAGAAGATACTTGAAGACGATGTAATCAGTCCATCACCCTTAAAGTTTTGAGGTGGTCAGTCCCTCAGTCTGGAGAAGAGCATTGTTCCATAGTATGAAACAATATGGAGATGAAGTGACAGAATGGAGCTTTTTATAGCGCCATGAGGTGAGACGTAGGCCACTAGGAGAGGTAAGAACTCAGATGTTGAGAGGTCAGGTCCCTCTCAAATCCAGCCCCTCTCACTAGTGGAAGTTGTCGAAGTTGATTGCAGGTCTGTACCAAGATACCCTTGTGTTGCAGTGTCTGACAGATTGAACATTAAAATGGTATAAAATACCGACAGGTTGTTAGGTAAGACACATATGCAACAGTTAGGTATCTTTATTATGAAACGTTTCGCCTACTCAGTAGGCTTCTTCAGTCAAGTACAGAAAAGTTGATAGAAGCAGAAGATACTTGAAGACGATGAAATCAGTCCATCACCCTTAAAGTTTTGAGGTGGTCAGTCCCTCAGTCTGGAGAAGAGCATTGTTCCATAGTATGAAACAATATGGAGATGAAGTGACAGAATGGAGCTATTTATAGCGCCAAGAGGTGAGACGTAGGCCACTAGGAGAGGTAAGAACTCAGATGTTGAGAGGTCAGGTCCCTCTCAAATCCAGCCCCTCTCACTAGTGGAAGTTGTGGAAGTTGATAGCAGGTCTGTCCCAAAGATACCCTTGTGTTGCAGTGTCTGACGATTGAACATAAAATGGTATAAAATACCGACAGGTTGTTAGGTAAGACACATATGCAACAGTTAGGTATCTTTATTATGAAACGTTTCGCCTACACAGTAGGCTTCTTCAGTCAAGTAAAAAAAATTTTTAAAATGGTAAAAATACCGACAGATTGTTAGGTAAGACATATGCAACAGTTAGGTATCTTTATTTTGAAAAACGTTCGCTACACAGTAGGCTTCTTCAGTCGAGTACAGAAAAGATGATAGAAGCAGAGATACTGCAAGACGATGTAATCAGTCATCACCTTAACGGAACATGCTCTTCTCCAGACTGAGGGGGGACTGACCTCTCCAAAAACTTAAGGGTGATGGACTGATTACATCGTCTTCAAGATTCTTCTGTCCCTCTATAACTTTTCTGTTACTACGACTGGAAGAAGCCTACTGTGTAGGCGAAACGTTTCAAAATTTAGATACCTAACTTTGCATATGTGTCTTACCTAAACAAGTACAGAAAAAGTTTGATAGAAGCAGACAAGTTACTTGTAGCGAATGTTAATCAGTCCATCACCCTTTTTAAACGTTTGAGGTGGTCAGTCCCTCAGTCTGGAGAAGAGCATTGTTCCATAGTATTGAAAACAATATGGAGATGAAGTGACCAGAATGGAGCTTATTTATAGCGCAAGCGAGGTGAGGACGTGGCCACTAGGAGAGGTTAGGAACTCAGATGTGAAGGTAAGGTCCCTCTCAAATCCAGCCGCATCTTCACTAGTGGAAGGTTGTCGAAGTTGATAGCAGGGGGTCTGTACCCAAATACCTTGTGTTGCAGTGTCTGACAGATTGGAACATAAAAATGGTATAAAATAACCGCGAGGTTGTTAGGCTAAGGACACATATGAAACAGTTAGGTTTCTTTATTATGAAAACGTTTCGACCTACAAGTTGGCTTCTTCAAGTCGCATAAGTACCCCAGAAAAGTTGATAGAAGCAGAAGATACTTTTCTGTACTTGACTGGAAGAGCCTACTGTGGTAGGCGAAACGGTTTCATAATAAAGATACCTAACTGTTTGCATATGTGTCTTACCTAATACCTGTCGGTATTATATACATTTTTTATGTATCAATCTGTCCAGACACGCAACACTAGGGTATCTGGTTACAGACCTGCTATCAACTTCGACAAACTTCACTAGTGAGATCGGCTGGATTTGTGAGGGACCTGACCTTTCAACATCTGAGTTCTTACCTCTCCTAGTGGCCTACGTCCTTCCTCATGGCGCTATAAATAGCTCCATTCTGTCACTTCATCTCCATATGTGATTTCTACTATGGACCAATTGCTCTTCTCACAGATGAGGGACTGCCACCTAAAAAACTTTAAGGGTGATGGACTGATTACATCGTCAGCATAATCTTCGGCTTTATCAACTTTTCTGTACTGACTGAAGAACCTACTGTTTGTAGGCGAAACGTTTCATAATAAAGATACCTAAAATGTGCATATGTGTCTTACCTAAAACAACCTCGTCGGTTATTTTATCCATTTTATGTTCAATCAATATTTGCACCAATAACTCTTTACAGTTTGTGACAGGGTGTGGAAGGTGAATTGCTCATTACTCTAAAAATTTGTTCATGATTGTAGCAATGTATAAACTGTAAGTAACCCATTCTTACAGTTTGTGTAAGAAAGGTATAAAATACAGACAATATGAAAGTTAAGACACATGTGCATCATATGGTTATCTTTATTGTAGACGTTTTCGCCATCCAGTGGCTTTATTCAATTCAGATTCTGGAACATATTAGGAAGACAGTCAGAACTTATACAAAAGTTGAGGTAATCTCAGATCCCTCGGCCTTGGTGTTAGTGTTCACAGCATCGTGGTGGAGGAGAATCTGGAGCAAAGGCAAGAAGGACTGACGTCAGTCTTCTTGCCTTTGCTCCCAGTTCTCCTCCACCACGATGCTGTGAACATAAACTCCAAGGCCCGTGGGACTGATATACCCTCATCTTTTGTATATAGTTCTACTGTCTTCCTATTAATGTCTAGAATCTGTATTTGTTAAAGCACTGGATGGCGAACGTCTACACTAAAGATATCCAGATGTTGCACATGTGTCTTAACTTTCATTCTTAACAGTATTATATTTCCTTTGATAAACTTGTGGAGTCTCATTACCTTTGTACCTAGTTCAGCTATCAAAACTTTGGAGGGCCCAGTACCTGGACCCATTTACGTACTCTGTAATCTGTAATACCTTTGTAACTTGTCATGATTGTGACCAGACCTACCTGGAGTTCCATTATCTTTGTATATTGTGAGTTCATTACATTTGTAAATTGTGAGTTCATTTCCTTTGTAAATTTTGAGTTCATTACCTTTGTTATTTGTTGAGTTCATTACCTCTGTAACTTGCTCAGCTATCAAAACTTATGGGTCCAGTTCCCAGGACCATTTATGTACCTCTGTAATTTTTGACTACCGCCCACAGGATGGGTATGGGGTGATTACATATAAATTATTAAATATATAAACTAACTGAAAAGCTGGGGTGCGGTGGTCACAATAAAGGAGAAACAATGTATCATACATCCGGGGCTCATGTTCATTCAACATTTATCAGAAAACATCTGAAAGATTTGCCAGTATGTTTTTCAAGTAACCTAGATGGTTATGCGGGCGGGATGCTGAAATTCGTGCGGTAGCTTTCTTCATTCTAGTTTATCTGGCCCTTCCTCACTGGTGGCATGGTCGGGGTCCACGTGTTTATCTATGGATGGGAGGGGACGATCTCATTGCGGGTTGATGAGGCGGCGTGTTCTTTTGATTTTATATAAGGGTATGTATGGTGGTCATTTTGGGGAGAAGATTCTTAGGTATGTGGGGGTATGCGGGTCTGGAGGGGTGTTTGGGGGATCTGTGTTCGTGGGCGGTTGATGTAGTAAATTCTAATGGGTCTTCCGGTTTACAGGTCTTATATGGTCATCAAGGACCATTCTTCTCAAGTTTCTGATTGGGACTTGTAAATCTGGTATGCTCTGATAGTTCCCCCGATACATGTTGGGATGGGGGGGCACTGGTGGCGCTAAATATAATGGAATCGTTCGTAACAAAGGTTCCATGTTTTTAGGTGGGGAAGGTGATCGCAGAAAACCAGCCTGTAAGGTTACATGCCCAATGTTTTATACTCTCCCGCCGCCCCCCCACCGCTAACTCCGACCACCCCCCCCCCCCCCCCCCCACCCTACCCCTCCCCCCAACCTCCGGACCTGGCTTGTGAAGCGAGAGCTTTTTCCCACCAGGCCACCCCATGAAGTGTTCTTTACTCCAACTTGTTCTCCCGCACTATCAATGCTCCTAGTAGTATAAATTTGTATATATTGTTGTTGTTGAGTTGTAGTTGTTGTAGTTGTTGTGTTGTTGTAGAGTTTTGTATTGTAGTTGTTTGTAGTTGTTGTAGTTATTTGTTGTTGTAGTTATATTGTTGTTGTCCCACCCCCAAAAAGTACGGTACTGGGACAAAACAAAATCCCCAGCCCCAAAGGCACAATTAAACAAAAAAATTTTTTAATTAAGAGCGCTCACCCCAAGACAAACAGTAAATTAAATAGCAGAAAAAATCGGGGAAACCCAAGGGAGTAACACCACGGGTGGGGGAAGTAACACCCCGGGTGGGGGGTAAACACAGGTGGAAGTAACACCCCGAGGTGGGAGTAACACCACGAGGTGGGAAATAACACCACAGGTGGGAGTAAACCCCCCCAGGTGGAAAGTAAACCACGAGTGGGAAATAAACCACGAGGTGGGAGTAAACCACGAGGGGAAGTAACACCCCGAGGGGGGTAACACCCCGAGGTGGGGTAAACCCCGAGGTGGGGAGTAACAAAAAGAGGGGGGGAGTAAACCCCGAGGGGAGTAACACCACGAGGGGGAAGTAACACCCCGAGGGGGGGAGTAACCCACGAGGGGGGAAAAATAACACCAAAGAGGGGGGAGTAAAACCCCAGGTGGGGAGTAACACCACGAGGTGGGAAGTAAACCCGAGGTGGGAGTAACACCCGAGGTGGGAGTAACACCCCGAGGTGGGAGTAACACCACGAGGTGGGGGAGTAACACCCCGGGGGGAAAATAAACCACGGGGGTGGGAGTAAACCACGAGGGGAAGTAACACCACGAGGTGGGAAATAACACCACGGGGGGAGTAAAACACCCCGAGGTGGGGTAACACCCCGAGGTGGGGGTAAACCACGGGTGGAAGTAACCCACGAGGTGGGATAACACCCCGAGGGGGGAGTAACACCACGAGGTGGAATAACACCAGAGGGGGGAGTAACACCACGAGGTGGGAGAAAAACCCACGGGTGGGAGTAACACCCACGAGGGGGAGTAAAACCACGAGGGGGGAGTAACACCCCGAGGTGGGGGGTAACACCGGGTGGGAGGTAACACCAGAGGGGGGGAAAACCCCCACGAGGTGGAGCAAAACCACGGGGGGAGCAAAAACCCCGAGGGGGGAGTAAAACACAGGTGGGGTAAACACGAGGTGGGGGCAAAACCCCGAGGTGGGATAAACCCGAGGTGGGAGTAACATTACTACCCAAACTACAGTAAAAGTCACTTTACACAGGGAAAAGGTGTTACCCCGCCATCTCCCCCCAAGACACTACGAACGTCACTGTTACAAGGAAACAGGTGTTTTCCTGCCCTTTCCCCCCAAAAACACACAGTAACAGTCACTGTTACCAGGGGAAAAGGTTTCCCTGCCATCTACCACCCAAGACACTACGTAACAGCCACTGTTCACAGGAGGCAGGTGTTACCCTCCATTACCCCCCAAGACAAACAGAACACGTCAGTTTTCACGGAGAAAAAAGTGTTAAGCCATTACCACCAAGACAATACAGAACACCCACTGTTACCCAAAAGGGGGCCAAAGGTGTTTCCCTGCCATCTACCCCCCAAAACACTACGAACCGCCCCTGTTACAGGAGGGCAGGTGGGACCCCGCACTACCCACCAGACCACGTAACACGCCACGTTAACAGGAGGGAGGTGTTACCCTGCCCTTAACCCCCCAAGGGGCCACGTAAAAACGCCACTGTTACACGGGAGGGAGGTGTTACCCTGCCATCTACCCACCAAGACACTACAGTAAAACAGGAGGGGAGGTGCTACCCCCTTTTCCCCCAAGACACTACAGTAAAACGCCACTGTTACACAGGGGGAGGTTTCCCTGCCATTACCACCAAGAAAACTACAAAAACATAGGAGGGGAGGTGCTACCCTGCAATTTTCCCACAAGACACTCATAACACGTCACTGTTACACAGGGGAACAGGAGTTCCCTGCCTTACCCCCCAAGACCTACGTAACAGCACTGTTTACGGGAAAAGGTGTTACCCCCGCCATTACCCACCAAGACACTACGTAACACGCCACTGTTACCCGGGGGGCGAGGTGTTACCCTGCCCTTTACCCATCAAGCACTACGTAACACAGGAGGGCAGGTGTACCCTCCATTACCAAGAAAATACAGTAACCCGCCCCCTGGGTTCACAGGATGGTAGGGGTTTCCCCCCCATCTACCCCCAAGAAATAAGTAACACTCATGTTCACAGGAGGGCAGGTGTTTTCCTGCCATCTACCCCCCAAGACCTACAGTAACCGTCACTGTTACCAGGAGGGCAGGTGTTACCCTCCATTTTCCCCACCAAAACACTACGTAACCTCACTGTTACACAAGGGGCAGTGTTCCCCGCCTTACCCCCAAAGACATAAGTAAAACCATTGTTACACAGGTGTTACCCTGCCATTTCCCACTAAGCACTACGTAACACGTCACTGTTACACAGGAGAACAGGGGTTACCCTCATTACACACCCAAAAACTACAGAACACGCCACTGTTTAAAAGGAGGGGGAGGCGTTACCCTGCCATTACCCCCCCAAGACACTACAATAATGCGCCACTGTTACCAGGAGGGGAGGGTTACCCTGCCATCTTTCCCAAAGACACTACAGTAACACGCCAGTGTTACAAGAACAGGTGTTACCATGCCATCTACCCCCCTAAGCATACAGAAACGCCTGTTAAAGGGAACAGGTTATCCTGCTATTTACTCACCAAGACCTACAGTAAACGCATGTTACAAGGATTTTACGTGTTACCCTGCCCCCTACCCCCCAAGACACTACAGAATGCCCACTGTTTCACAGGAGGGGAGGGTTCCTGCCATTTCCCACTAAGAACTCCCCGACCGCCACTGTTACACAGGGGGGGCAGGTGTTCCTGCCATCTACCCCCCAAGACATACGTACACGTCACTCATTCCAGGAGAACAGGTGTTACCCGCCATCTACCCACCCGACATACAGTAACACGCCATGTTACACAAACAGGATTTTCCCTGCCATCAACCACCAAGCACTACAGTAAAAACGTCACTGTTACACAGGGGACAGGTGTTACCCTGCCATCTACCCCCCAAGACACTACAGTAAACCGCCCCTGTTTTACAAGGACGCAGGTGTTACCCCGCCTCTAACCACCCAAGACAAAACAGTAAAAAGTCACTGTTTTCAAGGGAACGGTGTTACCCCGCCTCTACCCCCCAAGAACCAGTAACAGCCCCTTTTTACAAGGGCGAAAGGGGTTTCCCTGCCATTACCCCCCCAAGACAATCAGTAAACTCCTGTTCACAGGAGAAAGGTGTTACCCCGCCATCTACCCCCCAAGACAATACAGTAACACGCCCTGTTACACAGGAGCGCAGGTGTTACCCCCTTTTTTTACCCCCCCAAGACACTACAGTAAACCCACTGTTACACGGAGGGCAGGTGTTACCCCGCCACTCCACCAAGACATACTAACTCGCCAGTTACAGGGGAGGGCGGTGTTTCCCAGCCATCTACCACCAAGACACTACAGTAACAAGGGGGCAGGTGCTTTCCCCGCAATTTTACCCACCAAAACATACAGAACACGCCCCTGTACACAGGAGGGCAGGTGTTACCCCCGCCATCTACCACCAAGAAACTACAGTAACACAGGAGGGCAGGTGTACCCTGCAATTTACCCACCAGACATACAGTAACACGTCACTGTTACAAGGAGAAAGGAGTTCCCTGCCATCTACCCACAAAAATACAGTAAAACGTACTGTTACCCCAGGAACAGGAGTTACCCTGCACCCCACCAAGACATACAGTAACACCCACTGTTACACAGGAGGGCAGGTGAAAAACCCCATTTACCCCCCAAGACACTCAGTAACCAGGGGGAGGTGTTACCCGCCATTACCAAGACCTATACATAACACTTTTTGTTTCACGGTGGTAGGGGTTACCCTGCATCTACCCACAAGACCTCAAAACGTCAGTTACACAAGAGGGCAGGGGTTACCCTGCCTCTCCCAACCAAGACACTCAGTAAACACGCCAGTGTTAACAGGGGTTCCCTGCCATTACCCCCTAAAACACTACAGTAACCGTCACTGTTACAAAGGAGGGCAGGTGTTACCCCCCATTAAAACACCAAGCACTACAGTAACACGCCCCTGTTACACAGGAGGGAGGCGTTACCCTGCCATCTACCCACCAAGACACACAATAATGCGCCACTGTTTCACAGGAGGGGAGGGTTTACCCTGCCTTTTTTTCCCACTAAAACACTACGTAACACGCAGTGTTCACAGAACAGGTGTACCCTGCATCTACCCCTAAGACATCAGTAAACGCCACGTTAACAGGAGAACGGTGTTATCCCGCTATTTACTCACCAAGACACTACGTAAAAAACGCCAGTTACACAGGATGGGAGTGTTACCCTGCACTACCCACCAAGACATACAGAATGCGCCCCTGTTACACAAGGGCAGGTTTACCCTGCCCTTACCCCTAAGACACACGTAACACGCCACTGTTACACAGGAGGGCAGGTGTTACCCCCGGGCCCCTCCCCCAAGACACTACAGTAAAAAACTACTGTTACACAGAAAAAGGATTTCCCTGCCTTCTACCCCCCAAGACATCAGTAACACGTCATGTACACAGGGAAAGGGTTTTTCCGCCCCTTACCCACCAAAACACTACAGTAAACGTCACTGTTACACGAACAGGTGTTACCCGCCATCTACCCACCAAGACACTACAGTTTAAAACGCCACTGTTACCAGGGAACAGGTTTACCCTGCCATCTACCCACCAAGACATACAGTAACAGCCATGTTACACAGAACAGGAGGTTTCCCTGCCCTTACCCACCAAGACACTACAGTAACAGTCATGTTACACAGGAGAACAGGGGGTTCCCCGCCCTCACCCAAACCCAAAACATACAGTAAAAAAGCATGTTCACAGAAAAGGAGTTACCCCGCCCCTCTACCCACCAAAGACACTACGTAAAAAACGTCCCGTTACACAGGAGAACAGGGTTACCCTGCCATCTAACCACAAGAAAACAGTAACACGCCCCTGTTACACAGGAGGGGGGGTGTTTCCCTGCCATCTACCCACTAAAACTTCGTAACACGTCACTGTTACAAGGGGAACAGGTGTTTCCCTGCATTACCACCAAGCATTTCAGTAAAAATGCCACTTTCCCAGGGGAGCAGGTGTTACCCTGCCTTACCCACCAAGACCTACAGTAAAAACGCCCTGTTCACAGGAGGGTAGGTTTACCCTGCCCTAACCCCCCTAAGACATACAGAAAACCCCTGTTCACAGGGGGCAGGTTTTTACCCTGTTACCCACCCGACCTACAGTAACACGCCCCCTGTTACCAGGAGAACAGGTGTTTACCCTGCCATTACCCCCCAAGACACTACAGTAATACCCACTGTTACAGGGGGGGCAGGTGCTACCCCCCAAGAACTACAGTAACACGCCCCTTTTTACACAGGAGGGCAGGTGTTACCCTGCCATTACCATCAGTCATACTGGCTGCAGATCGGGTACAACCTACAGGTTTAAAGCACTCACAACACAAAATTCTTTTTTGGTTATGTTAAAATATCAAATTTTTTGAAATTTTTACGAAGCAATGACACTAGGTTCCCGACGGCGAAGGTCACATTGACCCCCCGTAGGTGACACTGACCGCGAGGGTTTACACTGACCGCATAGGTCACACTGACCCCATAGGTCACTGATCGTGTAGGTCACTCTGACCCACGTAGGTCGCTGACTGCGGTCACACTGGCAGCACAGGTCACTCCTCTGGCAGGGTAGGTCACACTGCCAGTGTAGGTCACTCTGGCCACGTAGGTCATTGACTGTGTAGGTCACTCTAGCAGTGCAGGTCACTGGCAGCATAGGTCACTCTGGCAGCACAGGTCACATTGGCCATTGTAGGTCACTTTGACCATATAGGTTACTTTGTGCTCCTAGTCAACAAAATTAAAAACACAACACACAAAAGCAAAACAAAAAAATAAAGCATAAACAAAAGCAACTATCAAATAAATTCTATCACACCAAGTTAAAATAACCAACATTGATAAAAAAAAATCATTAATGTCAAAAGAGTTTCGTAAAAGTTCCCGGAGGACCCGACACGTCTGCCACGGGTTTCTTCAAAAAGTTCCCGGAGGACCCGACACGTCTGCCACGGGTTTCTTCAAAAAGTTCCCGGAGGACCCGACACGTCTGCCACGGGTTTCTTCAAAAAGTTCCCGGAGGACCCGACACGTCTGCCACGGGTTTCTTCAAAAAGTTCCCGGAGGACCCGACACGTCTGCCACGGGTTTCTTCAAAAAGTTCCCGGAGGACCCGACACGTCTGCCATGGGTTTCTTCAAAAAGTTCCAGGAGGACCCGACACGTCTGCCACAGGTTTCTTCAAAAAGTTCCCGGAGGACCCGACACGTCTGCCACGGGTTTCTTCAAAAAGTTCCCGGAGGACCCGACACGTCTGCCACGGGTTTCTTCAAAAAGTTCCCGGAGGACCCGACACGTCTGCCACGGGTTTCTTCAAAACTTCCCGGAGGACCCGACACGTCTGCCACGGGTTTCTTCAAAAACTTCCCGGAGGACCCGACACGTCTGCCACGGGTTTCTTCAAAATGTTCCCGGAGGACCCGACACGTCTGCCACGGGTTTCTTCAAAAGTTCCCGGAGGACCCGTATCTTAGGAATTGTGTTGGAGACAGGACAAGATAGTCCTTCAATATGACACTAATATCAGCTCTATGGCTTATTTATCTAGCACAAATCATCTAATATGACAAACAGTATTAATAACATAGAAACATGATATACTCTAGAATGAATAAAATATGCCATTAAGAATGTCATGAGTGGTGGTGTGTTATTTCTTGTTGGATGTATAAGGGCCACTGAAAGACAAGCCTTACATAGTGGTGTGAAGGCAGCAGCAGAGGTGACAGTGTTAGTCAGTAGCCCTATATACCTACAACAACAATGGAGGAGTCAGTTTTGTGCTGTCCTTTTTCTATTGATTAATCGCTTAACTTATTTTCTACGCTGTTAATGCTACACTTCATCGCTGGCTGGCGCTATAGCCTTTATAGACTCTTGCTGCTTTAGTATCGTACATATTGCAGAATCACTGAAAAAGGCACATTCTCCGCTCTCTCTCAGCCCTTTACCGAAGGGCTGGCTGGCACCAGAAGCTTTCTTTGGGCCCATGGTGGCTTATTTAGCAGTTACAAGCACAAAAAACAATGGAATAATACAAAATGTATCATAGGAATGAGTGGGATCATCCTCACTGGCTGGTAAACAATGGCATACTGGATGTACATGGAGTGTCAGGGCCGCTCAGGCCACGACATGAATGACTTATACCGATTTCAGTGACGTTCACCAAGCCAATATTTTGACGAAAAAAATTGCTTATTCCAAATACAAGTACCATCCAACTTACAACCTAGCTTGGTTCTGACCAACTGGTCATAAGTCAAAATAGACCTAAGTCGAACCTTTGAAAATTGCCAACATACTAGGTAGGGCATAATGTCAAACCTTTGCTATATAACCTACCTACATAATACTGTAATGTAATGTACAATCATTATTTCATTCTTTTTGCTATAATGTACTATTGATATAAATAAATAAATAACAAAAAGGCACAATACCGTGACTGGAACGATACACAAATAACCCGCACATAAAAGAGAGAAGCTTACGACGACGTTTCGGACCGACTTGGACCATTGACAAAGTCACACTAACAGAGGTGGAGCAGGACGGCTTATATGGGCGGGAAGAGGTGGAGGTAGTGTAGTAGTGTACAAGAATTGTATATAATACCGACAGGATGAAATGACAATGCAAACCCCGGGGCATCCCACTGGACTTTTCGCCATCCCCCCAGCCACGGGGGGGAAAAAACCCCACAAAAAGAAAAACCGACGCGCACTGTGCTTAATTTCATCAGTAGTTGTAGTGGGAAAAGGGAAGGGGGTATAGTGTGGTAGGGTAGAAGTGGGAAATAAGGAGACGAGCCAGTCAAAAAAAGGGGAAGGGGAGCACTGAAAGAGAGCAGAAAACCCACAGAGGGGCAAGCGCACCGAGGTGCGTGAAAGGGGGAAGTGGTGAAATAAAAAAAAATGAAAAAGGGAAAACAGAAACACGAGACAGGAGAGAGAAAGACAACCCAGAGGAGAAAAGGAGAGGGGAAAAGGGGAAAGGAAAAGAAAAAAAAAAAGAAGAAAGAAGAAGAAGAAGAAATGAGGATGGGTTTAAGTCACGGGGTTTGAATTTTGGAGCTTTACAATGTGTGGGGAGGAAGGCACCCAAGAGCCCAAAGCCGGGGGTAAGGTTCATAAAAGGAAAGTTGTTATTAGAGAGGATTAAACTGAACGGCGACTGTTCGAGTTGAAGTAGGGAAGACAGTTTTAGAGAAGCCCAGTAAAATAGGATGGCTAGATCTCTGCGTGAAGAAAAGAGCTTTTGTTAGTGTCGGCAACCCAACACTATTTTTTTGCCCCCAAGTCTGTCAGAAAAAAGTCGACCAGTTTCTCCGAAGTATTGAAAAGGACGGAGGAGCAAGAAAAAGGTGACACCAGGAACCTGTAAGGGAGGAGAGGTATAACAGATTTGTGCGAAGAGTGTTAGTTGGGGGAAGGGAAGCTTGATGTCTAAGGGACGGGGAGAATTGTTGAGATTAAAAAGACCAAAATGTGGGAAGGGAGAGGATAGAAGAGTTCCCTGAGTAAGAGTTTTGGGGGAGAAGAAATTTCTTTTGCAGTGAGAGGGGGTCAAAAAGGGAAGGGGGGCCAAGAGGGAAACGAATTTGAAGAGTGGAAAAATTTTGCTGGAAGGAACGGGGTCAAGATGTGGAGGGCCTGGAGAAAGAGGGAAAAGAAAAACCTTTTTTTGAAGGGAAGCATGATAGGAAAAGAGTGAATGTACTGCCATGTGCATAGGTTTAGGTAAACGGAAAGGAAAAACCCGTATTGAGTGGTGGGGATGGACATCAAGGAAAGGGAAATAAGGAATTAATTCCCCTTTAGCTTTAAAACTTAATGGAGGGGCAAGATGTTAAGATTCAAGAAAAAGGGTTGGAAAGATGGGGTCATGAGGCCCAGAGAAAGTGTCATCCACATAGCGGAGCCAGGTGAAAGGTTGCACATCGAGGGTAGGGAAAAAAACAGTTCCCAAGTATTCCATGTAAAGATTTGCAAGGACAGGGGAGAGGAGGCCCATAGCGCAAACCCCAAGGTTTGAGAAAAAATTTCCCTTGGGAAGGAAAAAAGGGTTAGAGTCCAAAGAGGGGGATCAGATCAAGAAAGACATCGGGGGATAGGGAGATGAAAAAACCCCTTTATGGGGCCCTTTTTCTAAGGAAATCAAAAAAAAAAATT